>OX328127.1:44080703-44140408 GCA_946811695.1 Gonocerus acuteangulatus
AAAACTAAATTTTGTTGAGATGGCAACGTCTTAGATTATGAACTGTTGTTCATAATGCTCTGAAACATCTGTCAAACACCAGGTCCACACTCCCTCATCACTTCTTTTTTATATCACTTTTAAGAACTTTTTTATTCCTTTTATAGACGCCTTTACTTGGCTATAAAAACACTTCGAAGAGTTTGCACGTGTTTTTTTTTTTTCAACATCCCTTTCGAAGTGCTAGAATATGAATAACTCAGATTATCTAAATTTTTTAAATATTTTTTCCTGTTTTCTTCCTCCTGAGTTAAAATGTCCCCTAGTGTTCAATAGCCTATAGATCATTAAAAAAACTTTTTGTCATCCAACTTTTTGTGGCTGTGATTTGTCCACGCGCTCTTCCATCAACGAAAAGGATTTGATAAAATCTGCCAAATTCGTCAACCAGAGGAATATGGACAACAATTCTCTCGAAATGAACAATTCTAATATTCGTTGTGAAATCACTTTTCGATAACGATCGTCATTCGGAAATTATTTAGAAGCAAAGATTCTCTAACTTCACAATCTCAAAGCTCGAATTCCAAGCATTTTGTCCATAGAAATTCCTACTGCCTTGATTTAAGTCAATTCAACCACTTGACAATTCGACATTCCAAGTACAGCAAAAGAGCAAGAACTTGTGCAAGGATTTCACCCGCGCTAGATTCCTGAAATTCTTTCAGCAGATGTCCCTCTCGACAATCCTTTCACACAAAGGTGGAATTTGGTCTGTAACATTTTTCAATTCAGTAGTAGCTCATAACCCTAGGACAATGTCATTCCATCATTGCATCATTTAGAAGTGAAGTGTTTAAAAGCCGTGAGCGAAAAAATTATAGCCTTATTATAAGGGCTGAAAATTAATTTCTAGCTGCATCATTAAATGCAAGGGGTCACGTTGTCATTAATAGATAAGTTCTTGTACCTACTTCATAGATTGTTCCTCAGAATTTACACGCTCATGGTGATGGTGAATGGCCTTGGTTGTCGATATAGGTAAAACTGAAGTTTCACGTCCTCCAAACCAATTTCTTTAACACTTTTCACAACAATGTATTTTGATGCACTAAACACGAATACGTTAAAAAAAACCTTCGCATTTAACTAGGAAAGAAGTTATTAAGCACTAAAGTTCACTGTTGAGAGCTAATGTAAACAACTAAAGTCAACATGCGCATGCGCGGGTATGGAAAAGTTCGTAATAAAGAAGTTTAATTGAAATTTACCATCAATTATTTAAATTCATCAGCAGTTATTTATTCACAATCATTTTTTTTAAATAATGAAACACTTCAAATTTCTTGTTTCGTTCATGAAAAGTATTATATATCAAAAATCCCTTAATAATTAGCTAATGCCTTTATAATTATTAGTTCGTTCTAATTCGCGCCTGCTGAACTTCAATTGTCAACATACTGTTATTTTATAAAAAAAAAGAATAGGTATGAAGTTGCACGAATTTATTATTCTTGTCCACAATAGAGAAGAATTACTCACATTTTTATTCGCTCAAGAAGATATCAAAACCCCAGTCAATCCAACTCGCTACAATTAATAAAATTCTATTAATTTTAGCGAGTTGGATTGACTGGTGTTTTGTTATCTTCTTGAGCGAGCGGAGCGAGCGGCATAGCACGTATGCCCTTAAGCCACAGGTGACGACGGGAGGGGATGCCCTTAAAATTAAAAATATTTTTGAATAAATGGTTTAGGAACATTTCAAATGAGATTTCTCTGTTTCCCTGCGCATCTGCGCATGCGCGTGTTTACACATTCGCTGTTGACTCCTAGTTTTATAACCTTCCTAACAGTGAACATTAGTGCTTAATAACTTCTTTCCTAGTTAAATGGGAAGGTTTTTTTTAACGTATTCGTATTTAGTGCATCAAAATACATTGTTGTGAAAAGTGTTAAGGAAATCGGTTTGGAGGACGTGAAACTTAAGTTTTACCTCGATTTGTCATAAAATAAAAAGTCCGTCACGCAGGAGTTGCACAACTAAGGTTGTTAGTTTAAGACGTTTTCCTGAAGATTTTGTGTAAAACGACCTAATAAATATAAATTTTAATTTTAATTCATTATTATTGGCTAAGGATTTTGGACGGGTTATCAATAGGTTACCACCCTTCAATAAATACAAAACATACACGAATAATTTTGCTATTTATATATGTAATGAACAGCTGAGTCTAGTATTCATTTTTTTTTTTTTTTTCTTGAGTAAACGCCAACTTCTAATATACTGATTTTGTTGTTTTTCTATTAAAAAAAAAGAAAAAAAAATCCCCCGGGTCTTTTTTAGAACAGCCCCGCCAGTGATTTTATCACTATCACTAGGTGACCAACGAATAAAATAATATTTGATTAGAAACATATCTTATCAAATTTATTAAAAGATCTATTTTTATCAATATTTACAGCAAATAAATTCCTAAGATAGGTAAACTTTCTGGAGACCAGTCTGAAATGATTTTTCTAAAGAGATCCTCCACTCTGTTGCGTGCTTGCACAGGAAATAATAAATGTATATTATAATGCATTGAATGATAAATATATATTATTATAATAACATATGTTCGATTAGGTTGTGTATGTAACTAGCAACTGTAACTGATACTAGAAAATCACTGGCAGGGTTGTTCTAAAAATGACCCAATCCCCAAAAAACGGATGTTCCTAATTAATTAGCCAAGGTATCTATCTAATTTTGTTGCAACGGAGTAAACATAACAACCGGTATGAGCAAAGTAATAATTAGCTTCAGGCGTAAACACCCATTCCTAATGAACCTATTCAGTTTATTTTTATAAGACGTATTTCTCTTTAGATGGCTAAACCGATGATAAAACCCTTGCCGAGGAGCCATTTTTATCATCGGTAAGATGGATAAAGACCTGAAAACATTCTTTCATAAATGGATTTATTCCTTTGGCGTGCAAATAGAGAATTTCAGCGAAAGGGGGGAATATATTTCAAAATTCTTGATGTATACGTTGACCTCAGCTTGTTGCAGAATGGTCCTATGTTGAAAACAAAGCGTCAAGATGTCGGAAGAGGTTTATTATTAGATTCAGAGAGGAAAGGAAGGTTTATGTATTATTGATAAATATGTGAAGGCATACATAATGTATGTAGTCGGAGGCGCGACGGACGTCGGGAACTAGCCTCCTTTCCATCCCTATTACCATGACTCTCCGCAACTGGAGAATTAGAAGGCACATGGATCCGTAGTCTTAAGGAGATAAAGAAAGTTTAGATAATTCGGGTTCGGTCGTATTTTGAAGGAAACTACATTTTATAATAAAAATGAGTTGTATTTCTGTCATCGTTTCCTCTTCAGATTCAAGCCTTGTTCGTGGTTATGGAGGAGAGCGCCAAGAGTTCTGTTTTTTTGGATGCTACATTTCTATAGCCCAGAAGAATGCTTGAATTTCATGCCGAAGCGTTGGCAGAAATACAACTCAATTTTGTTATAAAATGTAGTTTTATTCATCATTCGACTGAACCCCTATAATCCACACCTTCTCATTCTCAACGGTCAAGTACCTCTCCTTAATGATTAAGGCGATGAAGGTCGGTGCAATACAATATGAATCCCCTTTATCATAAATACCTTAACCCTTTATCATTGAGAACCCCTCTTCCGTATCACAGTTGTAGATCCTTCCACAAATCATGAATTTTTAAGGTATTTCCTTAGTCGTTAACAAAAAGGGCTACGCTAATGCATTTTGGCGTCTCCTATTTACAAATCAAGAGGCACTATCTACAACAGGGGTCCCTATTAATCTGACTTTTAGCATTAATATACTTTAGCGAGGACTAAACTGGAAAAAAAGTTACAAATAAGTGTTTCAAAAAACGTTGACGTTCGCGCCGGCGGGGTGGTCATGTACGAAAAATAAACACTGTATGTTATACAGTACATTACTTAGGTTTGTCGGGTAGAGCTAAAGCATATTTATGTTCCTGAATTTGAGCAGAAGGCTCTAAACGTTTATAATTTGTTTATTTGTGTGCAATATCCTATAAAGAGCCCCACTTTTCTTCTTGCCAGTAAGAGTATAAGTTTGTTTTTCCCTTCTGCTATCTGACAAGAAATTCTGGCTGCTTGGTAATCCGTTCTTGCTTCCAGGCATTTACATCCTTTGTGACAATGTGGTGATATTTCTCAAAAGCGTTCAGGGCCATTGTAAAAAATTAATTTTTGTTGCATTCAATACCCATATTTTATTATAACATGCAAAAATATAGGCAGTATATAGATTAATAATTTATGTTTACTACGTTATGTACTATTGACGAATTACAGAAAGCATTGGTTTGAAAAAATTATTTATTACAGCGACTCTACGCTTGAAAGCCCTCAAATTACCAGAATATTACATTTCCATTCATTATTTTTATATTTTATCCCCCATTCATAATGAGAATGAAAAATGTCCTAGTAGTCCTTTTTTTACGGCGTACTTACAACGAAGCCATTAGCGCTAACATCCATGGTGCAGCTGAGAATCCTCTCAACGGGCCCTAAAATGAGAAAATCCCCGCTGCAGGTGGGTCCGAAATCCCTATCTCCCGCATGAGAATCTAAGCCACTAGACCATCACTGGAACACCCTCCTATAGTCCATCCGCAAACAAGAGAACCAGAAGGGGCGTGGCTGAAGGGGAGCTAGGCCTTCCCACACATGGATGGGCTGGGTGCCTGGTTCTTTCGTTTGCGGGCGGACTGTAGTAATAGTATTTGAATGTTTGCACAATGTTACAGCCATACAGAAAATAAAATTTGGTTTAATTTATTATCTTACGACGTACTAATGTAATATACTATTGAAATGTTGATTTTATTAATGTTGTAGATTACGTGTACAAACCGAAGGAGGCGAGGATTCGGAAGGCGCTCCGTGACAAGACCAAACTCCAGAAGCAGCGATGGACTCCCTCAGGGGCAAGTCGGCCCGTCCTCCTACCCATCGTGAGTACGCATCAAAATCTCACTCATTCATACTAGGTCTTCGCTTAGTTTTTATAATCATACATTTTATTTATGTATTTATTTATTAAGAGCTAAGACGAGGTGATTAAGTTTGTATTTCTCCGTACGAATAATGCTAAAACAGATAAAGAAACATTTAAAATGGCTTATTATTATTTATGAAAAAAATTAATAAACAAATACGTTGGGAAAAATTAAGGACGATTTGAAAAATAAAATGGAACTTATTTCTAAGTTTTAAATATTTTATGAGTTTGTACTGTACTGTGTAATTGCAGATTGTAGATTTTATGAGAATAATTATAATAATCTGTAACTAATTATTTTATGCAATAGTACAGTATTAGTAATATAGTAGCGATTTAAAATAGTATAAAAAAACATAACACCATTACACTCAGACAAAGAACTACACCTATCCCACTAACTCACAGACGTCTCAAAATTGAATTAAATACCTAAGTCAAACATTTGTCCAAACCTTTTCTAACCAATATATTGGAAGGCTCAAATAACCTAGTAGTAGAGCGTCAAACTCCATATATATCTATCTTTCTATACTGTGTACGCCAATTTGTAAGTTGATGTCTTCTGTTTCTCTGCGTTCAGTAAGTTTGTGTAACGTCTTTTAATTTTAAGTGTTCATCTCGTAGCCAATTTTTCTTCATTGTCTGTGTCTGTGCTGCTTGATATGTTTTCATGTCCAGGTATCAATATATTTAAATATAAGATCAAGAATATGCAATATTTATTCATCTTTTGCAACTACCAGCTCCAGCAGTTATTTCAAAATACCATATTATTCTATAAATTTTATGGAGTTTTTCATCTCCATTTCAAATCACTAGTTTCTGTGAACTAGAACAAGAGTGTGTGATTAGAGTCTTAAACAGTTTACAAAGCTCCTGGGGATGGACATATTTCCTTCTCCTCTACATTTTAAATATATTATGAATGGAAAAATGTGATATGCGAGATTGCCGACACATGAGGTTGTCGTGTCCCCGGCCTGACCCAGTTGGTGGACCATTATCCCATCAGCAACTAAATCGAGTTACAGGCCCATCTCTTCCCAGCTAGTGTCGTAGTACCTTGTCTACACGTGGATCAATTTCGTCGCAACGACCTTATTACGCACTTTGGACCTGTGTAATATTTGAGTCGTAATAAATTATTTTCCTCGTATTGAATATAGTTAATAACTCCTTCATTGCTTCCAACGATCAAAAATGTTTGGCCGTATGAAAGTTACCCATGCTCACTCGTCATACAGTGACAATCTAAAGCTGATCAGATTTTCGTTCTTTTGTATTTCTTTCATTTCAAGTTGGAAAGACTACTCACACATTTTGTGAATGTGAGACATAAGTTTTTGGCAGGCTAGTGCACAGATATCTAAAACCCAAATAAAATAGCTGAGGCTACTCCCAAAGAGCCCTTGCCTAAAGCGAAGAGAGTTACCAAGAATCACAAGTCAACAGGCCCAAGGTTATTGCAATAATCAAGAGCTAAAACATTTCGAAGTCACTTTATGTAATCTTGTATTGTAAACTGCATGATCGTATTTAACCATTTCGTTTTCCGGGTCTGGTACTTAGTTCCAATTAACATCTTTTATAGACCAGACTAATTTTCATGTGTAGTAGCTCTTGGCTTTTCTTGACCTAAGCCCATTTCTATTTTCCGTACATTGTTCTTTTTAGGACATTTTCAGTGAAAAGATGGCGAAAATTAACCAGATTGCAGAGCTAATTATTTGTTTTTTTACTATTCTCATCATTGCTTAATGATCTTCCTTTCTTTATTATTTTTGGATCATCTTCCAATAACCTACGTAAAGAAACAAAAATATATTTCATTCTCATCAATAGATGTCTTCAATTTTTTTATATAGAATCAAGATATCATCTCCATCACATTTTTGAAATTTAATTACGAATTTTATCTATGTCTAAATTTTGCATCCTAGGTCCTGTCCTATACCTCCTGTACACATCAGACATCCCCCACCCACCCGTCTAGACACATAACAACCAACGCCGATGATACTGTCATCGTTTCCTCCTCCCCCTAAACCCTCTACAGCTTCCCAGCAGTTACAGGAGCACCTTGAGTCTGTCGCGAAATGGTGCAACTTGTGGAAATTAAAGTGAACCTCGAAAAGTTTTGTCATGTTACATTCACTCTGTAGGAGCGTCTGCCCTCCTGTATTCATTTGCAGCAGTCAACTACTAGCATCTATGAGGTGCGTTACCTGGTACAGCAGACTCACATGGAACCCACACACACACACGACTAAAAAGACAAGAGCTAAGACGATCTCGCCAAATCCCGATTCCTAACGTTTCATTCCAAACTTGGACCCATCCTAGGGGGCTTTAGAGACTTTGGCCTCAGTAAAAATAAAAATGTTAACATATATCAGGAAGTGTCGATGATGATTGGCTCCTTCCATATACTGTACATTGATATGTATACTTTGGCCAGCACAATTAATTAAAATGACATTAATTCATGAAAATAAAATAAAAATGTCTAAAATTTGCTTACGCCTAAGAGGAAATCTCTTTTAATGCAGATAATTTGAGAAATATTTTATTTCTTCCAAGGTAGTTTTTTTTAAAGGAAGATTGAATTGATTTTTCTTTTATAGCAAGACATAATTTGTTTCTCTGGATTTTCAAGGCGATATAAATCAAGTGTGATAGAGTCATACATAAAAAGAGAAATCAAGACAATAAAAAAAGAAAATGGGATAAATTATATTACAGATGATTTATGGGAAGACCAGTGATAAGCTATCAGAGAGAAAGCGAATATGTTTGATAAAATGTGAGATAAATGTTCTCATCCAGTCAGCTTCGGATTAGCGAAGGCGTTTTCTTTTCCTTACTCTCCCTTATTCTACATGAAGAAACTTTTTCTTCTTTTTTCTCTCTTACCTTGCACACATGATTGTCTTATTACGCATGAGGACATAATTGTGGACACATGGGTCCATGAAGCCTTCATAGGTGTACTCAACACGAGTCGTTCCTAATATCTCTTCTAGTCATTCCACCACGTATATGCCTAAATTTATTCTCATTCATTTGAACAATGGAAATTTTTGCAAGATATTCTGAGATTCCCGATTCACCCTTCTACTAAAAGTCTTCCCCTGATGTGGAACCAGACCTCCGTATGCCACCCGGGACCAAAAGCCTAAATCCGTAAAGCTGTTTACATACATTCTATAGATGTTTGATTGAAAACAGACTTACCCCACAGATCCTCTTTACTTCGCATGGTTAAATATTGATATTTACGAATATCCCCAAGAACTGCTATAACAACTAATGTTCTCTAGGTACAGCCTGTATTTGACTCATTAAATATATATTTAATAAGTCAAATACTATCAGACTCCATCGGGATTGTATATAAAAATTTTATTGACAACTAGCTATAATATACAAAAATATAATATGTTGAAAGAACCACACCCACTTTAAAACTGCTATACGTTTTTTGGAATAATAGAAAAATGGCTTCTAGGAGCAGTTTTGCTAAATTCCACTCCTAATTTCTTTTTCAACAGAAATGAAGAAAATTGATCTTAACCAGCATGGAATTTATATATATATATATATATATTCCCAGAATACAAAACCTGTTCCACTCAGTGTTACCCCTTCTTATTCAACACAAATTAAGTAAATTGATCTGAACCAGTATGCAGTTTTTATAGATATAGATATAGATTATATATATTCACAGAATACAAAACCTGTTTTATTAAACAGTTAGATAATGGTGATGTCCCATCCTTCCCACATTACGAACATACACTTTTTGCTCTGATTAAGGGTTGAGGGACACTTGGGAATCAAGGGTGGATGACTGAAGAACATATTTAAAATAATTACAATTATTGTAAACATAATAAATTCATATGTTATATTGTTATGCTTTAAAGTCTTATTTTTTTAAGGCGCATCGACAAATCTTGGCCATTAGCACTGACATCCAGGGAGCAATCAGGAATTTTCTCAGTGAGCAATGAGATGAGAAAATTCCTGCCGCCGGTAGGGATCGAACCCACCATCTCTCGCTTATGAAGCTAGCGCGCTAGCCTCTAGACCACGGGAAACCCACTTATTTTATTAAAGTTTAACTCTATTCTATTTAATAAAATAAGACACAACAATTTCTGCTTATAAGTTAACTGGGTTATTCATTACAATCATTGGAAATTATATAGAAAAAACTCTCTTCAGCAGATAAAAAGCGAAAAATATAGATTTAAATGAAAGGGCCTTTAACTACTCTTATCTGCCAATTGCTGCTAATTCCTCCATTCTTCGAGAATTGTCTGCGCAAGTATAACCCCCACCTTATTAAATAAATAGATTTTTCTTTATCAGCCTGCTTGTTTGGTGCATAATGCTTACATTTTTTCATAATTATGATAAAAGAGATTGAGGAGAGATGTCGGTCTTGAACAAACGGTCGCAGAAGCGTAATTGTGGTGTGTGACAGAAGTGGAGCGCGTGGAGGCAGTGTCCCCTTCATACAGGGAGTTGAGGTCACTGCCCCCGCTCTGTAGGCTAGGTTAACCATTGTAGGTGCCTTGTTGATTTTTATTTAGGCAATATCCTTAAGTCTTTATACCGGTAGAACTCAACATGGCAGCGGGGAGATGGAAGTATCCTGCTTGTTGAGGGAGCATGATGTTTACAACACCAAATACCTGTCTTATGAATCAAAAGATAGGAATCCTTATAATTTACTTTCATATGCGTATCTTTTACATATCATCCTTCGAAATGTTTGCCAGTAACTTGTGGTATAGCACAACTCATATACTTGAGGACCTGAGACTCAGGCGCGCACTAAATATTTTATCCGTCATTCGAGAAAAGCTATGGATATGGAGGATTTTTATGGTGAATAGAATATGGTGGGACTGGGGATGAAAGCGGGTGGTACAGTGCTCGATTTATGTTCTGGAAGACCTGATTATTATATTACCGTAGATGCCCGGAGTATAGTACTCTCCACACTAACTTCTCAGTGTACTGGAAGGCTGTAACGGGATTGATTCTTTCGGATGACTAGGTATACTGTCAGAAATGGTGACGCGGAAACTTGAATAAAGGCGAAGCTGTATGAAGATTTGTAAAATAAATTCGTTTATACCTAGACTTTTAATAATATGCTTCTATGCTAACGGGCCTTGCCCAAGCTTTTCTTTTGTAAATAGGCATTAATTATTGTTAAAACACTGTACATATTTTAAGAGAAATATATTTACTTATTCATTCATTCATTCATTAAAGGCGAAGCTGTATGAAGATTTGTAAAATAAATTCGTTTATACCTAGACTTTTAATAATATGCTTCTAACATATAAGCCGTAGATTATGTTAGCCTGTAATTAATCTGTTTAAACAACATCCATGCCATAATAGAAGTATGTTTAATCTTGATTCAAATTATTAATGTCTTAACTGTTGTTATATAGAGCAATGAAATTCTCTAAAAGCCTGAAACTCACGTAAGTTGTGTCTGTAGAAAATAACTTAAATCGGTCCATTAAGAGTGGAGGTTTACTCCGGACTCAATATATTAATACTCCTCTAACTGTGGATTTTTTTTTTTTTTTTTTAATTTTTTGGAACTTGAATTTCTTTCGCGACTCATGAGATAAAAAAAAAATAAGCGAAATCAGACCATTTGAAGAGCAGTGAGGATAGCTTTAACTGCGCGGAACTAAAATAAAATTACTCTTCTTTTAATGGTGTAAGATGCAAGTCCTCGTTTGATTACTTTTGTTTGCTATCGCTTCTAATATTTTTGATTAGTTGTTTACTAGTTATTTGTTGGTGATCCGGGAAAGACGTAGTGTTTGTATTGATTTAGGGGCTAGCTGGTAGCGGGATCAATGCATGGCCCTTGTGGGCCAAGACCCGAGGACAAGAACCTCTCTCGGCCAAAGCCTCTATAACATCACTCTCTTCCTTAGTAACTTCAATCTAATACTAAATAGAAACAATGTACCTGTTTATAATAGCAAAAAATATTGTGACTTGGTCATACTCGCAGACACAACGAATGATTTAGCATGGGACCTTCAGTCGTAAGGAGCTCAAGTCAAAGGTATCCCTACTGGTTTATCTGTGCCAAAAATCAGCTTCATATAGTCTTCCTAGCAGCTTTGGCTCCATTATTGGCTGTGATACCAGAACAGGCTCTGGATGGTTTATAAAAACGAATAATAGTCTAAAAACTAGATTACCATCGTACATTTTTTTTAAATAATAAAAAATAGAGGTGACTCTGGCAGTTTTTTTTCGTATTAGTTTTCATTTGGCAAGACTTCTGGTAGAACTCAGGCAAATGCTCTTATGATTTATTATCTTGTCTACTTAATATTGAAATTAATGTGGGATCACTACCAATTTTCACTTAAATATGTTCGTAATTATACTTGTTTATTCGAAAAAAAACGACTCGTATAACGATAGCAGCAAACCGCTTTGCCCATTGCACTACACGTAATTACTTGGCTATCCGGATATATGAAGGAAAATGAACTGGCCAACCTTCAAAAAAGTTTATAAGAAGGTTAATTAACAGATCGCTTTCAAAACCAAGTCTCATCATCAGTGTCTGTTTGTCGACTTTCCATTTTTGTACATGATGATAAACCCTCACCAACCAGCTTCTAACACCAGTGATATCAGGATATTTGTTTATTATGGATTGACACCATAAAAAATAATAAAGGATGGTGGAGTGGTCATTAGCACCTTTATCGTTCTAATAGAAGCCGAGAAAATGAAATAATTTAATATTTGAAATATAAAATTTGTTACTGTTGTTTAGTACCTTTTTAGGATAAATAATCTCACTCTGTTAAAATATTAGTCTTTACAAAATGAAACAGACTCTTTTTATATTTTGTAATACGTGAAATTACACATTCAGATTTGGATGTACGTTTTGATAGTCATCGACATGATTCCGAATTGTTTACGTCTTGGGGCATACATGAACTTTGGGAGCATTCCGCCAAAATGTGTTCAACGGTAAGCACAAAACCACAGGGAATCCGGATATTATTGTAATTTTTTTATTGTGCATGTAAGGGGCGGGATCCTAAGACCTAGTATCATGTTATTAGTTCCCCTAAGCAAGTAGCTGTTAGTATAGCATGGAATAATGCATAAGTAAATTAACATTATTATTATTATTTACATTTCATTTTCATGTTATGACGTGAATAAATCAAACTTTAGATGTATAGTTTTACTTTTTGATGATAAGAACCTATTTTCTCTCTCCCGATAGTGATTCTACAGGTGGCACACTTAACCTTTACATTTATTCATAATATTCTAAACAATCGGCATTTTGTACAGTTCATTCATATTTCCATCAAGTGCTTTGTTATTAGAAAATAAGCAGTCTTTGAAATGAAAAACTATTTTGGAAAAATTGCATTCTCATTTTTTTTTTAGCACTTTCCTCCGAAGGAAAGTAGCTATTGAGGTTGGACTCATGACGGAATTTTTGAAAAATTTCTTCAAATCTTTATCGATCCTACCTAGTAGACACCGAAAATGACCCCCGTTAAAATTTATATATATATATATATATATATATATATATATATATATATATATATATATATATATATGCATATATATATATATATATATATATATATATATATATATATATATATATATATATATGTGTGTCTGTTAACACGATAGCGGCCAGAGTTTTTGTTTTTTCGTCACGAAACTTGGTATATAGCATTCAATTAGCAAACGATTGAACGAGTTCGTTAACCACTAAAGTCGGTCCACCGGAAGGGGGGGTTTACCCCGAACCCAAAACACTTATTTGACTATGTCAGCCGTAATATTTGTTATATTTCAACGAAACTTAGTATTCGTAGTGTTAATATAGAGAGAAAAGTGAGATATAAAAATGAACTAAATCGGTTCATTAGAAGGGGGGGTTTACTCCGGACCCACAATACCAATTCGCCACTACCAGCCGTGATTTTTGGTATATTTCGACGAAACTCGGTATTCGTAGTGCTAATCCACAGGTAAATATGTGTTGTAAAAATAAACGAAATCGGTTCATTAGAAGGGGGGGTTTACTCCGGACCCACAATACCAATTCGCCACTACCAGCCGTGATTTTTGGTATATTTCGACGAAACTCGGTATTCGTAGTGGTAATCTACAGGTAAATATGTGTTGTAAAAAGAAACTAGATCGGTTCATTAGAAGGGGGGGTTTACTCTGGACCCAAATTCCTAATATACTCATACCGGTCGTAATTTCTGCTGTATTGTAACGAAACGCGGTATACGTCGTGGGTAACTCATGAGAAAGAAGTGTTGTAGAAATGAGCTGAATCGGTCAATCGGAAAGCGGGGGTTTAATTTGTAATATATTTCAATAGAAAAGCCCGTCAGACGTAGGTTCACAAAGCCGCCGCAAGGAGCGCTTTCTACCACTAGAGTGACTGTATCCTGTTCCTGCGTTAGATCAAAATACGATAATATGAGGTTTTTTGTATTTATTACGAAGTGTAATAGGTACCATGTGTAAACATAACTCTGGAAGCAAATTATTAATTGATCAGTTACTCATTACAAATTTAAAAGAGAACTATTCATGTTTTTATTTTATTTATGTAGGATATTTTAAGCAAATTGTTCTGGAAAGCAATCTACACTACCCAAATTCTGAGGAAAGTGCTTAGTTATGCAGCTCCTGCGTGACGGACTTTCTCACTTAATCTTCTTCTGAGAGCATCGTAAGAAATGTCTTACCAAATGTATTTAAGACCAGAAAAAATAATGCGATTTTTTTTTCTCAGAAATTAACGGAAGAATTCGATTAAGTACTTTGAACCTCATTATGCGGAATCCCTTGAGTGTAGCTGTGATAATAAGTCAAGAGGCAACAAAAATGAAGATCTATGTTTCATTTAGGTATAACTATTCTCAGATTTAAAAAAAAAAAAAAAAAAAAAAAAAAAAAAAAAAAAAAAAAAAAAAAATAGGTAAAACTCAATAGATTTAGGATAGCCTTCGGTAAAGAGAATTCAACTTTAACAAACATCAATTGCTTCAGTACAGCACCGTCAGACAACAGGCAAAAGAATTCTCAGAGCACTGAGCTAGTGTGCAGGAGGACACGAGTTCAAAACTTGGGCACGCACTAAAGATTTTATCTACCAGTGACGTCGTTCGAGGGTTGGATTCGGGGTCTCAGGCCGTCTCCTACGCCCCCCAGTCTTTAATTAATTTATTAATGGGTATCTGCAAAGGGGGAACCTGCAATGGAGCGTAGTACTGACCACTCTATCACTCTAGTGTGCCGTATGGTCAATAATCAGATTCCACTACAGTATCTGCCCCTCTGGGCCCTTTTGGTCTGTTACGGGATTGAAGAAAATAAAACCTTCGATTAGGTCTTTTAGTATACAGGCAGTCAATAATGAACCAAAAATTCATGCACAGGCACGGTTAAGTGGATCCTGAGAATCAGTACAAGAGTCTGATCTGTTTCCTGTATTTTGAGAAGAAATGAATGACTTCCTGGACACTGCAAGTTTCTTTTTAACTTCTTGAATTCTTATAGGTCTTATTCTCCATTGGTTGGAGGTTTATGTAAGAGCTGAGATATTTGTAGGTGTGAAGGCTGTACGGTGAGACAAGGGAGTAAGTAGATCGATCCAGCAGCTGGGAGTTATCGATTCGGGGTTGCCTGGTGACAATTTTTCGCCTCGGACCATCTTCTCTCCCTCTCCCCCCTTTCTCCCCATGCTCTGGCTCCGAAGGTGTTGTGAGGGATGGAGGGGAAAATCAATGCAAGAGAGAGGGGGATGGGGAGTCGATACGGCCCTCGGGCACTCCCCTCGGGATAATAGGCCTGGGTGTAAGGGATGGAGGAGGGGGATATAGGGAGAGAGGGAATGGGGAGAGAGAGAGGATGAGGGGAGAAGTAGAACAGGGAGAGAGAGAGAGAGAGAGAGAGAGAGTGAGAGGGTGAGGGAGAGGGAGAGGAAGTGACTGGGTCAATGCCGGAATGTGGCTCACCGCTTCCATTTGTCATTTTTATATCCCTACAGGTCTTCGCTTCTACCCTTAGCCAGTCATTCATATCTCACTTATCAATCGGATCTTCTTTATTTTTATCGTATTTATCATTTGAATTTTAACGTTCAAGATTATTAACTACGAATTTTAGGACGGGTTGTCTATAGGTTATCAACTTTTTCTACCAGGATTGGGCTGATGCCTTTTCTTTTTTCAAAACAAAAACCCACCCCATAGTCATACGTAAAGGTCACCGGCCCATCTAAGTTTGGTCCAGAACTGCACGAAGTCCTTCTTTCCCTGAAAGAAGGAAGAAAGTTTGGCTTTGCTGATTCGTGATTATCATGGATAAATATTCCTTCACGCAGGAGATGCATAACGAAGCACATTCCTCAGCAATGTCTGCAGTGAATGCTGACTTCCTGTAAATTTTGCTTCTAATAACCTGTATAAGTAAGTTTTTTTTTAAAAAAACAAAAAAACATGAAAATGTTTATAATGGTGGCCCAGCGACCTTGAGTTTACACTGTAGGGCCAAACAACATTTCGTGTTTCAAAAAAGGCTACATCCACTAAATCTTAACCAATTTTTATGCATTTTTTTAAAAATGAAAGCTAATAAAAATAGGAATAACTTTTTTAGCCAGAGTTTTGTTTTTTGTTTTCCAAGTTTATTAAATTTCCTGTAAATAATTCACGAACTTCTACAATTGAACATGAAATGATATTTCATTTTTCATCTAACCTAATATCAGCACTTATATCGTTAAAATTAAACATTCAATTCGTAATTAGCCATGGAAAATATGAAAATCCATTTTCAAATCATCCGTTCACGCCTTAACACTCACGGCCACTGGGCCTCCTTTACCATATTTGATTGTTTTTGCCATATATGTGCTTAATGTCTAAACAGTAAATAGTAAAAAGTAACTATTTTCTCATACAAAATGTGTAAAAATTTCAGATGGACTATTTTATTTAGAAAGCCTAAATAAATAAGTCCCATATGCTTGTATTGAACTTTTAGCACTTTCCAAAGGAATGTATGTAGCTATTAAGGTTGTAATCATGCAAGAGCTTTTACAAAATGTCTTCAAATCTTGATTATTCCTACCAACTAGACACCGAAAATTACCACCGTTAAAGGTGATATGTATGTATAAACACACATCTATATAAGTAATATATCATCACTACCATGTGGAACTATCGAATATGCAAATCGGACCAAACTAGAGAACGAACATATTCAATCCATTGACGAAGTAGTATATTGAAAAATCATCTTATTCCATACTTTATTTAGGCATTAAAGGCTATTCTAAAGAGGTTTAGTGTTGGGACAATTTACGACAAGACGTATCGTCCACAGACTAAGAGCAAAGTCTCGAATCTGAGAAACGAGTTTTTGTATATTCGATAGTTTGACACGGTAGGGACGATGTATGTTTGTGCGTGTTAACACGATATCCTCCTGAGTCGTTTTTCTCATGAAACTTTGTATACAGCATTCCCCTAGCAAACGATTGAAGGAGTTCAATAACAACTAAAATCCGGCCATCTGGCGAGGTGTTTGTTTCAGACCCAAATTACTATTTGCTTATACCGGTCCTAATTTTTGTTGTATTGTAACGAAACTTGAGAGTATCTAAACACTATGATTTGTTTTACAAATCATCTAAATCGCCTCATTAGAAGTTAGGGTTTACTCTGTATCCTGTTCGAATAAGCCGCCAAACCGGCCCGGGCATTGGTTGTTTCTTCTACCACTAGGAGTGCTGAACACGGGTGCTATATCCAGTTTTTGCTGTTAATAGAAATTTAAAACAGCAAAACCATTCCTTTTTTTATATATATTTATTTATATTGGTATATATTTATCAAATTATTCAGGAATTCAGTTAACACTACCCCCTTCTGCGGAATATGCTTAGGTATGCAGCTCCTGTGAGACGGACATTTTGGGCATCAAAATGTGAGACGTAGTTTTTAATTGCTACAATGTATAAAGATTGAAGAAGGGATAAAGCAAATTTAAATGTGTACTGAAGGAAGGTCGTTGCAAAATAAAATGAGTAAGACCTATTCTACAACATTACTTGCACCAGGGCTTGGGATTTGTTTCCTAATGGATCTTGGTAATTCGCAAAGACCATAGGTAGCAATCCACGCAATCGTCGCTAACAAGATTTTTAACAACTAGATATCCACAATTTTCCAAGCACTTTCACGGAAGTAGAAATGACTTGAACCTTCCCCGATCAGTCGCTTCCGGTAGGAATATCCCTAGCGTTTTCGTTTCATCCATTCTCTGTCGTACGTATATTACGGTTCATTAATCAAACCTACGTTTGTTGAGTTGTATAAAAGATTCGGGATGTGGTAGGTTAGTTGAGGGAAAGGTTTGCCGTATGGCGTGGTACTGACCTTGTATTTGGAAACTCAAAACGTCACGCTGTCTCGAACGTGAAGAGTATCAGTTTCAATGGCTAGGAGGGGTCCCCGCTACACACCAGTATCCTACCTGTGCCCCTGAGTTTAGCCCGGCAATGGAGGTGTCTTAACTTATATTAATTAAAAAAGATCAAAGCATCACAAACTCACATGCTCTCCGAGTAGAAAAGTGATTGGCAAAGATCAGGGAAATTAGAAATACAACGAAAGCCTGGAAAAAGAACACTTCTCCCGTCGGGACGAACTGGCTATTTGGACCCATTCCTAACTACTGCACAGAATGGACAGTTACGAGAGTCCGACTGTTAAACAAATACTCACGAACTGAAGACGACGCAATCATGTAAATATACCCTGCGCCTACGACTTACGCGAATTACTGATAATAGGCAGGTTTAATACTAAACATTTAAAAAAAAACACACACTTATACTCCAAAATTTAACTTTTTAACTAATACTAGGCATCAGCCCTATCCTGGCTAGAAAAGGGTGGTAACCTATAGATAACCCGTCCTAAAATTCCTAGTTAATAATAAATGGACGTTAAAATTTAAATAAATTTTTAACTAATATTTATACTTTTTAATTTTATTTATTTATTTTTTTGCATTTTGCTATGAATTTCTCACGTCATCTCTCTTTTTATTATTTAATTATGTTTTATTTTATTTAATTTTTTAATACATTTATTTTTTCTTTCTATTTTTTATTTATTCATTTTTTTAATTTGTATTTCATATTTTTTTTTTTTTTTTCTTAATTTTTGTTGTCTTTGACACACTTCCCAGTCGCCTTCTAATTTTGTTCCATTTCTTTTTTTCCAATCAACTTTTACGTTGAAACAGTTTGTCGCCTATGTTGCGGGACTCTATAAATTAAATAAATAAATAAAACAAGGAGGCCCGGTGGCCGCGAGCGTTAAGGCGTGAGCACTTAAACACTCCGTGCTAAGGGTCGTGTGTTTCGAATCCCACCAGGGGTGTTGGCTTTTCTTTGGAAAAAATAAAACGCATCAGCCTTATCCTGGCTAGAAAAGGAGGTGACCGCTAGATAACAAGTCCTAAAATTCTGAGTTAATTATAATGGACGTTAAATGTAAATGAATAAATTTAAAAATATATATATATATATTATTGTTTGTTACATTCTTAACCATTGTAATATAACATGTAGGGAGAAGCGGATCCCCCATTATAGGCTGGGTTGGCCGGTCTATTGTCTTGATTCTAACTCCTGAACGATATCACAAAAAGAAAACTCTTTGATGCTTGTCCAAAGTTTGCACTAGGGTCTACCGTATTCCATTTACTACTATGGATCCAAATCGTTCATATTGTCAGAAGCTTTATGTGAATGAAGGTACTCTTCTCTCTAAACAATATTAACATTAATATTTGCGGAACATTCAGGCCATTAGCACCAGGCTATCAGAGAGGCCGGTTAGGTTTCAGGAATAAATTTCAGCATGCTCAGATCCCTCCACCATCACAACTTTTTTAGCACCAATGGGATCCATTAAACGGGGAAGTGAGCTTGAGACGAACCAGGAAAAATAATTCTCTTATCAATTCCTGAAGAAACATTTTAATTTCAACAAGTATGACCCCGGCCGAATGTTTTAATTATACAGATTAAAACATTCAGAAAATATTTTAATCCTATTAGATTTGTCTTGGTTGAAACACCCCATTTAAAAAAGCGCATTAATTTAGCATCATTATTTGTTTATGCAATTATATATTTAATGAATTTTGTTGTTAGTCAACTTGATTCTGGGTTTAGTCTTGAAGTTTTATCCCAATGTTTCTCGATCATGGTGACCAGTAGCGTTGTCCCTTCTTTACCTTTATCATCCATTAACATACTATGATAATATGGAACATTAAGTCTCCAGCCTTCTCGTTTTAATACATCGCCCTCTTCCATTATTCATTCCATACATTTTTCATTGGAAGCCATAATTTTTATTGTGGATTTTATTTGTAATTGGTACCGGGTCGAGAAAACAGATGTCAAGTTGTTTGCACGTGTAAATCGTGTCTTTTTTACGTAAGCATTTCTCGTGCTGAAAAATAGTTTTTAAAACCCATAATATTTAAGATCTGTTTACTCAAATATATAATATTCACGTTGTAGCTTCAAATCGAAAGATATAAAAAACCGAGACCAGTTTACTATTTGTTTTGCGGGTAGATGAATCCTAAATCTCCAAGCATCTCTTGGTTTTAGCCTAACGATAAAAAAACAAAAAAAACTCCAGATGTCTATGCGATAATCTTGCTATTCAAGTCGTGAACCAAAATTATCGACTTTTTCCTGTGGGTATTTTTGAGTCCTCAAATTCTAATTTTTTGAGACCTCGATGAAATTGATTGGTCCATTTGGAGCCAAGTTACAGACCTTTGATTTTATGACTTTTCTTAAAATTTTGCGACTATGCTTATTTTAGTATGTGTATTTATTAAATAAGTGTATCGTTTCTTTTTATTCTTTCACTTTGCCAATTTACTTGCATGAGCTAATGAACTAACATTGTGGTCAAAGGATAATTGGTTCTTTTACATCCAGAAACAGAGATTTTAAAGTGCCTGTATTGTACGTGAATGCTACTAGTTGTTCAACTGGTGTTCTCAAATGAGATTGCTCAGTTTTTGTTTCTGTCGATTTGAGAATATTGTGTTTAGGTGATGGATCCTATCTTTCAACAAATCAGACAAGTCATGTGTTACATTAAATTTATTACGACTTGTGCATTCTCTTAGCTTTGGTTTTCTGTATAGTTTTTGTCACAAGTTTGCTTTTTTCCTGTGAGATACTCGTCTGTTAGTCTAGTGTGGGCAATTCTAAGTCATAACTTGTCGCGGTATCTGGATGTCTCTTCAGTATTATTTTAAATATTTCGTAATATATTGTTAGCTAGTCGAAGCTAGCTGTCTTGCAAGTAGTTCCTGATGTTTAGTTTAGTTTAATCAAATTGATTAAGTAATTGTGTGGATTAATCGGTTGCTTTCAGGCTGTTCTGTAGGAAGCTTTGTACAGGAATCTGCTTAGGATCGTCTATTCAAAGCTTAATGCTCAGGCAGCTTGTACATTATAATGTTAGTGAATTGTTTTGAAAATCCACTTGTCCG
Source organism: Gonocerus acuteangulatus (assembly GCA_946811695.1). NCBI lineage: Eukaryota > Metazoa > Arthropoda > Insecta > Hemiptera > Coreidae > Gonocerus > Gonocerus acuteangulatus. Next base: position 44,101,430 of record OX328127.1, read on the forward strand.
TCGCCATTACTTTACTATCATTTGTTTGTAGCAGTTATTTCATTTTTTTCAATAGTAATGAATATATTTAAACAATAAACCATTAAAAGTAGAAAGCAATATAGCGTCCAGCTTCCATTAAATCTCTGAGATCATTGTTATAAGAGGAGGAATCCTGTGCGATAATTCTTATCGTGGTTTCTTCCCGACCAATGAAATGATTTTCCTGTTGAGATATCAGCAGTTGCATTACGTAAAGAAAATCATGTATGCTAGTAACAATTAATAATAATTAATCATTCTGTTTTTATTTACTGGAATATTTTACATATTACTTTCTTCTTAAATATTACTAAAAACAGTATTAGCTGACGTTTTCACGAGTATTTTAGATATATATCTCCAGTGCCATTAATAAATGAATAGACGCATTCATTGATAGGTTTTGATCTTTCGAGAAAAATATAAAAAGAAATCTCAAAGTGAAGGAATATTTTAGGCGCCTAACTAATAGTATCCTAAGCGGAAATTACACCATCCTCTTTCTCAACGTTCGCTTGGAAACACTACAACCAATACGTTTCTCATTATCTTACCTTTATTTACTAAAATATTCATTTTACTGTTGAAAGCAATTAAAAAATGGGGTAAACAAAAACAAAAACCCCGTCCAAATTACCAAACTTACAACTTCGAAGTTGTAAGCACTTATTTCTCCGATTGACATCGCCCCATCGAAAATTACTTCAGAACTTTTTTTGTTAAGAATATAGTGAGTTTTCAAATTAGTAACCTTCTACTTGCCAAATTTTTCCAAAAGTTTTCGAGATTTATTAAAAAATATACTTAAAAAAGATTCGACAACGTTTAATGTATGTTAATAAAATATTTGTTACCAATATTTCCTTAACTGCAAACGAAATAAAAATTTAAACATCTTGAACTAGTTGACTTTCAAACGTCTGGAACAAGTTTCAACTGAATCAATAGTTTCAACGTCCGTTGTAAACGGTTACAAATATCGCTTTGAAAATAGTTTCATTCGTTTTGTCAACTTACAAATCACAGCCTCAGCCTTAGAGAACCTTCTTTAGGCAGGGCCACATCTATAAATGCTTCTGAAGGGACGTTAAAGAGACCGGGAATTCGTAAAGACAAATAGGATTATTGAAGAACGGCGTGTAGCTAATGAAATTTGCCCTTTTACCACATAAAATGTTTTATTATTGAGTAGATATCTTCTATCACAATACCAATGCACTTAGGTGTCTGAAAGAACCACTGAAGATTAGAATTCGAATAAAAGCTGAGTGAAAAGAAGCTCCATTGATGTTTCCCATTTGCCGAAAGATAGTCTATTGATGTTGAATCAAAAGTAGCTGTAAGAGAGTAAATAGATTAATAGCTTCTACTATCGAAAGGACCGGCCAGTCATAGGATCAACAGGTGCCCCGGCCAGACAATGCTCAGGATAATTTCCACAAATGGGCCGAATCATAGGCTCTCTTACACTCTTCTTGTGTACCTTAACCTTTAATTCTACACTTATCTATAGAATCTCTCTCTCTCTCTCTCTCTCTCTCTCTCTCTCTCTCTCTCTCTCTCACACACACACACACACACACACACCCACACACACACACCCACACACACATTTACAAAATGTAAATCTAGAAAGGTAATTTACGCTTAGAATCCTATCAGTTTCCTGTTGCGCCTTAGATCTTGCTTAGCTTTGTGATTTCATTCTACAATTTTTCATGTGTTTAAATTTTTTAAGAAGGATTAAGACAAAGCATTATCTGTTTCTATTTTAAGCTTTCCAAATGACAGTAGTATCTCGGCAAGGGTTATAGATATGGCCTTGGAAATGGTTTCATTTGCTGGCTTACGTCTATTTACTTACTAAACGGATACATGAAATCTTAGTAACTCCAAAGCGTAACCGTTGCGTTTTTTATCGCACGAATTTCGCAAGAAAAGAAACTGTTCCTTCTGCTGGCTAACGAATTTGACATTTCATATCTCAAATCACACAAAGCCGATTAGTACCAACATTCAACAGACAAATATATATATATATAAATATATATATATATATATATATATATATATATATATATATATATTCACACATACTTTCAGCGCTGGTATAGTATGCCGGTGCTGAAATTATTCTAATTATTTTAAACCATTTTAAAAGTACTACTAGCTAGAAGAATATAATTACTTTGCCCATACTTTACTGTGATGAACAGCATTAATATTATTGGGAAAGCTGAATTTCGTCTCAGAAATTCCCTGATTAAAAGCTTTTTCGGGCTGTAACTGCACACTAAAATGTTTCTTGGATGGACACTCCGCTGCACAATGAAATATCAGAAAATTGTACAACTCAGTCCTAGTGTAAATAACTTTGAATTAATATATTTTTGTTTTCTTTACTAAAACCAAAAAGATAAGGAGGAGATCATTCAAGAAGGTTAAATAAAGATAGATGTAGAATGTCATCATTCATCAGGATATTTAGGGGGCGAGAAAGTCTGAGGAAGAGAAAATAATCCAGTAAGACTTTTGCCTTTCAATTTCCAAACTTCCTTTGTCTTATTTGTTTTCTTCGATTATTTATTTTATGCGCCAAGAGTTTTTCAACTTCAGCTCCTCGCCAATATGATTGTTAGCGCATTTTTCCCTCCCTCCCTCTCATCGTTGAAGACATATCCGGTCGAGATTATAAAAATGTTTGTTTTTTCCCAAAATGACAGACATTCAAGAGCGGATATTTCGAAAACTAAAGATATCTCGAAAAACTTTATAGACTAGAACTTGTAGGAAATTTAATCAGTTTTCATTTGTTATAGAATAGTCATGTCGCTAAGACGCAGTGTTTCCGAGATATAAGTGAAAACCCGAAAAATGGGACCTTCTAAACCCCCCTCCCCCCCCCCCCCCCTCAAAGGCTACGGGCGAGGACTTTTGATATGTTCACCTCCTTTCCAGCCCAAACAAAGTTACTAAGTCAAAAATTGTGTTCTAAAAATGTCCACGTAGAAGTGTTTTCAAGCATTCCGTTGACTGAACTGTTTACCAGAATCCATATTTCCCTTTATTCAAAACGCGAACTTTTCTTAGAACAAGCATTTTATCGGGAGTTATAGAATGAGGGAGAAGGAGAAATGAGAAGGCAGAGAGAAGAAGAAGGTAGATGGTGTAGTATCGAACGCGAGGTCTCGATAACACTGTTAGCAGCCGTTGTAGTGCTTCCATGCTGTCAATACCAGGACAGCCAGAGCTCTCGATCTAGCTGGTGATCGACATCACTAGTCGGTAATGGATCCTAATTCTAATGAATCATAGGAAGTTGACAACCAAGAAATCTCACTAGAATCCTCCGGGTTCAAATTTTCCACAGATTCAACAAGAGCCAAGCCGACTTCTAGAGAAAGTAGTTTCCTCGAGAATTCGAACAGTTTTACCGACATTAATTGCGAAGGTACACACGGCCGGCATGTCATTATGCAGCTCTTGTCATTAAATTTATATGATTTAATATAAGAGGCTTATCACAACTCCATGGGGGGGGGGGGGCAGGATATATAAGACTCCAGAGACCAGAACGACAGTTTTAATCGCCCAAGGTAAAGCCAGCCAACTCAGCACAACATCGAGATATTAGATATTATGCCTGAGTATATACTACCCTAAACAATTAGCAGAGGGGTACAAAGAAAAAGAGAGATTGTTTCAAATTCAAAAAACGGAGAATGGAAAAATAGCAGAGGAAACTATAGTTATGAGGGAGAGGATATTACTGTGGCTAGTGACCGCCTAGCTTCTTAGTTTTTCGGGAATATATCTATTTTTTGTTATTTATTTCTTTAAGAGGTTCGCATCAATGGCGATGCGTCCTAATATAGATACCTCATTTACATAACGCTAGCATTGCTTCAATTTACATTTAACCTTAACTAAAATATGTACTTATATATATATAACACAATTCATTTCTTGATTGGTAACAGCTTTTGCATGACAAAAGGCAGATAGTTATTGAATGTAACCAAATTATATTAAATAACAATTAATTCATTGTACTTTATTATCTTAACTAATATATTTAAAATTATATCTCTAATTACTAAGTATGACAATAAAAGACGAACAATATCAATTTTAAAGTGAAGTGGAGTGTTATATTTTTGTTTAGTTCATCTTTAGCCACACAAATAAACTGGATCTAAGACATAAACAGACATGTTTGGTCCTGCGACTTATTAATTGTCATTGCAAAATGCCAATCTTACTGAAAATTTAACGCGTTTGAATTCAATTGGCACTTCTGCGGGAATAATAATGGCCGAAAATTTTGTAGGGTGAGAAAGACAGAAGACCGGCTTCGTTCTCATCCTTACTCCATGTTGCTTACTGTGTGAGATGTTACACCGGTAGACGCCTGGCGGAGATAACTGGCCAAGTGATAATTTATCAGTTGGTTAAAAATTATTCAAGTACTATTTATTTAAAAAATAGAAATTGGTGGTAAAAGGATGAAAATGTAGGGTTGTATGTATTTTTTAGTTATCAAGTCATAAAAAATTAAAATAAAATAGGTATTTTGTCTGGAAAATAAAAAAATATTTTTTGGGGTGGGGCACCCGTATCACTTAGAGATGTATAAAATAGTTTACATCCTACTCTCAGACCTACTGGAGACACAACAACTTTCATGAAAATCGGTCAAGCTGTTTCGGAGGAGTTTGGTTACAAACACTGACACCAGACTTTTAGCACTTTCCTCCGAAGGAAAGTAGCTATTGAGGTTGGACTCATGACGGAATTTTTGAAAAATTTCTTCAAATCTTTATCGATCCTACCTAGTAGACACCGAAAATGACCCCCGTTAAAATTTATATATATCTATATATACATATATATATATATATATATATATATATTTTTTTTTTTATTATTTTTCATTATTTTTCTTTATTAGGAGAAACAGAGCACATTCATACAATTAATCAATAATACATATTCAAATACAAGTCAGTTTACAATTGGGCGTCTCCTTCACCCTCGTTGTTAAGGCTTGAAGACCCAAGCCTATTTGCTGTGAGACCTTAAATTAGTTAAATATGACCACTTTATTTTAACAATAAATAACTTATAAAAAGACGACTACACTAGCAATAAATAACAATAAAATAAATAAATAAATAAAATAATACTCCAAAATATAATAATAAATGCCAAACTGTAGCCAGTGGCAGTCAACTTCTCTAACTTCATCCTCTGAGAAAAAAAAAAAAAAAAAAAAAAAAAAAAAAAAAAAAAAGGAAAAGAAGGAGGCATCTCACCATCCACATCCAATAAAGGTATAACACATACAAACACCAATATACATATACACATACACACATATATATATATATTATATATATATACACACACACATAAAAAAAAGAAAAAAAAAAAAAAAAAAAAAAAAGAAAAAAAAAAAAAAAAAAAAAAAAAAAAAAAAAAAAAAAAAAAAAAAAAAAAAAAAAATTAATAATTAATAAACATAGACAATCCTCAACGTCCCACACCGGCGAGGAGTGTCCTCCAACGACTGAAGATGATGCAGGAGCCCTTCAATACCCGCAAGGTAATGCTTCTCAGAACCGCCATAGGGACATCAAGCTGCCTCAATCTCTTGGCAGAAGCATTGCTCCACACACCCCTCCAGCTCAATGTACAGGACGTTACATCCACGTCGGTGACAGGCACGCCAAACATTCGCCCAACCGCCAAACGGACAGCAAGTCTCCCATACTTCCGACACTTCTCCCGGTGAATCAAATCTAAATCGGTGTTCCCATTAACAATTTGAGCGTCCACAATAGTCACTTTACCCCCTTTTGCCACAATTATATCGGGCTTCCATCGACGACCATCAGCTCTCAGGACTGTCTCGAGGTGAACCTCGTACCCCCTCCCGGCTAGGGCTTCACCCAGTACATCCACCACAGTATCATGTCTTAGACAGCGACCTCCCCGTGAAACGTAACATTGCTGAACAGCATGAGTGCCGGTCTCATCCTCCAGGCAACCCGCCCTGCAGGTAAGTATCCGGCCCACACGCCGACCTCTTGTCGTTCTCACGGTGGTCGGAAGGGCATTTATGTGGGTACGAACGTACTGGATGAAGTCCCAACCAGAAGTGGTCCCAGCTCCATCACTGAGCCAATATGTTGAAGCCTTACAGGCAGAGGATTCCTTCAGCCCTGCTCCGTCGTTGGACGAATAGAGTCTGTCAGCCCACCATTTCTTTCTAGTCTCAGGGCACCAGGAGTCATCTTGTACCAAGCCCTGCCTGGCCAGGGTCTCCCTCGCTTTCCGCAGCCTTTTGGTAACTTCCGCCGAACGATAAGCTGCCCTTGCCGCGGCCAAACCTGACCACTCCATCCTAGAAAGACGGCCTACAGTCAGAGCCGGAACAAGAACGCTCATACTGGGCACACCCAAACCTCCGTCTGTGCACGAAGCATGGAAATATGCAACAGGAATATCCTTTGGCAATCTCAGCCACCTCCTCACCGCTGCTCTAACCTTTACATCCAACTTATTCAATGCTTCGCGGGAGGAGCCACCAAGTACCAGCTTGTGCACGTAACTCGGAAGGAGGTGGTATCTAAGGGCGGTCAACCTCTGCTGCGGCTTGAGGGGTGCATTTCCAATTCTTAAAAGGGCCCTTCCGATTTCCTCATCAGGCCTCTCGATACCATGGTTCCTATAGTTGACTCCAAGGTACTTAACCGAGTCTAGGAACTGAATTTGCCTCACCGGGGCTCCACCAATATTGAACAGTCGTCCTCAACTACCTTGATCCTGACCACACGCCCAGCCGGCACAGCACTTACCAGGGCTGAGCTCCATCCCCAAGGATCGCCCTGCCTGATCCCCCTCCCGCTTACAATTGGGTCCGTCCACCTAAGACCGTCGGTAACTCGGGTAAACCCGCCACCGTAGACCCCCATCACGTATTCAACGAATCCGGATGGTAGGCCTTTATGGACCATGGCGGCTCGTAGAGCTGAGTGACTAATGCTATCAAAGGCCTTAGCAATGTCCAGGAAGGTCAAGTGTACCTCGCGACGACACCGACGAGCCTCCCTGAGCACCGCATCCAGGACTACACTGTTCTCCGCCGTTCCGTCGGCTGCTATGAACGCCCTTTGACCTGTCTCTTGGAGATCCAACGCTCTCAGACGTGCAGCCAATACCTTATGAAGTTGTCTGAGAGCTACGGACGCCACGGTAATAGGTCTATAATCACCAGGCGTCTCGGGAAATTTCTTTTTCGGAATAAAGACAGTTCTGGCCCCAACCATTAAATGAATACACCTTCCCCCCAATAAATATAAGTTATAAAAAACAGCCCGAGCCTTGGGGGGAACTGATTCCCAATCAGCAACTCGTAGGCCGTCCGGACCCAAATGGATCCTAATTCTAATGAATCATAGGAAGTTGACAACCAAGAAATCTCACTAGAATCCTCCGGGTTCAAATTTTCCACAGATTCAACAAGAGCCAAGCCGACTTCTAGAGAAAGTAGTTTCCTCGAGAATTCGAACAGTTTTACCGACATTAATTGCGAAGGTACACACGGCCGGCATGTCATTATGCAGCTCTTGTCATTAAATTTATATGATTTAATATAAGAGGCTTATCACAACTCCATGGGGGGGGGGCAGGATATATAAGACTCCAGAGACCAGAACGACAGTTTTAATCGCCCAAGGTAAAGCCAGCCAACTCAGCACAACATCGAGATATTAGATATTATGCCTGAGTATATACTACCCTAAACAATTAGCAGAGGGGTACAAAGAAAAAGAGAGATTGTTTCAAATTCAAAAAACGGAGAATGGAAAAATAGCAGAGGAAACTATAGTTATGAGGGAGAGGATATTACTGTGGCTAGTGACCGCCTAGCTTCTTAGTTTTTCGGGAATATATCTATTTTTTGTTATTTATTTCTTTAAGAGGTTCGCATCAATGGCGATGCGTCCTAATATAGATACCTCATTTACATAACGCTAGCATTGCTTCAATTTACATTTAACCTTAACTAAAATATGTACTTATATATATATAACACAATTCATTTCTTGATTGGTAACAGCTTTTGCATGACAAAAGGCAGATAGTTATTGAATGTAACCAAATTATATTAAATAACAATTAATTCATTGTACTTTATTATCTTAACTAATATATTTAAAATTATATCTCTAATTACTAAGTATGACAATAAAAGACGAACAATATCAATTTTAAAGTGAAGTGGAGTGTTATATTTTTGTTTAGTTCATCTTTAGCCACACAAATAAACTGGATCTAAGACATAAACAGACATGTTTGGTCCTGCGACTTATTAATTGTCATTGCAAAATGCCAATCTTACTGAAAATTTAACGCGTTTGAATTCAATTGGCACTTCTGCGGGAATAATAATGGCCGAAAATTTTGTAGGGTGAGAAAGACAGAAGACCGGCTTCGTTCTCATCCTTACTCCATGTTGCTTACTGTGTGAGATGTTACACCGGTAGACGCCTGGCGGAGATAACTGGCCAAGTGATAATTTATCAGTTGGTTAAAAATTATTCAAGTACTATTTATTTAAAAAATAGAAATTGGTGGTAAAAGGATGAAAATGTAGGGTTGTATGTATTTTTTAGTTATCAAGTCATAAAAAATTAAAATAAAATAGGTATTTTGTCTGGAAAATAAAAAAATATTTTTTGGGGTGGGGCACCCGTATCACTTAGAGATGTATAAAATAGTTTACATCCTACTCTCAGACCTACTGGAGACACAACAACTTTCATGAAAATCGGTCAAGCTGTTTCGGAGGAGTTTGGTTACAAACACTGACACCAGACTTTTAGCACTTTCCTCCGAAGGAAAGTAGCTATTGAGGTTGGACTCATGACGGAATTTTTGAAAAATTTCTTCAAATCTTTATCGATCCTACCTAGTAGACACCGAAAATGACCCCCGTTAAAATTTATATATATCTATATATACATATATATATATATATATATATATATATATATATATGCATATATATATATATATATATATATATGCATATATATATATATATATATATATATGCATATATATATATATATATATATATATATATATATATATATATATATATATATATATATGTGTGTGTCTGTTAGCCCACGTAACGAGGGTGAAGGAGACGCCCAATTGTAAGTTGACTATGTATGTATCTTATACAGTGTATTATTAAGTTTGAAGTGGATTGTATCTCCTAATAAAGAAATAAAGATATATATATATATATGCATATATATATATATATATATATATGCATATATATATATATATATATATATATATATATATATATATATGTGTGTGTGTCTGTTAACACGATAGCGGCCAGAGTTTTTGTTTTTTCGTCACGAAACTTGGTATATAGCATTCAATTAGCAAACGATTGAACGAGTTCGTTAACCACCAAAGTCGGTCCACCGGAAGGGGGGGTTTACCCCGAACCCAAAACACTTATTTGACTATGTCAGCCGTAATATTTGTTATATTTCAACGAAACTTGGTATTCGTAGTGTTAATGTAGAGAGAAAACTCAGATATAAAAATGAACTAAATCGGTTCATTAGAAGGGGGGGTTTACTCCGGACCCACAATACCAATTCGCCACTACCAGCCGTGATTTATGGTATATTTCGACGAAACTCGGTATTCGTAGTGCTAATCCACAGGTAAATATGTGTTGTAAAAATAAACGAAATCGGTTCATTAGGAGGGGGGGTTTACTCCGGACCCACAATACCAATTCGCCACTACCAGCTGTGATTTTTGGTATATTTCGACGAAACTTGGTATTCGTAGTGGTAATCTACAGGTAAATATGTGTTGTAAAAATAAACTAAATCGGTTCATTAGAAGGGGGGGGGGTTTACTCCGGACCCAAATTCCTAATATACTCATACCGGTCGTAATTTCTGCTGTATTGTAACGAAACGCTGTATACGTCGTGGGTAACTCCTGAGAAAGAAGTGTTCTAAAAATGAGCTGAATCGGTCAAACGGAAAGCGGGGGTTTAATTTGTAATATATTTGAATAGAAAAGCCGGCAGACGTAGGTTCACAAAGCCGCCGCAAGGAGCGCTTTCTACCACTAGTGTGACTGTATCCTGTTCCTGCGTTAGATCAAAATACGATAATATGAGGATTTTTGTATTTATTACGTAGTGTAGTAGGTACCATGTGTAAACATAACTCTGGATGCAAATTAATAATTGATCAGTTACTCATTACAAAATGAGAAATATTCACGTTTTTATTTTATTTATGTAGGATATTTTAAGCAAATTGTTCTGGAAAGCAGTCTACACTACCCAAATTCTGAGGAAAGTGCTTAGTTATGCAGCTCCTGCGTGACGGACTTTTTTATATATTAGATTAAGATTATAAATGTGTTTTATTTTTAAATAATTAATGATTGCCATTAGAAAAGGGTGCCAACCTATAGATAGCCCGGCGCTAATGGCCAAGATGTAGATGCTAAAAAAAAAAAAAAAAAAAAAAAAAAAAAAAATTAATAATTGTGTATGTGGGCTACTTTCGGTCAGTATTTTTCGCATGCCCTGTGGTATGTCTACGTAGTCCTGTCCTTTGCAATCCGTCAGTAAGTGTAATCTACTATATATTTGTCAAATACCACTCACTCACTGACTCACTGACCTATCAACGCCCAGCCCAAACCGCTCGACAGAAAAATTTGAAATTTTACATGGACACTCCCTATAGAACGTAGACACTCGCTAAGAAAGGATTTTTTGATATTCGAATTTTTAAGTATTTTTAGAGGGGTTTAAAGTTTTAGTTAGTTAGACCAGGCAAGCCTAGGCAGCATGCGTTGCTAGGACGATAGAGAACAGCTGTTACCGTACATTATCTACTTCATAGTATTATTTTTAAGTGAGGTTAATTTCTAAACTATGTTGGCAAACCTTCAATTACTAGAAATAAACTGTATATAGCTAAACTATAGCGTAAACTCTATGAGGGACAAAATCACTATTTTAATTGCGGTTCATTTCACTAGAGAGTTTTCGCTATACTTGGTGATGGTCCATCCTAGGTAATAATATTCCGCACCCTTGCACAGCCTCCTCATCCATCAGCATCCCCAGTCATAACACCTCTTGGTAATGCTCGCAAATGCAATGGGTGTTTCTAAATGACATGGGGGAAACATACATTTTTATATTTTACCGTGCATTTATTCTTGACAACAAAATTTAACCTGTATTTGTACGCTGCTGTTACTGGGAACCACGGGCGTATGTACGAAATAATTTCGGGGGGACTGGCAGGGAAAACGTCGGGGGGGAGCATGTACTATTTCCGGGGTATGAAATACTAACAATTTAGAACTTGGAATAGTTTTAGACAAATAAAACGCTATTACAACTAAAATGAAATGATCTTATTTAATTTATTTTTAAGGGTTTTAAGACACATTTTACCATCAATTCAAAATTTCGGGGGGGGGGGGCTCTATAATAAATTGCAAAAAATTGTGTAGTAGCGTTAATTTTTTGGTGATAGGTAATTTAACGCAATAAAATAACTATTTATCTGCCGTGACGAAGCGCGGGTATTCGGCTAGTTCGTTTATAATTTCTGTTTTAACACGCAAATTAGCATTCGTTCTTCGTCAGTTCTTCATATTTTCGTTGCAAATGTCACTTTCTTGCCCGGATCAGTATTTCCAGAGTAGTCTGTATGTCCAGGTAGCCACAACATTTCTTTAGGTATATAAAAATAATCCACTCGTATCATCAATATTGCTAGTGCGTATATAAATTTATACAGGATGTATGAAAACAAGGTGCTTTTCAACGCCTCAGCAATGGATATTGTTCATGAATGTGTACTGCCTCATCGACCTTCTTCTACTACCTTGAAATGTTAAATGCCTACCACTCCAAAAGTGCATGGAGATATTTTTAGTAAACCTAAGATGGAGACCACCAGTAAGTGTGACCATGCCTGGGAGTCGTCCCGCATAAGCAGTAGTGTATAAATACTTATTGGCTATTCTGCTCGAATAGTCATACTCCACTGTCGGATGTCGTTCTCGGGTAATGTGCGCATTCTATATTTGGAGTTATATATTATTTATCCCTTCGAAGCTAGCCTGAGTTAGTCGACGTCTCTAGCTAAGAATATTTCCTCAAAAGAGACTATCTGTCTCCTAGAAATCATTGAGTGTATTTACCAGTGATCGCCTTTCTCCAAAAACTTCCCAAAAATGTTTCTTGTGTAGGCCGATGTCAATGAATAAAATTACTAATTAAAATAATCGTAATTTTTTTAAAAAATGGCTCTACTTATCTTGCATCATCAGATGCCTGTTTAGGAGCCTAAAAACTAGGTGAACCTTCAGCTAGAATGGCTAAGTCATAACTGAAGATCGCCTAAATAGTAACAGTCAGATATTTTGAACTGCTGACTCGACTTCTTGTCTGGAAGTCCTCCCGCATATAAATATATATATATATATATATATATATATATATATATATATATATATACACATATATATACATATATGTGTGTGTGTGTATATATATATATATATATATATATATATATATATATATATATGTATATAATTTATTCTTGCAGATGACCCCATGACCCAAAATATTTCTTAATAGCATTTAGTTCTACGTAGGCTAAGGGTCAGTAAAGCAGACGTACTTTGTATTACACCACTTTATTCATTATTTATGCTCTACATGTACATTATATATATATATATATATATATATATATATATATATATATATATATATATATATTCTACTTGTTTCTGTTGAAGGCAGGAGGATTTTCGTTTTCAACTACTTCATTTTATATTTTGTAACCGAACATGTTTCGATATTTCACCTTGCACTGCATGACGGGCTTTCCTCCAACAAACTATTCTTTTTATAAACTGCAAAATACGAATGTGTTTTCTTTTTACTATAACGTAGGCTTATTCCTTTGCTAAATAAATTCTCAAGCGGACACAAACGAGAACAGGACAACATTGACAGAACACGCACTAACTTTAAAACATAACTTTAACTTTAGGGACGTTTACATTTTAAATAAAGAGAGGAACACATTAAAAAAAAAATCAAAGAAAATATCTATATAATTAAAAACTCCAACACTGCCATAAATAAAAAAAAAACAGATTTAAAGAATGTGCAACAAATTTTCCATAGTATTATAAATTAAACCTCACAAAAAATTTACCAATAATCGATACCATTAAAATAGCTAAAGAATCGATACAAACAGTCATATTCATTACCGCAGATGACTTTTCAGTACTACGCCTGACTCAAGCTGGACAACATGACGAGAGGACTTCCTGATAAGGTTGGATTAAGATTTAACATAAAATATTATATGTTGAAATGAAAATTCATTTAGGGGAAGGATAGATGTATATTAGAGTAAAAAAATTTAAAAAGTTTAGGATTTTCAAAAAAAAATATTGTTTCATAGGAAAGCCCCTGAAGAGGTGCGAAAAGGCACGAAACATGTCGGGCGAAACAAACCAAATAAAGTAGTTAATGTGAACCAAGAGTGTACTACTTTATCGACCCCCTGCCGGAAAAAGAAAGAAGAAAAAGTGGAATATATATTCATTCCTGTATATATATATATATATATATATATATATATATATATATATACATATATATATATACAGTCCAGTCAACGAACAGTTATAGATGGAAATTTTTGGAACACAATTTTTGTCTACGTAACTTTGTTTGGGCTGGATACGAGGTAAACATATCAAAATTCCTCGCCCGTTGCATTTGTGCCGGGGGAGTGGGGGGGGTTAGAAGGTCCCATTTTTCGGGCTTGTGCTTATATCTCGGAAACCGTGCGTCCTAACGACATGACATTACTATAACAAATGAAAGCCTATTACATTTCTTACAAGTTTTATTCTATAAAGTTTTTCGAGATATCATTAGGTTTCGAAATATCCGCTCTTGAAAGTCGGTCATTTTGGGGAAAAACACTTTCCCCCTTTATTTCCCACTATATTTTTCCCCCTTTTAGACGGGATAACTGTTCAACGATGAACCCAAAAAATATACGACGGTTATAGGGTTGTAGAGTATTGCATTCCCTTCAATAATATATATTACTTTGCTATTTTATATATTTTCCTTCAAACATAAAAATAATTTCAGTGTTCTTCGTGAAATCTGAAATTTAGCGACTAATAGTCCAGGTAACTAAGATTTATAGATGAAAATATTTAGACTTATCAAAAGTCCTCGCCCGTAGCCTTTGAGCCGGGGGAGAGGGGTTTCGAAGGCCCCATTTTTCGGATTTTCACTTATATCTCGGAAACCGTGGGTCCTAGCGACTTGACCATTATAGAACAAATGAAAGCTGATTCAATTTCCTACAAGTTCTATTCTATAAAGTTTTTCGAGATATCTTTAGTTTTCGAAATATCTGCTCTTGAAAGTCTGTCATTTTGGGAAAAAACAAACATTTTTATAATCTCGACTGGAAATCTCTTCAACGATGAACCCAAAAAATAAATGTCGTCTATGGGGTTGTAGAGCATTCCATTCGCTTCAATAATATATATTACTTTACTATTTTATGTATTTTCTTTCAAACGTTATATACCCACTCACATGGTCTTAGCAAAACCATGGACAACATCTTATTTAATTGACTTTGAATAACTGTGCATTGGGCCCAAAATTATATATTTTGTCCTATATTATATATATAGTAAATACTGGACGTACTCACTATATTTACATAATGGAGCATATTTTGGACTCTACATTGACTGAAAATGGTGAGAAATTGAAAGGTTCATCGGTCAGTTGTCGCCAGATATCACCTTAAACATTAAAACTGTTTTCACGTTTGAAGGAAAATACATAAAATAGTAAAGTTCTATATATTCTTGAAGAGAATGTAATGCTCTACAACCCTATAAACGGCATTTATTTTTTGGGTTTATTGTTAAAGAGTTATCCGGTCAAAAAGAGCAAAAAGTGCGTTTTTTCCCCAAAATGACACTCAAGAGCGGATATTTCGAAAACTAAAGATCTATCGAAAAACTTTAACAAATAGAACCTGTAGCATATTTAATCAGCATTAATAGTAGCACAAAGGCTATGGGCGAGGACTTTTGATACGTTGACCTCCTAACTAGCCGAAACAAAGTTATAAACTCAAAAATTGTGTTCCAAACATTTCCACCTATAACTCTTAGTTTCCAGGGCTATTAGTCGCTAAATTTCTGATTTCAAGATGAACACTTAAATTATTTTTACGTTTGAAGGAAAATGCATAAAATAGCAAAGTAATATATATTATTGAAGGGAATACAATACTATACCACCCTATGACCGTTATTTATTTTTTTGGTTCATCGTTGAAGAGTTATCCCGTCAAAAAGGGGGAAAAATATGCGGCGAAAGTGTTTTTCCCCAAAATGACCGACTTTCAAGAGCAGATATTTCGAAACCTAAAGATATCTGGAAAAACTTTATAGAATAGAACTTGTAGGAAATTTAATCAGCTTTCATTTGTTATAGAATAGTTATGTCGCTAGGATGCAGGGTTTCCGAGATATAAGTGAAAACCCGAACAATGGGACCTTCTAACCCCCCCCCCCCCCTCCCACAAGGCACAAAGGCTACGGGCGAGGACTTTTGATATGTTCACCTCCTATCCAGCCCAAACAAAGTTACGAAGTCAAAAATTGTATTCCAAAAATTTCCACCTATAGCTGTTTTTAAGCATTCGTTGACTGGACTGATATATATAATTTATTCTTGCAGATGACCCCATGACCAAAAATATTTCTTAATAGCATTTAGTTCTACGTAGGCTAAGGGTCAGTAAAGCAGACGTACTTTGTATTACACCACTTTATTCATTATTTATGCTCTACATGTACATTATATATATATATATATATATATATATATATATATATATATATATATATATATATATATATATATATTCTACTTGTTTCTGTTGAAGGCAGGAGGATTTTCGTTTTCAACTACTTCATTTTATATTTTGTAACCGAACATGTTTCGATATTTCACCTTGCACTGCATGACGGGCTTTCCTCCAACAAACTATTCTTTTTATAAACTGCAAAATACGAATGTGTTTTCTTTTTACTATAACGTAGGCTTATTCCTTTGCTAAATAAATTCTCAAGCGGAAAATTTGTATATATCCAGGTCGTACTTTCATAATTTCCCCTCTATGGAGGCAGGTGTAATACTGACATAGTTACTTGTAAATATGGCCCTGTTTTTATATGAACGTGATTTAGAGAGATCGATTATTTGAAATTTCATATAGTTTCACTTAAAATGATATGGAATGTTTCATGGACGTTTTTAAAATCTGCTCTTATTTTAATTGATGGCTGTTATTGAATATAAATATTTCCTTTGACCTTTTTCGACAAGTTCTTTATTTAATATATCGCACTAGTATATTTCTAAAGTGACACAGCTCAAAATAAAACTCGACTGAAAATGTGACACTCTTGCATATGCAGAGGGCATAGCATTAAGTCTGGATGGATGACACAAGTTAATAAAGAGGTATTTACCATGTCTTTCATAGTCATAACTGACAAACACCGAATTTTGAGTCGAATCACTTTACTAGTGCGATATGAACATCTCTAAAATTGATGATGAAATAATGATGTTTTTCTCTAGAATTGAAATTATGATGTCCAGTTCTCATGTACATTTTTAATAGATGTGCCGATTCCCTTGCTGTAACATCTCATGTTATGAATATATATGTATTATACATATATATATATGTGTGTGTGTGTGTGTGTGTGTGTCAAGGAAGGATTATAGTAAATTGCAAAGCGCTTGTTATTACTAATGAAATAGTAAACGAACTATCTCTGTTCTGAATCAGAGTTATGTTTCCGTCTCGCGTGATTGAGAAATAAAACATCAATCCTTCTACCAACATCCGGTCAATCATATGCGAGGAGGGATACATATGAGAATTAATTTATTTACCTGAGTAATCTGCTACAGATCATTTCCTCTTGAGGGCTGAATTGACATATGCTATTTCCTATCCTAGGAGAGAGCTAGAAAATACAAGTATGTAGAATCATTCCAATCTAATGTAAAATGTTTTATTTGAAATACTAAATAAATATTAATGGGATAGTATTAATACGATATGCTTTATGTAATATGCTTTATTTAAATCATCTTGGGACAAACGCTTCTCACTTCACTACATTCATTGAGAGGTCACAACGTGGCGATTTGCTCCTTGAATCAATGTGCGAACAAAGCTAACAATTATGAACAACCATATAAACATGACATGCGAGTGTAAACAAAAAACAATATGTAATACGGAAGATAATTTATAAAATATTAATGATAACTAACATAAAGTAGATAGAAAAGTTATTGATAACTCACATAAAGGTTAATGTCAATAAATAAAAAAGTTTAAAAAGTAGAAAAGTTTATAGCTTATAGATATCTCATTTCTATAAAATTGATGGAATATTTATATTATATTCATTTAAGTTGTCTCTCCCACTTATGCATATATGTATATTTTTGTTTGTTTAGTT
This sequence comes from Gonocerus acuteangulatus, assembly GCA_946811695.1. Lineage (NCBI taxonomy): Eukaryota > Metazoa > Arthropoda > Insecta > Hemiptera > Coreidae > Gonocerus > Gonocerus acuteangulatus. Next base: position 44,119,163 of record OX328127.1, read on the forward strand.
TTTTATATTTCCCTATATTGTAAAATGTGTGTGAATTGTAAACAGACTTAAAGATAATTATACAGAAATTTGAATTTGGTATCAGGAACAAATATTTAAATGTTCTCAGATTTTAAATTTTCTTGTCGTTAACTTTTTTTTTTCTTTTTAAAAGATTAATTTTTAATTCAAAACAACATCTAAGTTGTATAGCAAGTAATTTACTTAACGATTATTTTTGAAAATTTAGCAATTATATATTCCAATAATACCATTAAAATTAATAGTTTATATAATTTTGGAATTTCTTAATTTTTTATTTTATTATTTTGTTTATGGCGTATCGACATCTGGGTCATTAGCGCCGGGAATTTCTTATTAAAATGTAAATAGAAATTATAATTAGAGCATTACGTGTCTATGTTCGTGGATTTCCACTAGGAGTAGTGGCCTTTTATTCGAATAAAGAAAAGGCATCTGCTCTATCTAAGGTGGGAAAGGTTGATAATCTGGATTCCAAAAATCTTTAAGCAATATAGACATTCGTCTAATGGATAAAATGTAGGTATACTCAGATACAAACCCACTTTTAATTAATAATTTATTAACAAAATGGCGGAAGATCATACATTTTAAAGACAATTTAACATAGACAGTTCACATCATCTGATGCATCCATAGGAGCAGCGTCTACATATGCAGTGCATTTGAGCCTTATTCTATAAAGAGCATCCACATGCAGGCTAGGCACGCGTCCAGACTAATTAACTAAATATTGCCGATCAGAATAAGGATAATGAATTTATTTATATACCGTAAAATGGGGTCACATTAGTAGGATTTGGTGAAATAGGTACAAACCTATAATGTTTATATATTTTTCTGAGAGCGAACAGACTAATATATAGGTATAAATGTTTATTAGTCTGTTCGCACTCTTTAGGCAAATTTCGACCCTTTGTTATCAGTTAATTGAATTCCCTAGCAATATTGGTTTTTACCGATTTCACCACACTGTACTAATTTGGCCCCATTTTACAGTAATGACATGTTAGTAACATTTCATTATATATATTTCTATATAATGACATTTACCCAAGAGGTAATATAAAGTTACCTCTTGAGATTTATGAGCAATAAGAATACTGCTCAATTGCCGAAGAATAAGAATTGATTTTTCTCAATTACCGTGGGAAATGATATAATAATGGAGCTCTTAGTTCTTGGAAGAACCTTATCGGCTCAGGTCAGGTGGGAGTATTAATTGCTCTAAAATCTCTAAGGGAAAATTTAATAACCAGTAATTAATGGGGAAGTTAATTGTGATAAATATTAGAACGATCACTGTTTCATAAGTGTATTTTACACGAGAGTGCACACTCCTGAGCATGATTTATTGGTGTCTATATTTGCGTATAGAATAATATGTGTGTATATTATACTTTTCTCTCTCTCTCTCTCTCTCTATATATATATATATATATATATATATATATATATATATATATAGAGAGAGAGAGAGAGAGAGAGAGAGAGAGAGTGGAATGGAATATCACAGATAATAATTCATGATGGCGCTAAAAGCCAAATAGTTGATGCGCCGTTAAAAAAAAAAAAAAAAAAAAAAAAAAAAAATGTGTCTATTTATATATTTTTATTATTACTTGTTTTCACATTTTATCATGTACGACTCCGAGCACGGTCATTCTTAATTAAAGAACAGTATTTAACCTGATTAATGTTTACACATAAATATAAAAAAGGAAGAGGGAAAGATTTTTAAGAATGTTATAAATTAATTTAAAAACCATAACAGATTATTTTGTTACTTGCAACATCCTAATAAAATGAAGGTGTTAATTACCGACGCAATTATTTTACTAAAAATGAATTAACCATTAATATTTTCTGCTGAGAGTTGTTAAACATTTTGTGCTAGAAAGTAACCAAACATTTACAGTGGGATCTATCTATCTACTATCTCCTGTCAAACTGTTAAATTTATTATTTTTTATGCGTACATTTTAAGAATGTACGGAAGACGGAGAATACGTCGAGAACAGTTAACCAATCCATTTTGACTTTACATCTCTTCACCCATTGAGTAAAATATGACTTTTTAAAATTGAATATTGGCTGTTTTCAGGTTTTTGGTAATAAAAAAAAACGTTTATTTTCGAAAATAATATACTATCGAATTAGTAGTGGTCTCATTCGACTCAGAACAAAAAAATACTTCTCAAACGATACCAAAATCAGAACGATTCAAGTATCTACAGGTTTTATCCCAGCTTCGGTCGTTTGGCATTACTGTGTGACGTCCGGGCACGAGAATCCGTAGCGTTAACCACTTGAACACAGGGAGACCCGTGTCTGTATAGTCCTTAATTATTGAGAGAGAAATATTACTCAGGAAATCGAGCTCTTATCGTGGAGTGATTAGTGGAAGAAAGTCTGAGAAACAACATCTACATTTATCCAGATATAAACCCGATAAACAAAAATAAAAAGCGAGTGAATAAGTATTTAGTTTCTACCTCTATTGTGCTAATCTGTTGGTTTTTTGTGGATCTCAAAGTTCCATCATATAATAAGGATGCGAACGGAGCGTTATTTTAATGCTATTGTCACAAGTTTTAATGTATTCATTATTCGCGTTCTGGGCTTGAGTTGGCGGTCGCCCCACATAACGGGTCAGTCACTCGAGCGCACGTGCGCTGGGCAAGTACAATGAAACCCGATAAGGGAACCACCAGCTAAGGAGATCAGGTTTTTAGGCCTGAAGGGGTTGGAGAGTGATCGGAACTCACCTACCGCACACCGACAACGAAATCACCATTTCTGGCGAAGAACTTAAATTCTGATCTGAGATGAATTATTACAGGGATTTCAGTTTATACAAATTCTGTATGTTGTGCAAGGCGTCCACTCAGTGGCTTTGCTGAGATGCCTTCTAGATGTGGGGTCGTTGGTTGAATTTATTGTTGTCATAGACTACCATGTGTAGATGGCATTGACTGTTGATGTTACACGGATCAAAATAAATAAATTTGATAATCTGTGTCAGCTATCATGAGATTGAAAAAAATAAACTCGAAAATTGGCGTCTAATTTTGGCCTACCATAATAATATCCGCTCATGAAAATAGACGACTTTTTCTTTCATAAATCATTTCTTTTTAAAAGAATTGTTTCATTCTTAATAATACATATTATTTCAGGGCCCGTGGTCCCTTGGATTCTTTTACGGAAGATGCAAGTTTCTTCCAATAGGGCCCGTGAAGGAATTCCCTGCTGCACTATGGATGATTAGTGAGATGTAGTAAGATAGTACGGCTACCTATAGATAGCTCGGCACTCAAGGCGTAGATGCAGATACGTCGTAAAAAAAATTAAAAATAATTGGACGAATGTCCTATCCTGAATTCGGGAAATACACCCCTGAACACGGGAAATTCAGCCCGTGTAGACATATCAATGTAAAGCTCATTATTTCTGGGCACTTTTTTTATTATTATTATTTACGGCTCATTGTCTTCTGGACCATTAGCGCGGAAATCCCTTTTGCAGCTAGGAATTTTCTCAACGAGCCTTGAGATGATATAATCCTGCCTCCGGTGGGACTCGAAACCACCATCTCCCGCATGAGATTCTAAAGCGTTAGCTACTAGACCACGTGGAGACCCTGTGTGGGTTCTATTCTTCTCACGATTGTGGTTATAAGTGATTTTCTTGCAACTCAAGCCCACTTAAGTCTGCCCTCCCCCCCTGATTCGCCTGCCCTAAATTGAGCGTATCAGGGTTTCCAAAGAAACCCGACCTCATCGTTGTCCATCCACTACAAGGAAGAGTTCTTCAGGAGGATAAGTCTTACTCTAGGTGATTGGAGGTGTCATTGGTTAACGATAACTATTGTAAGAAAGATGATAAATATTTAAGTACCCAGCCCCGTATCATATTATATACCTCGTGTATTAGAGTTCTTCATGCAGTCCCTTACCGTGAGAATAAGTATCTCGAAACCAAGCAGTTTTCACTCCAGTATTTGCTCTCGTAGATAAGGCGAGACAGAGTTCAATGACTGTAAGGCTCCTCCTCACAGCCGTCTTCAATGCAGAACATTTAGTTTTACTCCTTTAGATAATAATTATTGATTATAACAATGACTTACATCTGAGTAAATAAATAATTATCGTGGTAACCTATAGATACCCCATCCTAATATTCTTAGGTGATAATAATGGATGTTAAAATTTAAATAAATATCACAAATATCAAACGTCATATGTAGTTTTAGATTTTTCGTATATTTTTAATCGAAAACGATTCGGAAGTCGTGGTATGTTTAAGAGGATGACTAATTAGTTCTTTGTATCGAAAATCCCTGTCATCTGATACTATTTTAGTCAAGTCAAAAACATTTTTTTTCTTTAATGGTTTATTGTAAATTCGTGAATTTTACGACACATATTTTATAAGTATCTCTTGCCGGATTAGACTCAAGGAGAGATATAGAGAGAGGGCTGATCTCGCGGATGTGTTATATACACCTAATGCATTCGAATCAAGCCGAGGATGAGATAGCTAAACAAAAATGACCTTGCATCAAATAAAATAGTCTTTTAGATGGATTGAATAACGCCCGCCCTCGGTCCTAAACAATCATCTCCCTGGTCATTTTCTCATTCTCAAACCCAATAAGCTGGCTCTTTACTTTTAGTACTTTATAGATAAAGTATCTTTTAACCTGAAATTTAAAAGCTTCTTTTTTTTATTTTGGCGAGTTCCCTCCCTCCTCTTAAGAAGCAAATCAGCTTATTATATCTAGTCTTGGACGTAAACCGGAGGTTCTCTTGAAATTCGTTCTAGAAAAAGTCAGGAAAATGTGTAAAGTGTGTTATTATTTTTATCTATTAGCACTTTCCTCCGAAGGAAAGTAGCTATTGAGGTTGCACTCATTACGGAATTTTTGAAAAATTTCTTCGAATCTTTATCGATCCTACCTAGTAGACACCGAAAATGACCCCAGTTAAAATGTATATATATATATATATATATATATATATATATATATATATATATATATATATATATATATAGTAGATATAAAGATAGAGTTATATATGTGTCCGTCAACACGATACCGGCCAGAGTTTTTGTTTCTTCGTACGAAACTTGGTATGTAGTATTCCCCAAACAAACGATTGAACGAGTTCGTTAACCAACAAAATCAGTCCATCCGGAGAGGGGGTTTACTCTGGAGTCAAAGTAGTTATTTGCCAATACCAGTCGTAATTTTTGTTATATTTCAACGAAACTCGGTATTCGTTCTGTTTAACTAAAGAGAAAAATTTGTTGTAAAAATAAACTAAATCGGTTCATTAGGAGGGGGGGGGGGTTACTCCGGACCCAAATTACTAATTTGCTCATACCGGCCGTAATTTCTGCTGTATTGTAACGAAACGTGGTATACATCCTGGGTATCTAATAAGGAAGAAGTGTAGTAAAAATGAACTAAATCGGTCTATCGGAAGGAGGGGATTTACATTGTACTATGTTTGAATTGAATTGAAACAGGTGTTATTTATGTTTTTATTTTATTTATCTATATACGTTATTTTAAGCAAATTATTCAGGAATGCATTCGACACTACCCAATTCTGAGGAATGTGCTTAGTTATGCAGCTCCTGCGTGACGGACTTTTATCTATTTACCTATAATCACCGAAGAAGAAAATGTTATTAAAAATAAAGTAATGTAGATGGTGGAAGAGTATATTCATATGAGATAGATAGAATTAAAATTGGATAGTGAACTACCCAAATTATATTTTATTATCCAACTTAATGCAACGTTTTGGACTTGATTGTCCTTCTTCATTCATAAAACTGTTATTTATTTTATATAATATGACTTAGTTATGAATCATCACAAATTATTGTATTAAATCATTAGACAATATTTTTATAAAGTCTTTAGCTTCAAGCAATTATGTCAATCTATGCTGTATGCAAAAAAAAAAAAAAAAAAAAAAAGAAGAAATACTCCATGTAATTTAAGGATGAAGGTTAGAATTATTTGGCAAGACCCTACCTATTATTGCTTGAATGTATGACTTGGCATTAATATTGTCTAATAATGTAATACAATAATTTGTGATAATTCATAATTAACTTAAAATTAAGAAATTACAGTATTATGCCAGAAGAAGGACAATGAAGTCCATGAAACGTTGAATTAGCCTTTCTCCTAAGGAATCTAAATGAATTGTATTTTCGTAATTTCATTTTAAAATAGAAATATCTACTTTTTCTACTTTCTGTCAATTTTAAGAAACAATAATCAAAATTAATATTTACCGCCTCTAGCAAAAATGTAACGTAGACTGCCAGTCGTCTGAACAAATTTGATCTTAACGTGCCGCGTTAAATATAATTCTTTACGACCATTTGAGCTTGAAACCTCGTACTACCTTGAAAAGGAATTTCTAAATGCTCCATAAATTATTATGGAGCAAAATAAATAAATAAATTATTGTGGGGTATGTGATCCCAGTTCGGGAAATAATTGCTCAACAGTTCAAAAGTGCTGGTTTCTTGCATTTTAACTATTCTTTTGTCTGTCTTTCCCCCGCGTTTTATTGCTTGTTTATATATATATATATATATATATATATATATATATATATATATATATATATATATATATATATGCGTATAACCTAAAATATAACTAACTTGACAACGAGTTGATTAAGACAATTTAAATTTTCCTCGCTGACATCCCTCTCAGTATGTGGTCTGATGAACGCGAAGATACCCGGTAGTGGGCAATTATGCTAATGATTTGCTGCACAAAATAAGTTTTTGGTGCATAATATTAATGAATAACATCGATTTGTCGAGTTTATTCTGTGTCAGAAGGAGCCATCAAGAAGCAAAAATAGAAAATTATATAACAAGGCTATTTAAAAAGAAATTAATTCTTCTTTATTAATAATAAAATAAATGATAATTCTTTTGAACATACATAATAATAAACTGAATAACTGATTAAGGAAAACAAGTGTCCATCATAGAAAATGTGACGTCGACTGCAGTTCGTAGGATCTCTGTGTAAGAGCAGCCGGTAAATATAAGGGCCTTACGTACCTTTTCGGCGGAGAGGTAGCCACTGAACGAAGTTACAGTAAGCTCAACATTAAAGTCTATGAATAAATTAGACACACGGATGTGGACTGCCACCTCCTTGTACCTCTAGCTTTGGAGATTGTTGCGTGAAAAGTTATTTTTCAATCTCACATATGTATGTCATATAAGGAACATGAAAAAGACAGGAGACCAATAAGCACAGCTCCGATGAGTGACAACTGACTTTTCCGACGATTTTTCATGTCATGTCACTCGTGAGAGGGAAATGTGTTTTTTTTATTCAGATTAATTGGTCAAGACGGATACTACTGGGATAGCGGCCTAAATTGAAAATCCACGAGGTATATGTCATTTTGAACTAAATCGTGAAAACTCTTGCGCTACTTCATTTACTTAATTTAACACGATCCTTCGGTCTTCTTGGATATAAATTAATACTTTCGTATTTCGGCTATATATTTTACCGTGACTTCATACCGGAGTAGGCACAAACATTCTAAGGGGTACTACGTAAGTACGACTAAATAAAAAATCTTGACTTACAAATACACCACTTGCATTATCGACCCCTCTTATTCGTTTTACAAAAAATAAGCAAAATTGAAACGAAACGAATCCATCTTTTGTTTTATTTTTTAATAGCTGAATTCAGGTGAGCCAATAAATTATTCTGGATCTCGTGAGAAAACATCTATTCAGTAGCCGGTTGAAATATTAAGCGACAGAGGTAATCTGTTTATTGGTCCCTTGATAAGCGCTAACCCCGTAGGGACATTGATCGCTAAAAAAACCATAGGGGGTAGGGTTATTTTTACACCAACCTCCCCCTAACCTCTTCCTTTTTATCAGCAAGTATTGAACGGCAAATCTACCAATCCTCTGATAAGACGGTGATAGCTCATAACCTGGTCAATCATCCATCCTCAAACCAATTTCGTGTCTCTTTTTAAACAAGTGGTTTCCCTTGATTTGTTTGTTTTCTCTCGGCAAATTTACTTGTTAATCGAAATCCAAGGTACCAATATAAATTGACCGTTTACTACAAATATTCCTGGCGTACGTTTTAAAAATAATCGGACATGAGAGGGGTCTCCCCGGCTTGTTGGGACAATTCCTCGCTGCACCCTGAATGTCGGCGCTAATGGCCTAGACGTCGACGCGATTTTCGATTGAGCAATCTCATTCGGAGAAATCGGTGATTAATTTCAGCATAGGATACTGCCAGTTTCTTTTTACGATGCCTAAGATCTTGCTTCGCTTTGAGATTTCATTTTGCATATGTTTACATTTTTCAAGAACGATTAAGACAAAACATTAGCTGTTTCTATTCTAAGCTTTTAAAATGACACTAGGGATAAGAATGGAAACGCGCTAAGATGACGCACTCCGAGCCGGGTTTTTATCTTTTAAGAAAGACGTCCCTACTGCCCTATACCGTTCTCCAAATTTCTAGTGTTGCTAAATCATTTAACAGAATTTTTTTCAAAAATCCAAAAAAAATGAAGAATAAATATCAACTTTATTCAAGGACTTCTAACTGTGGAGGCGCTGATTGATCAATAAACAATATTTAGCTCGTGAGTAAATTGTGTTGATTCGGTGCAAAGTAAAAGCCTTTTATGATAGAAGCTATGCACGGGGCTAGATGAGTATAATGTGTATCAGTGACTGGAGGGACAGTACCTACCACGTGACATGACTTCTCTCTCTCTCCCACCCTCCTGATAACATTCCTCGCATGGCGTCTTATATGCGCCTCTTATTCTGGGGGTATCTCATGTTTTTAGCATGGAATATGCGTTAGTCATGACCTAGCTGACCGAAAAAATAACGCTAAAGCTCTCTTCAAGGCTACTCCGAAACTCTCGGTCTGTGGTCAGCAGAACATGTACTGAAATTGAGAAGGATGTGACCCGGAAGTGGTCCTTATGTGAACGGCAAACATAACTATACTCAAAGTGTGCAGTCCCATTTTTTTTTTTTTTTTTTTTTTTTTTTTTTTTAATTTTGGGAGTAGGTTCAAATCAGATAAAACGAAGAGGAGGCAGAGGGTCTGGGGGGGGGGGCAACAATAACAATTTAATTGATTCTGAATGTTACAACTCTTTAATATATTTGGTAGAAGAAGGGGGCGTTAAATTCAAACTTTTTGTTCTGTGGAAGCATGTCAGGGTTTCTTCCACTGCATATTAAATCTGCCTAAACTCTCATATTTATTTTTTCTTTATATAATTTTTGATTTATAGATCCTATAATAAACACAAATATGCCAATTGGATTATGGATATTTATCAAATTTTACAAATAGTTATACATTTTTATACTATTAGGTATACATCTAATTATAACTTAAAAATAGAAGTTCCTTAAAAAAAAGTATTAAATAAAAATAAATAAAAAAAGAATCTAAGTGTGACGTGTAAAACATTGAAAACATAGGAGTCATTTCATAATAATTTATGATTTATTTTATTTGTGCGCCGCCACTCTTGTTGCTTGGACGGAACAAATAGTAAAACAAGAGTAAGCTATAAAAACAAATTAAACTTTTGTGTATATGTTAGTGGTTTCATGATCTTTAATTATAGTTTCAATATGTTGGCTACCATCTGTTAGAAGTTCAGTAAGGTCCACAGTTATGTCTAAATGTTCTCTTCGTTTGCAGTTTGTCAGTATGGGCGTATTTACCCTGGTTTACTGGGTGCCCAGAGGACCTCAAAACCAGTTTACACTAAAATGTTGAAAACTCCCTATCCCCAAATTCCCGAGTGCTCCCCCCCCTTAAATGATTTCCTGTATACCCTCCCGTTTGTCAGTATAAGTTTCATTGTGAGTATTTCTTTACACTGTTTACTAATAGGTATGTTCACAAATTGGTGGACTCTCATAAAATTGGCTTTAGATTGTTTTAGCGGTGAATTGTAAATCGTTTGAAGACACCTAAGGGAGGGAAGAATATAGTTCGACCAAATTTATTTTAGAAATATTTTGGGCTATATTTATATGCGATAGGATTGCCATCATCACCTAAATTGCTAACGCCCACGAGAATTTCTTATGAAATCCCTTAACCCTATTGATAGAGAAGTGGGCCAGTCAAGAAGGAGAGATACTCACTCAGAGACACTACTGAAAGAAGCAGATAACAAAGAGAAGCAGAGTGAAGATGTAAAACAGGCCGATTGAGAATGGAGATGCAAAATAGTAGGATTTGAAAATGAAAAGGCGGTAGATAGGTGTTATCAGAATAGCGGCGGCAGGTAGGGCGGGCTAGTGATAGCACAGCTCGCGATGACCTTGGATGCAGCAACAGTTGCGGTGTTGCCAGCACCCATCGTTGTCTCCCGAGTTGCTTCTTTATGCCGACGAGAACACTTTATCGGTCCCATCTTCCTCAACAAGTTAGCCCCTCTAGACGTTGCATCTTTTCGTATATGCCCACGCAACAAAGGTGGCTGTCCTGCAACTGGTTCTCCCGAAAATTTCAATAAAAAAAATCATGATTTTTTCATCATATAAAAATCATACATGATGAATGATGTATTTCTCCGGATTTTTTGAAACACGAAGAACTTAAATCATCTAGGTTTCAAAAATATCAATTACTAACAATGTCAGCACATACACACATTAATTGTTTCTTAACGGTATATGAATTGCTATTACAAACAAAAATTATTTCTAAAATATTCAAGAATAACTCTGGTTTGGTACTAGTAAATAGTGAGCATGCGATAGTAAATCGGGAAAAAAAAACATCAATGGCACGCGAGTTAATGATTGAGAAATTATCGGGTTAGAGTTATAAAAGGACTAATTAAAATCAACAGAGTGTTTTATCAACACAAACAACTGGGACCGCTTGTAACAAAGCCAAATATATCTAGAACGAAATAAAAATTCGCGTTACAGAAACCAACTAAACCTACCACCTTTCTTAGAAAGGCAACTGCTATAATAATCATGTTCTTCTATATATATGCCATAACAGAATAGTTTAAATATATATATAAACATGAAAATGGCATTATTGCATTTACAGAGCCTACAATTGTCATTGGAATGGTGTTTCAATTTCAATGTTATTTTTTTATTAGTTATAATTACAGTATGGTTCATGTTTGTACGTCTACTCTTTATAATTTTATATGATAATGACTGTCTACATTTGAAAAGGGGTATACGTTCGAATATTTTCGGTATACGTCGATTTCTCAATCATCGATGATCAGAAAAATAACTTTCGAGATTAACACCAGTTCTTCTATCATCAAAGAATAGGATAGAACGCTTGATGCATGAGAGGATGCCAAGGAGCTAAAGCTGTTATTCAGGCGTTTCCAGCTCCTTCCAGGTATAAGGACTCCAAATCCTAGATGTAAAAAGCTTGTAGGCCATTTAAAGTAATTTTTTTTTTTTTTTTTTTTTTTTGGTGCATCTACTGCCGAGGTCATTAGCACCAATTTAAAGTAAATATTAAAAATTTTCTCTTTTATGACTAAAATTGTTTAATTTTTTCTATTATACTTACTATAAAGAGCTACTTGTAAAATGTTCAATGCCGATTATGTTGACTGAGTAGGTAAGTGAACATTTTAAACAAATATTTTGTTTATTAAAAATTTTGCTTACATCGGGTACTCGCTCAAAGGTTGGTGTCTTTTGCTCAAATTTTAAGAGACATTTTTACTATTAAAAAACATTACTAGATAGTACTGTTTACTGATGTATTAAAAATGTGGAGTAAACACCTACCTTGGAGGGATAATTTATTTATTTAATTCTTAACATCCACTTATACATATCACAGATTTTTGAGCGAGTAACCTTAGCTTTAAAAATACTTCGATGGTGTCAAAAATCTCTACGATTTCCAAATTATTACAATCGTGGCCCGCATAATCAATATACACCAAATTATATATATATATATATATATATATATATATATATATATATATATATATATGTATGTATATGTGTGTGTGTGTGTTTATACATATACTTGTGAAGATGTACCCCTCTAAATGTTGATAAGTACATATACTTACGCGATTTTAGAAACCACAAGGCATTTACACTTGAGCTATTTGACTTGCACGTCTAGAATATGATTTGAATGCTGAAATGTAACGAGTGCTCAGGTGTACATAATGAACTTCATGTCAACTGAAGACCTTGTTGAGGCTAACAAATTATATGAGCTCGAGACAAAAGGTTCTCAAGGAAGAAACCTAATGTCTTAATTTTCGTTACATTTTCCTCCTTCAAAAAAAGTTCAGACATGAATGCGTACCTCAAAATATTATTATATAGGTACGGTTTTCTCCGTTTCCAGGCGATTTAAACTTCGACAGATTTATATCCAACCGGATTAAATTGAATTTTATTGTTGTTATTTTACGATTCACGTCTCTGATCAGTGCCATCGAAGTGCTATTTAAAAAAAACATATTAAAAGAAGAAGCAAATATCGAATAAATAGGTTAAATAAAGTAATAGAAATAAAAATTGAAAAGAGGAAATTAAAAAATAATAAAAACCAATCCAATGAAACTTACACCAAATAAAATAAAATATGAAATAAATTAACTATGAAATAATTTAATCTTGAAATAAGAAGTTGTGTTTTTTTTTTTTATATTTGGTCAAATATGTTACAATTTTTTAAATTTATAATTACTGTGCGTTGATTGTGAGTTTTTTCTACGTATATGTTGTTAGATATTTCGAGTAATTCTAGTTACGTCTTTGAAGTATAATTTGTTTGGTTAGTATTCGAAATAAACGAAGATATAGTTGCCAACACCTAGATTACTAATCATTCTTCTGAAAATGCATTCCAATATTCTACAATATGTGTTATTAATCTTTCAAAAATTTGTGGAAGGAAATATTTAAAAATGGACATGGGCTTTTAGGCATACATTTTGGTAATGTACTTCGGTTAGGTTAGCCAGAAACGACGGATTGTGTTGAAACATTTTTCCTGAAGTTTAACATTAAACTAAAATAAGATATTTAAATTTTACTTTCGTTAGGAGTTAGGAATGTATAAAAAAAGATTTAAATATTAATTGACAGACTTTTTTAAATATCTCAAAAGCAGTTATCATACCGCGGTAAGCGGGAGGCTACCATTCGAAAGCTTACTAAATTCCCTACATAAACCTTTTTAGATTTTTTTTCAGTAGAGCATGATAAGTAAATGAGAAACACGTTTGTAATAGATATTCAATTCATAATGAGGGACTGAGTGAATAAGTTATACATTGAGCTGGCCATGCTAGTTCCCTCTGCCTTGTGCCACCTAAAATATCCTTTTTATTCGAACTCTAAATGAAGCAGATATTAAAGGTTTTTCACAAATATCAAATCAAAATGTTAACCGTTGCTATTTCAAACTTTCTAATTTTGACGATGATTGAGAAGAGAAACACTTCTAAGATAATGCATTTCCTGCGAGTCGGACATTTTTCCATTTAATGTTGGTTTTATATATCAAATATAATCGGAATAATTGATATGTGCAGTGATTAAACCAGAATTATATAGTTATGCCCGTCGCATATGAGCTGCATAAACTTGAAGCATTCCTCAAAAAGTTAGTTATTTTATGGTACACCTGAGTCATGTGCTTAAACTAGACGATATAAAAACAATAAATAAATAGTTTACTGTTTTATATTTATAAACGTTATAGTTACATTTTATTTTTATTTTTTTATGGTTTTATTTATTATTATTTTTAAAATTTATAAGTTTTAGATGCTATTTTTCTTTATTTTTTATTTCTTTTTATGTTCCTTTTTAGCACTTTCCTCCGAAGGAAAGTAGCTATTAAGGTTGGACTCATGACGGAATTTTTGAAAAATTTCTTCAAATCTTTATCGATCCTACCTAGTAGACACCGAAAATGACCCCCGTTAAAATTTATATATATATATATATATATATATATATATATATATATATATATATATATATATATATATATATATATTTGTCTTTTAACACGATAGCGGCCAGAGTTTTTGTTTTTTCGTCACGAAACTTGGTATATAGCATTCAATTAGCAAACGATTGAACGAGTTCGTTAACCACCAAAGTCGGTCCACCGGAAGGGGGGGGGGTTTACCCCGAACCCAAAACACTAATTTGACTATGTCAGCCGTAATATTTGTTATATTTCAACGAAACTTGGTATTCGTAGTGGTAATATAGAGATAAAAGTGAGATATAAAAATGAACTAAATCGGTTCATTAGAAGGGGGGGTTTACTCCGGACCCACAATACCAATTCGCCACTACCAGCCGTGATTTTTGGTATATTTCGACGAAACTCGGTATTCGTAGTGGTAATCCACAGGTAAATATGTGTTGTAAAAATAAACTAAATCGGTTCATTAGGAGAGGGGGGTTTACTCCGGACCCACAATACCAATTCGCCAGTACCAGCCGTGATTTTTGGTATATTTCGACGAAACTCGGTATTCGTAGTGGTAATCTACAGGTAAATATGTGTTGTAAAAATAAACTAAATCGGTTCATTAGGAGGGGGGGGGGGTTTACTCCGGGCCCACAATACCAATTCGCCAGTACCAGGCGTGATTTTTGGTATATTTCGACGAAACTCGGTATTCGTAGTGGTAATCTACAGGTAAATATGTGTTGTAAAAATAAACTAAATCGGTTCATTAGAGGGGGGGGGGGGTTACTCCGGACCCAAATTCCTAATATACTCATACCGGTCGTAATTTCTGCTGTATTGTAACGAAACGCGGTATACGTCGTGGGTAACTCATGAGAAAGAAGTGTTGTAAAAATGAGCTGAATCGGTCAATCGGAAAGCGGGGGTTTAATTTGTAATATATTTCAATAGAAAAGCCCGCCAGACGTAGGTTCACAAAGCCGCCGCAAGGAGCGCTTTCTACCACTAGAGTGACTGTATCCTGTTCCTGCGTTAGATCAAAATACGATAATGTGACGTTTTTTGTATTTATTACGTAGTATAATAGGTACCATGTGTAAACATAACTCTGGAAGCAAATTAATAATTGATCAGTTACTCATTACAAATTTAAAAGAGAACTATTCATGTTTTTATTTTATTTATGTAGGATATTTTAAGCAAATTGTTCTGGAAAGCAGTCTACACTACCCAAATTCTGAGGAAAGTGCTTAGTTAGGCAGCTCCTGCGTGACGGACTTTTTTTATTTTATAGAGTGCATTGTTTTGATCTTTTTCTTGCAGTTTTACATTTTATGTTCTTTACTCATGTTTTAATGTTCTATGCCGGAACAAATTTTTGGCGTTCCTATCTTGTTAACAGACATATACACACATTAAGTATATATAATTATTATCATAATTATTTCCATGGTATTAATTTATTCTTAGCTGTCAAACTTATAAGCAATTTGACTCGTATCAATATACACATAAAAACAGAAAGAGGAATACACTCTCGTTAGTGTTTATTTTCTTCCAGCTGTTTATTAGTGCTGTGTGCTGTGTAGGCTGTAAATTAAAGACTGTTTATTGTTATTGATTGCATGATTTGCATTAAAGAGTGTCCAAGTTAGTATTGTGATGATAGTTTAACAACCCGTGAGCTTTGATTGTGATCTTTCCATAAAGAAAGTGCTTAGTAAGTGAAATATTTCTTCAATGTATTTATTTATTTGCTTGTGATTTATTGATAAATGATTTCTCTCATTCCCAATACCTCTTTATTTACGGACGAGTGTTTATTGAAATCGTATGTTATTTATCTCTTTGGAAGCATACATTTAAAAATTCAAAACTTTAACGTGATATTAAAAGTATCTGGGCTAATAAAAAATTTAATTTTAAAATTCTTCTTTTTTTGAGAAAATAAAAAATAAAAGCTTAAGCCTAATCATCTAAACTTATATGTCTTCTATATTTTTAATTCTTTATTTGTCGTAAATTTATAAAGTCGGACATGGGTACAAGTCAGAAATTTAAATAAAAAAATGTAAATTCTAAATATAAATACACTTTATAAACTGGAGATAAATACTTTCTTCATGAAGCAATTATATATATTTATTCAATCGAAAATAAGAGTTTACTGGACAAACTGTAAGTAAATTCTTGCGAATTAAGTAATTACTGGAAAATTTAGAGATTAAGTAAACACTTTCACATCAGTAAACATCGATATTTTATGCAAGTGGTTGTAAGTAAATTCTTGTAAATCAACCAGTTAAAAGGAAATGCTAATTTTTATCCAATAGACCCATTGTCATAAGTGTGTATTATTCTCAACTGAAGTGAGATAAAATTCAAAAAATATTATTAATCAATCTTTCTAACAAGGAATTTCTATAAGGATGCATTTTGATTGAATTGATTTAATTTGAAGGTTAATTTGTATTTTTTAAAATATACAATATTTTTTGAATATCCAAAAAAAAAGGTATTAATGATGTACCATCGAAGACATTAAGAACGTCTGTTTTCTACTGGAGGTTTCCTTGTGGTTAAAATAGTCGTATATATATTATATTATTTATTTTATTTTTGTATTTGTGCGTCGGCTGCCGAGGCCATTATCTCTTCTTTGTTTTATTGAACGTTTGTTGTTCGGTAGATGAATGTATATAAATATATACGCACACAATATTATATTATTATCCACCTTTCGAGAGAACCTATTGTTTTCCCATGAATAATTTATATTCTAAATTGTTTTAATTTATTTTAACTTAATTCTTTTATTAGATTAGAAAAGTAGCATTCATGAAAGATTTTTGAAAAATTCTTCCATTTTTCCTAACTACTCGATACCTAAAATGACCCTCGTTAATTTGTTATATATATATATATATATATATATATATATATATATATGTATAAAAATTCATCCAAAGAGGAATTTTTGTGGTAAAAACAAATTAAATAAGTCTATTAAAAAAGGAAGATTATTCCGGAACCAAATTATTCATTTGCGCGTACCTTCCTTACAAGGAAACCCGAATATTGGTTGTAAAAAAGAACAAAAAAAAAAAAAGGTTCCATTAGAAACTGCAATTTTTCTAGCGTAATATGTATATACATATATATTAATTCAGGTGTTCAATAAACATTTAAAACTATTGATGTTTATTTTTTATTTATACCAGCTTGCGGCTCCTGCGTGATGGAAATTTTTAATAAATCACTTTGTTGTTAATAGTTTAGTATGCCCTGTCTCTTTTCATGACACCGGCAATTGCCTCTATCCAACAAAAAGGAATATGAAGAATGCTACATAACCTTAGATTGATAGAATCAAATAAATCCCAGTGGCTTGAAACCTATGTGGACTTCATAATTAATATTTTGACGTCACACTGGGTTTTGGTTCTATAGTATAATTAGTATGCTTAGACTTGTATTATTTGGGTGTAATATGTCCCACCTCGACCTGTCTCTAGTTATGTAAGTTGTGCTTCACGGTCTGTAGATAGCGGGAGTGCATTGCGTTAGACCGGCCTTGGGAATCCACCAGTAGCACACCACAATCTACCTCACATTTGGTAGTGATGAGCAGTTCTGGAATTTAAAACAAAAAAAAGTCCTTCTCGCAGGAACTGCGTCATTTTAGCGTGTTTCCTTTACTTTCGTATTCCTAGTGTCATTTGGAACTAAAAAATGAACCATCATTTATTATTTAATTCGTTATCTAAGGGTTCGAAACGGGAAAGTTTTTGGTCGGCAGCTAGAGAACAAACAGACAAATATATATACATATATATATATATATATATATATATATATATATATATGTGTGTGTGTGTGTGTATATATATACACACATATTTTTATTGATAAAGGGTTGAGAAATTATGCGTGAAAATATTAATCAATTTTCTATATAGTAATGGTGATTTCACCGTCATATTAAAATGTGCGTAGACGTTGGGAAGTGTTAATGTTTATATATACACATTTATATATAAATATATATATATATATATATATATATATATATATATATATATATAGAGAGAGAGAGAGAGAGAGAGAGAGGGAGAGGGTTATTGGGTTCGAAGCCATAACCCAATAATTATACAAATATTTGAACTAATACACAGACTGAACAAACCAATCACTATATATTGGCTCCCGGGATATGTTGACATAAACGAGAGCACCACAGTAGACAGTTTAGCCAAAAACGCCACTAAACGACAACACTTAGACAAACAGGATATCACGTACCATGACATGCAACTAGAAGCCAAGAAATATATTATGCATGGAACAATGGCAACGGTCTTGGTACAACACGACAGAAAACAAACTACGAGAAATCAAAAACACAGTCAGTGAATGGACCTCAAGCAAAAGAGGCAACAAAGAGACGAAGTAGTCCTTTGCCGTTTAAGAATAGGCCACTCACGTCTCACTCATTCATACCTCATGACCAAACAGACCATACCAAAGTGCCAATAGTGCAACAAGACATTAACTATAAAACACTTACTAATGCAGACTTAGACAAAACTTTGACCTAACGGACAGCTTGACTACCTTACTCTGTGACGGGAGCCAATATATAGAAAGAACTCTTCAATACTTAAAACAAGAGAGAAAAACAGTCATGTAAACTGATGGCTGACCATAATCGGCGACAGCTTTCTTATCAATCCAAGGAAAATATATTTTTTTTAATTTCTTTTATTTACTGCATATAATTTATTCTTCTTGGAATGATAATAAGCTTGTGGCATATGTATAAGCCATCAGTTCGTTTCATGATTTATTTTATTTCAGTAATTTTTTTTTTCGTTCCGATGTACTTCTGATTTTTCTTCTTATGTTTTTGTAGTTTCGTATGCCTATTCATATTTCTTTCTTCAGCCGTATAGGTGGTGATTCACTATTCTTATTGAGTCCTTCAGGATGGAACGTGCGAGTGATTCGTAGTCACATTTAATATCCCATCTTTTAAAAACATTTTGGACAAACGAAGGCATGAAACCTCTTGCGCCAAATAAAAGGCCGATTACTTCCCAATTTTGGATATTATAACTTCTACGGACCAAGTATAATATATTCTTATAAACACTATGAAAACATTTAAATAAATATTAAAACTTAAAATTACCCAAATCATAATTCAATACTGTAAAACTTTAAAAAACCTATATGTATACCATTCAGTGAACGTTAAATTTAATGTCTTTACATTTGTAGCTTACACTAGGACAGAAAAACTTAATGACTAAATGACATTAAAAGAATGACAACTACTAGAGAAACAACTATATGAACTGACTATCCAAATAAATAACAGTTATCTCTACTTGACATCTGACTATTTGACATACAACAATAAAACCAACTCTACTGGACGTATTACCACCAAGATCAATCTATCATTGTTCTCTATATGTTTTGTCGCCTATATTGCGAAAACATTAATAAATATATATATATATATATATATATGTATATATATATATATATATATATATTCATTATGTAGATCCTAAGTTGAAGACTAAGATGTTGTAAATAATTGATAACAGCTTTATTCAGTCCTCATATACGTGTTGAAAATAACTTGAATAAATTTGAAAATAAAATATATGAGGACCGAATAAAGGTGTTACCAACTACCTACAATAAATATATACATATATAAATACAAGACATCTGTAAGGAAGGAAGGGGTATCGCCCAGATGTGCTTTAACTGACTGGGAATGGGCAGCAGAATCTGAACGTCATTAGATTGTTCTTCTGCCGAACTAGATGCCTCCAGCTGAGGTATCACAATATCAGCACAGTTGTCACTACATCGGGTCGAAATTGCAATACCCCTGGAGGATTGTAGTCGTCTCATAAAATCTATCCTTTACTTCAATTATCGTTGTCTCAAATTATTTGAAAGGTTGTGATTACTACAAATTATATATTATTACATATATATGTAAATGAAGACGATTATTATTAACTAAAGTCTATCCCGCGCTGAAGAAATTTCGGAAAGTTCCTCTACCTTGACGATAATGCTTTCCTTACCCGGACAACAAAAATAATTTCTTTACTTTGTTCCTTTGAACCAGCCTGCTTTATACCCAAGCTCGAATCTCAAATACCACACGTGGCACTAAAAGAGACGAATTTGAGCTTGGGAAATTAATGTGTACGATATATATATATATATATATATATATATATATATATATATATATATATATATATTAACTCGTAAGCTTCCACGGTCCGAGTCATTACAAATATTATAGTCTTCTGGTATTGACCGTGTCACAAACTTCTTTGCCGACGTTTCGCTAGTCATACTGCCAGCTTCCCCGGGGCTTGTGTTTATTAAACCATTTTGGTGTGACGTTTAAGCGTTTTCAACTATAAAATTAATAATACAAATTAATTAACACGCTCTTGATAACTATTTCAGGAGGGTGTCTACTGCATGACAAAGACGCGAAATTGAAAATAGGGCATGAAAATCACGAAAAAGTCATGAATTTTGAAACCATATCACAAAATTTCTGTTTTACCGGAGTCTAATATAATCTCAGGTATTCTGCGCATTCGTAATTGTTGCCGTTTTCATATGGTGACTAAAGTCTTTCAGCCTCCCCATCCTCTCCTCTGTTAGGGTGGGTTTACACTTGATAGTTATTGCAGGATATTTATGTCAGAGAGAAATTGCGACTTATGAAAACCATGTAAAATGTATGTCTGACATAAATTGCTAATGGTTTACACTAGTCAGAATTTTTCTATGATCCTAGTGTAAACCCACCCTTAGATTCCTTTGTTTTAGTATTTACACATCAATTGACCATTATTTACAAATATATTTATATTTATCTTTATTCATATTCACAGTTTTTCATGCAGACTTTAATATTAAAATTATGTAAACTTTAATTTACTAAATTATGTTCATTGACATTAAATGTTTAGCCAGTAATATTTTTAAGTGTTGAATTCGGCTGCCATTGTTCGAACTTTTTGAACCTGCTAATGCCATGATCATTCTAAAAATGTTTAGTGCCATCGGTTCTTCACCTTTAAAATTAATTTAAAAATCCTGTTTAACATACAATGCACATTTTACACAGTTTT
>OX328127.1:44140608-44160608 GCA_946811695.1 Gonocerus acuteangulatus
CCGTAGGACGACCGCATTTCTTGAAATTTTTATTAAGAAAAATTCGAAACGTGAAGTACGGTATTATCAGTTAGATGTTTAAAACAAAAAATTGTTCAAATTTAATTAGTTTTTGCTTATAACATTTTTTTTTCCAAGAAACTTTATAGCTTTCCCAAGACAACGATTGCACGAGTTCATCAGCAGGAGAGGAGGCTTACTTGGACACAAAACTATTAATATTCCCCTCAACGATCGAAATTTTTGTTATATTCCAATGAATGTCGGCACAAATCGTTATCATCTAAAGAGAAAGATTTGTTTTAAAAATAAACTAAATCAGTCTATTAGGATTGGGGATTTTCTCTGGTACCAAAATTATTAATTTTCATTATACTGGCTGTTTTATTTTTACTTCGTAGAAACGAAACTAGGTAGATATTATACCTAACTATCGAAGAACAAGTTTTATAAAAAAAAAAAAAAATATATTTATATATAATAATTGAGTAAGCTACTATGGCAATTCATCTTAACAAACAATGAAAACGTGCTTTGCGATTTTCTCCAAAACGAGCAAATCTCTAAAGGGACTTTTTGTCTTAGTTTTTGGGTCCCCTTCACGCTCCTGAAGTTTTGCAATTTAAATTCGGGACACAATAAATTAATATTTGCTTAAATACCTTAAGTAACTAATGACTATAACACTCCTAATGACTAACTAATACTCCTAATGACTATAAACATCATCTATAAATTGACTATTGGCTTCCTTTTGCTGACAGGTCTGATAGATTTGTAGAGAGGGAGAATCTTCTGAGTCTTTAAGCAGTACATTAGTGGGTGTTTTATAGTTTCTTCAAATATAAGGATAAAACTATATTTATTTATCTTTGAATTTTTGTTATAGGTCAAAAAATAAAAACTTAACTGCATACCAACACCATTCTTCCCTACATGTTTCGCACATTGTTGGTCGTCAGGGTAACATGCTATGAATATAACATGGTGTGGATGTTACAAGCTCAACTTGAGGAAGAGAACCTTCCATTAGTAGGGCCACGTCAAGATATTTGACCTTCCGCCTATAAAGAACATTTGAAGAGAAATGTGTCTAGTTATGTAGTACCTGCTTTACGGACCTTTTTAAAAGAATTTGCTTGGATGATCGTTTTGCAATAAATTTTTCCCCGAGGTACATTAATGTGTGGAAAATGGTTTTTCATTGAAACATAAAGATAAAGGAAGTAAGCGTGCGAGAGACAGATACATAGTCTGTCGGATTGAAGAGGATAAAGGAGAGAGAGAGAAGCGTGTGGATGTGACAGGCCCGGCACACCTGCAGCCCGCTCTCAGGACAATAGGCGCTGAATTTAGCCTTAGCTAGCCAAGGACGTGGGTGGCAGCTCTCTGTGACGTCACGGTACTGGTGGTGGTGGGGTGTGCTTGTGCAACCGTGCTCCCACATCACGTACCGCAATCACTTAATCAGCAACACTCTTAGGGGTCGGTCAATCATATCAACACTGTCTTGCTTTATTATACAGGGTGCATATGTTTTAGAGTTGGATGTTGAGAGGGGGTTCAAACTAGCTTTTGCGGTATTATCTTCGGAACAACCCAAATAACACGAAATGAGCTATGCGTTAATTGAAAAATTACCGGAACATATTATTTTTCGAAAGCGAAACAATAGTTTGTTTGTTTTTTTTACTTCATTTGCTCATAACTTCGAGAATATTAACACTAGAGGTTTTCCCAAGGCGTCAAAAGATTCTTGATGAAATTTACCATAATGTACAACGCTGTTTTCATACAATGCTTATATCTGGTGTAACTTGAAAATTGAGGCGATTTTATCAAAATTTACACTTGAACCTATTTTTTAGAAAATTTATTAGATTTTGAATTGATTAGGGTCCATGGAAGACAACTTACTAATCCATTTTGAAATATGTGCGAAAATATAAGAAGAATCCAAAATTGCTCGTATGTTATAACATTTTTTCCCCTAATAACTCCTCCACTTCAAAAATGATTGGGTTGCTATTACACAGCCTACTCATCACTCTTAAAAAAACTCCGTCACGCAGGAGCTGCATAACTAAGCACTTTCCTCAGAATTGGGTATTGTCGTAAAATAAAAACATAAATAACACCTGTTTCAATTCAATCCGAACATAGTACAATGTAAATCCCCCCCCCCTTCCGATAGACCGACGTAGTTCATTTTTACAACACTTCTTCCTTATTAGATACCCAGGACGTATACCGCGTTTCGTTACAATACAGCAGAAATTACGACCGGTATGAGCAAATTAGTAATTTCTCTCCGGAGTAAACTCCCCCTTCTAGTCAACCGATTTAGTTTATTTTTACAACATTTTTTTCTCTTCAGTTGACCACAACAAATACCGAGTTTCGTTGAAATATAACAAAAATTATGGATGGTATTGACAAATAACTACTTTGGCTCCGGAGTAACCCCCCCCCCCCTCCGGATGGACCGATTTTGTTGGTTAATGACCTCGTTCAATCTTTTGATGGGGGAATACTACATACCAAGTTTCGTGGCGAAAAAACAAAAACTCTGGCCTGTACCGTGTTAACGGACACATATATAACTATATATATATATATATATATATATATATATATATATATATATATATATATATATATATATATATATATGTAAATTTTAACTGGGGTCATTTTCGGTCTCTACTAGGTAGGATTGATAAAGATTCGAAGAAATTTTTCAAAAATTCCGTCATGAGTGCAACCTCAATAGCTACTTTCCTTCGGAGGAAAGTGCTAAAAAAGAAAAAAAGAGCCTTAAAATTTGTAATTGAAAAAAAAATATAGTAATGATCTGACACTGATGTAATGAAAATGACACTTGGATTTTGGCTGCTACCCACCCAGGTGCGAATAGGTTATCTCAAGGAAAACTAGGATCTATTCGACAATTTTTGATCATAAATATGTTTCAATAAAAATATAATGAGGTTTAAATGAGCAGTCATTTCGCCATGCTCTTTGGCAGCCTTCTTCAGCAGTTACTGCAAATACATGGAGATGGATTTACCCCATGGTTCTTTAAATCGTAACATTCTACTTGCTCCTTGGCATTTACGGCTAAGGAAGTCTGTAAACGAGCATAGACGACTAGTGTATAATTTCGGGGGGGGGGGGGGACTGAGAGCACCTAGGCATTTGGGGTGTAAGAAAAATGTTAAATATTTTAGTGTATAATAGTGAGTTTTAAGGTCCCCTGGACACCTAGTAGACCATGGTAAATGTAGAAGACATTTTTCGTTGATATCGTTTTTTTTTTTTACATAAAATGTTCTCAACAAAACAAAATTTCAAGGGGGGGTTGCATCACCCTCAGCCCCCCTCCTTATATACGCCCTTGGCATGCCGAAACTTCCAAATAGAAATTCTTCTTAAAAATCTGTGTTTCTTCATAGCCAAAATTCAATCACGTAGATGATCCCCTATACAAAAATACATTATGTGCAAATCATTCTGAGCATTAAGGATCTACAAATGAAATTGGTTTAACTTTTTTCATGGATTGAGCTCTTCCAGTTTAATCTTCATATTTCGTCGTGGTTCATAAAATGATCTTATCGAACACTTTTGAGGGATAAGGCTGTAGGCTATTGGTCTGTGATGGCCTATCGCTTTTATTTCTTACATCTGAACATGTGTTGTCCAATCTACATCTAAACAAGTTTCTCTTATCAATTCGCTTTTATCATCCCCTTCCTTGCATAATCTTTTTTATTTATCTTGTCAAGGATTTAGTGAAAAGCATTTATGGTTCTCTTGGAATGGGAATCATAATTTCGTCTAACTTTTATTACCAATTCGCAAAGGACTTTTAAATATGAAGCATATTGTACTTATTTTTAATATGACCCAATTCTTTGTTCGCTCTTTGGTTTACAATGACCTTTCTTACGGCTGAGTACTAGCAAAAGGACAATATGCGAGAGGCGTGGGTGCAGCTCCCTGACGACGGTACCCATGGTAACAGGGAGAAAGAGAGAGAGAGAGAGAGAGAGAGAGCGAGAGCGAGAGAGAGATAGAAGACCGGACATCGAACCGCGGCGGCACACACATCAATACCAGGGACCGCCCACTACACCGAGAGGGAGGTATTCTCTTGCCGCAGCCCCAGCTATCGATCATTAGTGTTGAATCGATACTCTACATCCGATCGATATTTGTATGAGTCTCATGAGAAGCAAGCCAGCTCGTCATCATGAAGGCCTTCCTTCAGAAATCCCGATCGACAAAACGTGAGTTCTAAACGTCGCCTTCGGCATGATTATTGCGGAAGCCTACTGGATGTTGGACACATCTCAGTCGTCTGCTTGGCTCTATGGTCGCCAGGAGATGCACCAATTATCCAATACTAAAAATGACGTGTGATCCAAATTTGATGTATCTGTGAAGAATGTCTTAGAAGTTTTAACACAATAAAATTGTGTATAAATTTTAAATTTAAGTAGGTAGTCTACATTTTTTAAAAGCATGAGCACTTTCCGAAGGAATTTACCTTTAAAGTTTCATTCACGAAAGAATTTTTAAAAAATATATTGGTCCTATATTCGGATGTATGAATGAATGAATAAGAGCACTTATTTAGCCACAAAAATACTTATATACAAAAACGAACTAAGCTTAATGCCAAAGACACTGAGTATAACCCGTCTGCCAGGTTGTAGCTAGTACTCCTAGGATCATGCTAAGCTAAATAATGCACACCAGCGTTGTGATCAAAGCAAGCTCCAACTAAACAGTATTTCATTCATTGAATAAAATTACAGGCAGTGTTGCTAAATTTAATAGCATGATATAATTTTACTAATTCTAAATTAATGAAATATGGTAAATAAACAGCACAATATACAACAACATTAATATTGGCATACGTAGATAAATAAACTCCCACTCCAGCGTGAAGGTTTACTCCAACGTGAAAAACATGAAACAAAAAAACAACATTAATATTAACCTACACATGCTAGTGGTACGAGATAATTTAATAAAAAATAAATATACGTAATTAATGGTCAGATTTACGTGGAATAGAAAACTAGATAGATATTAACACGCTATTAAAACTGTATAACTTACAAGCAACAACAATTACAAACTAATAAGACTATATCGCTAAACAAGACATAATCTTTTTTTTTTTTTTTTCATTTTTATTTTATTTATTTATAGCTAAAAAAGGTTGTGAAACGCTGGTTTAGGGCATGCTATACATGTAAATCAATATTTTTCGGGCTCATCAAACGTGACTGATGTATATATGTATGTGAGTGAATGTATGACGGTACGCTTTTCTTTAAGAAGTATAATACAGATAAACATGATAAAATAATCATGTTTATCTGTATTTTATTATTTCTCTTCAAAATAACTTGATACAAAAATTTGTATTTACAAAAAAGTATATTTCCTATACATAGATTTTAAATTACACTTATATAAACTGGCAACAATTGGTTGGAATTGCCTAAAACAAAAAAAAAAAATAAAAGAGTGGTTTCATTGGATTCACCAAATACCTGTAAAAATGTATCTGAAAGTCTATTATCCTAAACGCTACAATATTTCGATGGCTTGGTAGGCGAGATTGTTTCCCCAAAGGGTTACTAGTTACAGGTTATTGTTTGTGGTTATTTTTTTTATTTTTTTTTTCTAAAATCCATTGATCCCCTTATTGATTAACTTAAAGTATTTGATTCTGATAATAAAATAAATAATTATTTTTATGAAAACCATTTATTATTAAATGGCATATTACATTGAAATGGTGATGACCTCTAGATCTTTGCTATTTATAAGTGGGTGATAAAATTAAAGTAATCCAACGTGACGTGACGTTCACCGATGTTCTAATGTAAATTGTTTCAATATGAAATGTGAATACATAGTCAACTTATAAAATTTGAGTCAACGCAAATAAAATAACACGCAATAACAAACGCAATCCAAAGAAAATAAAATATAATTGGGCTACTCAGGTGAAAGAGCTAATTCCTGCAGATAGTAAACATCTCTGGGAAGAACAAAATCCATATCTAGTCAGAACAATATTCAACAAACTAATCAGCCAATTTCAAAATACCTAGTTAGAATATGATCTAAATCGCGTAAACAATAGTTCATTCAATAGATTCTATAATAACATAAAACCTACTCACATAACGGGAGCATCATATCTTCATTACAATATTCCATTTAACAGAATAAAATCTTAGCCCAATTAAGGCTCAGTTCTGAAAAGATGATAATCCTCTGCAATAAAAATAAACGGTAAAAATGCAGTTTCACGCCCTCAAAACCGATTTCTTTCAAATTTTGTACAATGACGTATTTTGATGCACTAAACACGAATACGTTAATAAAAACCTTCGCATTTAACTAGGAAAGAAGTTATTAAGCACTAAAGTTCACTGCATAAACTGCAACTGCATGCAGGTTATGAGAGCTAATGTAAACATCTAAATTTGTGACGATTTTAAGGCATAAATGACGACTTTAAGGCATACATGCTATGCGTTTCCGCTCGCTCAAGAAGATAACAAAACCTCAGTCAATCCAACTCGCTAAAATTAATAGAATACAATATTAAGCACTAAAGTTCACTCTTAGGAAGGTTATAAAACTAGGCGTCATCAGCGTATTTGTAAACACGCGCATGCGTAGATATGTAACATTGGGAAACAGAGAACTCTCATTTTAAATGTTCAGAAACCATTTATTCGAAAATATTGTTAATTTTAAGGGCATCCTCACCTGTCGGTCGCTTAAGGGCATACGTGCTATGCGTTTCCGCTCGCTACGCTCGCTCAAGAAAATAACAAAACCCCAGTCAATCCAACTCGCTAAAATTAATAGCTCCCATAACCTGCATAACAGTGAACTTTAGTGCTTAATAACTTCTTTCCTAGTTAAATGCTAAGGTTTTTTTTAACGTATTCGTGTTTAGTGCATCAAAATAAGTTATTGTACAAAATTTGAAAGAAATCGGTTTTGAGGGCGTGAAACTGCATTTTTACCAAATAAACTCACCATCGATACAACCACGGGATGTTCTGCCTGCGAACTACAAGAACTGGAAACCCTAGAACACATATTCTTCATCTGCCCCTTGTACTCTCATAAAAGGAAGTTGTATATAGATAAACATATCACATCTAATCCTCCAAAGGTAGAAATGCTTCTATCAGCTCTAGATAAGGCTTTAATTAACGATTTAAATAAATACTTAGAGAGTGTCATAAAGCTGAGGTCATTTATTTTATTATAGAATAAACATCTGTAATTTCACATTATCTTCTTTATTATTTAATTTATTTTTGTTTTTACTGTGTGTGAAAATACACTTAGCTTAAGATGTATTTATGTATTTATTTTTCTTAATTTGAATTCAGTAGAAGTCTCATTTTATTATTATTTATTATATGTAAAAGATATAAGTTTTATTTTGTTTTGTGCAAATTATATTTTTTATTAATGCAATAAGGCTGCAAGCCTTGCATATAAGTTTTAAAACTTGAGCAATAAAACATATTATTATTATTATATACGCAATAACAAACTAAACGTTATATTGTCATTTTTACGAATTGGTACAATTTGGTGTAATATTCTACCTAGTGGTACACGAGCCAAAAAAAAGTTGGGAACGCCAGTCTATTTATTGGTTAAAGCCTCGGAGCTATAATCAATTACCAGGCGGGTAAGTTGCCTAAATTATCCGCAAGCTAATGACGTTCGATAATTCAGTTGTTCTATATGTTATTTGTTGGCCGTATTATGGATCTGATATTTTGAATGTATTGCATCCCACGAGAAGGCAATACCAACTCGGAAACACTAACTTTCCTTAAAGAAGTCTATAAATGAAGTTGAAGTCCTAACTTTGCCTGAAGAAGTATGTGTCTGTGTGCAAGTAAGTTACTTTTAGTAGTTACTCCTCTCACTTGACTCCTCTCACTAAGACTATTTCCCTACGACAAATTAAAGCATCGTAATCTAGTGTATAACAGCTAAGCACGAATCTTACGTTTGGTACTCCAAAACTTGAAATGGTCCTACTTATGACTCTCCAAAGGCCTAATTAACAAAAAAAACAATAACACTGGTGGAGTCAATCTCACAACCCTAGGAATTCAGTGTTCACAGCTTAACATTAACACATATCATAACCGCCATCATATTTTAATCAAAAATCGAAATTAGCCCTACAAATAAAACAATGCTATATGAAATGATTATACGCCCGTTAATGTCATATGCTTGTCCTGTTTGGAGCCCAAACTGTTTACAAATTACAAAAAACGTCATGTTATCCAAAACATCTGTTTGAAAATAACTACCCTAGGTACACTAAAGATACAGATATCCACGACGAGCTGCAATGCCGACAATCACAGACTATTCACGCACTCATGACTAAATTCTTTCATTCAATAAAAGTATTGGACAACCCACTAATAGCTGGCATAGGCAATTATAACAAATAAACTTTCAGACGCTACAAGCACAAACGGACCAAACATATACTTTTGGACGGCTGAACTCATCTTAGTATGCGAGATAACAATTACATAATTGAAGGGGTTGGGGCAAAATAGTGCCAAGCAACATTTTTAACAAATCTTAACTGTGACTGCTATATGCAGGATATTATGTAGGAATAACAGTCTAACATGCACATGCTACTCAAATAAGACTACAAGCTCTGTATGCTACTTAATTTTTCTGCTCCTAGCCATTTCAACTGATATATATATATATTGAAGTGAATATCGAGATTTAATGAATAACTAAAACCCAAGACAAAGCATTGGCAATAAAAACTGATTTTCTTATCAAAATGTTTCATTAAGTTTTATGAGTGAACTCCGACAATCCACAATCGTAATATTATTTTAAAGCAATATCTAAAAATCAATAAATATCTTAAAACACGTGTATTCTTATGTTGTCTTCCTGTGGAATTTGCTTAGTTTCTGGACTGCGTTTTGTATTTGATGACTAACATTTAACTATACCATGATTTTCATGTCCCATTTTAAAATATTCTATTTGGACCTTCCGCTGAGACAATGTCATGGACTATTTTATTTAGACTATAGTAAAAGGAATTTGTACGATTTTTATGTGAGTTTTAAGATTGGCCTTCCTTGAATGACTAAGTACATTTGGAAAGAAATACGAGATATGTAGTAGGTAGGTAGATGAGATTCGGATATAATTCCAGCAAGTTATTGCTATCCTGTCATTTGAAGGGTTTAGGCAAGACTAGCTAGAGGTTCACCTTCGGGCATTTGTTGGCTCAGCGTTGTTTCAACTAGACTTGTTGGGGTAATTTACTCAAATTAGACCTGTCTTGGCAAGGAGCCACACGCGACCTGGCCTTCTCTTCTACCGGTGCAAGGTCCCGACGCTTATTTCAGCGTTTTTGTTTATCGATAGATTTATGACCATGCATTTTTTATTATATGCCATATCCCAACCTTTCTCGTGATACGTAAGAGAATATCAAAACTTATCATTCTTATTTTTTTTTCTAATAAATAATTAAGTACTCCCCCAAACTTCTAAGTCTCAGTTTCGATGAATAACAATCTTGGTGAAGCATTTTTAACTAAATCCCTCATCTAGTAATATCAGAGAATCTAGTAGAAAACAAAATGTAGTTTTAGATATTGCCAGGTTTCATTTGATTCCCCACGTCAAATTACCTACAAAATGTGTACCTAGAAATCCATAGGCGCAAAGAAAATTAATTCCTCTTGAAAATGAATTCAATACTTATCGAACAAACTCACAAAATGCATGTAAATACATAAAATACGCTTACAAGAATATTTACTACAGTAAATATTAATAGATGATTATTTTTTTTACCTACCGATAAAAAAATTGTATCAAAAATTTTACCTGGCCGATAGGCCAGTAGATCGGTAAGGAAAAAAAATGCCAATACAAATTCAGATAGAGAAAGATTCGATCTGTGAAAAGCAAATATATCCCGCTTCCTATATCCCTATTGCCTCTTCAAGAAAGTAACTTTTCTATAAGGGAATCGTCTCTCAGTAATGATAAATAAAGAAGGGTTTCTAAAAAGAACTATTTAGTATTTAAATCGAACGCATAATACCTTGATCATTCTGTACTTGACTTAGTAAAATAAAAAAAAATAAGGAGCGCTGAATGTTAAGAGATTGAAGTAACAAACGCAAACAAATTATTGTGGATGAAGGAGGGAGGACTATAAAATAGAGGTAATTTGTATTAGAGAGAGAGAGAGGTGGGGGGGGGGGGGGGGTAATGACTGCTCCAAACAGCTGGGAGGTGCCCCTACAATACTAGCCTATCTAGGGTCTGTATTAGCAGGCTTTGTCGTCCCCACCCTTCCAACGGCCTCTTTGTCTGCGGCTTTTGTCGGCTTTTTAGATCAATGTCAGTGTCCTCTCGCCGACACATTATACAGGATGGACAGGAAGAATATTTTCATCTGCAAGGGGCTAATAAAGTAATTAATTAGCAAAAGAAGATAATGAGATTTTCTCCTTAAAATAACTAATAGTGAAAACGAATGATCAAAACTGGAAAGAAAAATCTCTGAAGGATAAAGATACAGCAAACTAAAATCAGATGCGAAAAAATAATGGACTATTAAATAGAAAAATCAACCTTACCTTTCGCGCATTTGCCCCCGGGAACACGGCATTGCAGGGTGAGAAGAAAGGAAAAGGTCGAAGAAGAGGATTGAGGGAATTATTGGACAATCCCGAGAGGGCAGCCTGAAGAATAAAACCTGGAACCGGGTGTCAAACTGCACCGACGATCATCTTCCCAGGAGGTGAGAAAGCCAGCGGCATAAAGCACACCGAATCGGGAGAGCACTACAGAACGTGTCTCGTGGCGGTCAGAATGGTGGGCTGGGACGTCTCTTATAGATTATAGGACTGGTGATTCCTAAATAAAAATACCCGTGAGCCGTTTAATGAGTATCGCAAAAATTAAAATATTTGAAAGCCTCTGAGAAAAAATGTATTAATTATAACAATAAACATACGAAAATAACAAACAAACAAAATGTATTCCTATTGGGGAATACAATTTATTCAAGATTGAATATACACGCCAATTCTTATGTTAACATAAGCGAGGAAGGGTTTTCAGGGTTAGATCTCCATCTTTTATGGGTGTTATTATTTTCTACCTGCTTGAAATTAATCCAAACTAAGATTTTGAAATATTGGTTACGTTTGGAGGTGAGAAATTATTAGAAAAAATATTTTATTAACAGACATCATTTTGGGATCCTCGTATATTTTCTTAAGTATCTCGAAAATAGAGATCATAGTATGTGGAAGGTGGTCATTCGAAAGCTTATTAAATTCTCTACAAAAAAGGTTCTGAAGTAATTTTCGATGGGGCGATGTGAGCTGGAGAAATGAGTGCTTAAAACCTCGAAAGTATTAATCTTGTTGTTGAACGGGGTTTTGTCTTTGTTTACCTCACTTGTAAATTATTTTTTTTTAAGTGCATTTAACAGTAAAATGAGAATTTAGGGAAATGAGAAACATCTTGGTATTAGCGTTTTCCTAGACTGTAGATTAAGAGGATGCAGACATTTCCGTTTGGGGTACTCTCAGTTTCCTGTCGTGGTGCCTAAAATCACTTTACATTTTTAACGAAAGATCGAAACCTACCAATAACTGTTTCTATTCCTTTACTAATGGAAGTAGGGATACAAACCGAAACCTGCTAAAATGACGCAGTTCCTCCGAGTTGGACTTCTATTAATATCATTACTTGTTTTGTGGCAAAATTATTCGTTTTAGCATCTCTATATTCTGAATTTTCTATTTTCCTCTCTAAAAAAATAAAATCATATAAAACAGAGGGAAAAAAAATAAAATAAAGGAGGAAAACTTCCGTCTGATAAGATTTATAATTGATTCTGAAGGGCAAAATTGTTACTTTACTTTAGTATGCAACCTAATTAAGCCTTTTCAGTTGTTAATTGCTGACTGTTGCAAAGGGAAATGAATAACTGTGTAGTTCATTCAGCAGGTGGTTTTAGATCTGACAGATTAATTACAAATATCTGAGCTTTGTGCATACATAATACATTGAACGCTTCTGTTTTTGTTTTGTTTTTTTCTTAGTTCTGCAGAATAAATACCATTCAGAAACATTTCAAAGGACAATATTTTCTGTGAAATAGGACCTTGATTCCAGGAACCAGATATATTTTATTGTATTGGAACCAGTATTTTAATATATATCAAAAAAGCCACCATTGGTTTATTTTATATATAAATGTCACCATTGAACTGTCCTATTTAACGAAAACCATCCATGTCAGGTAAAATAAACTCCAACATGCAAAAATAAACTATACTATTTTTTTATTTATTTATGCCTTTTCTTTTTGTTTTGTTTTTTTACGGCGCATCTACTCCTAGACCATTAGCACTGGCCTATCTATAGGTTGCCACCCTTCCTAAACATCCATGGTGGAGCAGGGAATTCTTTCAGCGGCCAAAAAAACTCAACCTGCTGTAGACGGGACTCGAACCGGCATCTCCCGTATGTGAATTCTTGGTGTTAGCCGCTAGAACACGGGGGCACCCAAAAAAGTACTATATGTATTTTAATTCCTATGAAGCTAAAGAGTTACACCAACTTGAGGTTATCAAAAAATCATTTTGCATATTTTAAACCTTTCACTATTTGACAAATGGTAATTTATATAATTTTATTTAGATTATGAGGATTAGGTATGTCCCCACCTCCCCTTTGATGAAGCTTTTTGTTTTGTATTGCGAATCTTGCATCTCAATAAACTTGGAAATGTTCTTAGACCTTATTTCCAGTAAAACTTGCTGAGATATGTGCTTGGTTATTTAGGTCCTGCGTAACGGACCTTTTGCCGCCCAAATCAATGACAGCATGAACTTGAGGCTTTGATAGACACCTCTAAACACTATACTGGCTTAGCTAAAGGATTTACCGCATATACAAACAAAAAACAAACATGGATACAAAGTTGAACTTGGTCCAAATTCGTATCGAGCAATTTTTCACAAAGCACGGAAAGTTTTAGTACATTCTATAGCTCTCCCAAACCGGCGCGGTACGGCTTAAGCGGGAGCTGGTGTGGGAAATGTGCTTGACGTATTTACATGGCGGACTATAGTTCAAACAGGCACGGGATAGCTCGGTGTCTTTATTAGGGTAAAAAACTATCAGCTATCAATCGCCAAAACAATAGTAATTGCAGGGGCTAGGGGTCTCAGAACATGCATATTTTATTATTACGCAACTTCTTTATACTTTTCAGCTTTGTCGACGTAAGCCTCGAGCGCCTCATATATGTTAGGTGATGTGTTAAAAAACGACCCTGGATATGGCTAGGAGAGATCCTGCATATGTGCTGCCACCTAGCGGAAGTGTGACACTAACTAAAGCAACTGTGTCAGGTCATGGACTCCGTGCCATCCTCGCAATGCATAACCACGCCTCTCTTTCATCCTACATTCTCGGCATGGTGATTAACTCCAATCAGAATCGCATCCACAACAAATTATTAACATATTAGTCAAACCAAATTAGCTACGATAATAGTAGCTAACAAAAAAGAGGTGGGAGTCTGGAAACGGTTTTTTTGTATTATAAGAGGCATCAATGATTTCATGTTTGCCCCAATTTATGAGTTTGAAATTCTAGAAAAACCGTGAAATATCCGATTTTTCGAATGTGGGAGAATATCTTGAAATTGTCGGACTTTTCACGGTTTTTTGAAAATTACTCAGAACAAAACGAAAATTACTCTGTAATTAATCAAAAAGTTTACACTTACCCAACATTTAGATCATAAAATTTTGCGTCGATTGCGATCCAAACCTTTTCAATTCGACATAGAGATTTTAAAAAACGTTACGAAAAAAACACCATTTTTCCACTTTTCTAATAATTCTTGGAATAGGATACTTCTAGCGCAAAATTATATAAAATATATTTTAAAATAGCATCATAATTATTTCAAAAAGACCCAAAAATGAGGATAAAAATTTCTCGTCTTATTGCGTCAAAATCTGAATTTACGCAAAAGTGGAAAAAATGTGTTTTTATAATGTTCCTTTTAAAACAAAGCGGATATATTTTTGTTATACCTACAGGGTACGCTGTATATCTCCTTTAAACGATACACACATAAATAAATACTCTTCCTGAGGAAAATACCTTCAAAAAAAAGGTTAAAAAATACTGAGAATAAAACTTTCGTAAAGCACATTAACAATATTTATTTTATACGTTTGATTGTTATGGTACATCTTGTATAAAATAAAAATTTAATTGCAAAATTTATTCATGACCTACATTCCAGTGTTTGGATTTTTAGATTATTGGAGGGTGCAAATTTATTAAGGCGAGAAACTGCAAGGTTGTCACGCCCTAGAATTTATTTATGTCTGCTTCCCATTTTTGTTTGTGTTTGGCACATGTAAAATCCCTTTCTGCTTGCAATGAGAGCTTATTTTATTTATTTATTCTTCTTTCTTACTTTTTATCTTTTCTCTTTATATTATTTGTTATTTATTCATGATCGTGTACAGCATTTTATACAGACGTTTTTCCCAAAAAAGACGGAGAATTTAGTCTGTTTTTTAATTTGAGACTTACAATTTAAGTGCTAACCCTATTTCATTGATAGATTAAATAATAATAAGTAAAAAAAGCTCTTATCTTTCAGTTTCAAAGCTTCCATTTTACTGTATTTTTATCCCTTTAAAAATGAATAGTGTCTTCAAAGATTCCACCTTAAACTTTTAACACCTTTTAAAATTAAAGGTGTGGATGGACTAACTGCCATTGATTACAATTGATGAGGCTTCTCTAGGAGAACTAAAGAATTTATGCACGTTTTTGGAAGGCAAGGACAGACAAAATTTATTGTTTTTGTCTCTTGGCGTACTAGTAAGATGGGAAGAGTGTACAAAATTTTAATTTTTACAGTCTGACCTAGGCGTTAACGAATAATGTTAATAATCTACAATCGGTCAGAAGGTACAAATTGCCTGATTGCTTAAATTTTCGTTTTATATGGTTGTAAAAAAAGTGAATAAAAGGTATTTGTATTATGTTTCAGATGCTGAGCGGTCGTCGGGAGGAGCGTAGCGGCACCATGCTCCAAAGCTACAATGAAGGGTACTCCGACCTAGGCTTGAGCTACGGCCAACATCTCCACCCTGGCATGGCTCCCCACTACCACCACCAGACGTGGTACAACAACTACATGCATGTTAGTCACTTTTATACATACATTTCCATGATTAATAATTAATCATACTCGCTTCAGGTAATGTAAATATTAGACAGCTGCAGGGGAGAGAGAAAACAATTATTCCGGGATCTATATGAACTGGCAAGGAAACATCCCCAAGTGTCCGGAGCCGAGTTTTTTGAAACTTTGTGTATTTATTGAACACGTGAAAATAATCGATCGACCCAATTGCACGTTTAAGGGGCGAAAGCACCCTTCCAAAGTGCACTTCAAATATTCTAACAAGGGGAGTATAAAGTGGTGGTCTCACCGATTTGGTCCATTTTTTTCTGGTGATTCTTTGGTTTAGAATCGGTCGGTGAGACCACCACTTTATACTCCCCTTGTTAGAATATTTGAAGTGCACTTTGGAAGGGTGCTTTCACCCCTTAAAAGTGCGATTGGGCCGATATAAAAAAAAATACGTATCGATGATTTTCACGTGTTTAATAAATATACAAAGTTTAGAAAAAATCGGCTCTGGACACTTGGGGATGTTCCCTTGTGAGATAATCTCTATTGGTTGGAGACGAAATAGATTGTATAATAGATATAAGTGATTATTTGGTATATACGTGTGTGCGTGCGTGCTTGTGTGTGTGTGTGTGTGTTTAAAAGGTAAGTATAAGTGTAAATGTTGACAAATAATTCAATAGAAAAAAAAATTTGGTTTCTGAACCAACTACTCATTTGATGATAACTTCAAAATAACATTTAAATCAGAAAATGAGCGGTTTTACCTAAATGGTGGGGAATCAGACTTTGGCCTAGGTGAACATTTTATTGAAAATGAGGCTTATCACCATTTTGAAGCTTATTAAATATTGTAATTTTTGAGGCAGAGGCAAACCTCTAAGTCTAAAAATAGCTGATTAAGAAAATATTAAATAATTTAATAAAACACTAATATCAAACATTCTCATCTATATGGCTTTTAATATAGCTCTTAATTTACATGGTAATATCTCAATAACGGGTAGTTCTTATTGTAAATTTAACGTCGATTCTAAAAATGTGGTTGTTATTTACGATAAATTGATCAGAAATCCCAAAAACACAGCTTTTCTTTTTAAAAAACAGTAGTTTTTAAAATATACAAAAGTTTGAGTAGCTCTGCTACACGATGAGATAGAACGCTCATTTTTGCGTCCCTGAACTATATATTAATAATCATATTAAAATATATGGCTCTGGGAGATCGATTCAAAATATCGATATATCGTGTTAAAAATATCGATTCAGATCGCCCATCTCTAGGAAGGATATAAATGAAAAATAGATTTTAAATTAAT
Source organism: Gonocerus acuteangulatus (assembly GCA_946811695.1). Lineage (NCBI taxonomy): Eukaryota > Metazoa > Arthropoda > Insecta > Hemiptera > Coreidae > Gonocerus > Gonocerus acuteangulatus. The sequence continues at coordinate 44,157,265 of OX328127.1, forward strand.
TATATTACAAATGAGAGCCTGCAAGGCGGCCTGATTGCAATACCGCAAGACGTCCACGCTGTACTGGTGTAAACGCCGTGAATTCTACTGTAGAATGTCTTCTAAATGAATTTATCGTGTTGCGATCGGTCAGATTCATCGCTAATTATAAAAAAATCGCAATTCCACTATAATTAATATACCTTCAACATAGAACTACAAGAGTATTGGTACTGAGTCCTAAATTTTAATTTTCTAATCGTCGTTCGAGGGGAGCAGTAGAATCCCGATCCCAGATCGTCCCGAATCTCGCCCAGTCTTTATACCTACAAAAGGAGATCATCAGGTGGTCGGGGCATAGTACTGACCACATCATCTCCAGAATGTGCTGTTTGATCAATAATCAGATACCTCTACTACATCTGCTCTTCTGGGCCCTCGTGGCTTGTTACGTGATATGTTTTCTTGCACCAGAATAATTTCTGACATTTTTTTTTATTATAAGGCATCAACGAAAATCTGGTTTTCCCAATTTTCTGGAAATGGTTAAATATATCGTGCTGAAAATGAGTTTATTTGATTCATTCACCAACATATATACATGTGACAAATAAATCATGTACACTCACACAAATATGAAAATACTCTGCTACAAACTGGATTTCTACCATTTAATTTCATTTGATAGAGCCTGCAGTAAAACAAACGGTGTGGTTCATACAATTTAACAATTTTCTGTACTTTTTAATTTTTCATGATGTGAAAGCTTGCGGCTATACAATACGAGGCAACAAATACCCGTCTCCACGCAACGAACAGCTCGGACTGAAGAGCCTTTGAGCACGACCCTTGTACAGACAAGCACATGGATCGGGACACAAAATGCGACGCAAGCAGCTCATAGCGAGCAACCCAAGTATCGACATTCCGAGCATACGTCTTGGGCCGTTCGAAGCGAGCAGTCACCCATTGTCGATGCTAGGCTTATGAGGTTTTTTTTTACATGGATGTGTCTTAGCTATGGCCTAGTGTGACACTAAAACAGTAACGGTTCGGCTACGTGCAGACGAGGGTTCCGTTGCTATGGCGAATAACCCACGTGGTTACCGTACTATCGAAACCGTCTAATTTTCATAGGTTAAGACGTAAAATCATTGGAGAGTATATCTAATATAGTAGTATAAATAAATATCTAATATATAGTATATAATATTAAGCATTACTAATGGGCAATAAATAATGGGCCCTCTTTCCAGATGAATAAGAAATTGTGCGGATAACTCATTATGCCCACTTTTGACATGGCCATGATACAAGCTATTTCCCACAAGTAAATTGACCTAGCCTATGACACTCCCCGTATCAAGACCTACCTATGAGCCCAGTTTGGTCAATATCGGTCAAACGGTGTGGATTTTTATAACAAACAGACAGACATTTCGGCTTCAGAGTTTTAATTGGGTTTTTCAAAATGTCTCGCAGGCCAGTTGTTGCCCATATATGATGGATGGATTGGATGTTTAAGGGCAGAAAACGTCTAGGTCCTCAACACCCTGATATGAGCTAGAGAGTGAACACATATTTTTTTATTTATTACAAATGTGCAAGTAAGCTCAAATAACGGCCGGTAAGGCAAAATTAATAATTTGGCTCTGGAGTAACCCCCCCCCCCTCTCTCACAGAACATATTTCTCTTTAGATGCGTTTTACGTAAACCGAGTGTCGTTACAATATAACAAAGATTGCTGTCGGTATTTGCGGGCAAATCACAAATTTTGGTTGGGAGTAACCCCCCTCCGGATGGACCGATTTTTCTGGTTAGCAACTTACTTGCTGAATGTTCTTGGCTAAAAAACAAAAGCTATGGCCTTTATCTTGTTAACATACACCCACACCTGCAACTAACAACTGAATGTAGCCCTAAAGGTACTGACTGAAGGTATAGATCTATAGGTGTCATTTAAATTGTGTAATTATTTATAAGATCGTGTAACAATTTTATGTATAAGGATATGTAACAATTGTATTGAACTAATATAAATATATATTTATATATATATATATATATATATATATATGTATACACACACAAATTTTAACGGGGGCCATTTTCGGTATCTAGTACGTAGAATCGATGAAGATTTGAAGTGAGGATTTTCAAATGTTTTTTCCTGAGTGCAACCTATGATTAGCTGATGTGTTTTCATGAGCTACCTTCTTTCGGAAAATTCTAAAAAAAAATAACGAATTACTATACCTCCAAATTCTATTTGGTAGGCTTAGAGAAATCTCCGACTGTAGTAATATCAAGAGAACGCGTGTTTCGCAGAAGAAGGGGCCAGCTACTCTGAGCAAGATGAAAGGGCGTGCGCACCCCCTCCCCTCGAAGCGGAGAGATATATTAATGCGGTTTGGAAGATGGAGGGGGGCACCCCCTACTACACTAGTATCACCTGTTGGATATCCCTTCACTCCGTCCCTCATGCTCGTCGGCTGCGGTTTGTTTTCCATGTGTGTTTCACGGGCAATATGTGGCGGCCTTTCCGAAAAGAATTATGCTCTTATGTATGATCAATGCATTAGATCTATTCTCACCTATGCTTGTTCAGGCTGGAACACTTCTAATAGCCACTATTTAAAAAAAAAAAAAAAAAAAAGAAGAAGAAGAAGAATATCTAAACTTATATTCTTGAAATGACATTAATCATTTGTAACACCTTTAACTTTTAATATCGTCCCTGTCATGTCAAACTATCGTATATGTAAATTCTCGTTTTTAGATTCGGGACTTTGCTCTTGGATTGTAGACGATACGGCTTGTCGCAACTTGCCACAACTCTAACCCCTTTATAGAATAGCGTTTAATGCCTTACTTACTTTATTATATTTTCAATATATTAGTTCGTCTATCGATAGAATATGCTCGTTCCTATTTTGCTCCGATTTTCGTATTCGATAGTTTGACATAGTAGGGACGATATATTTATGATCTTTCTAAAGTAAATTTCTATAAAAATATTATTAAATGACTGCTACCAAAGAGTGGTTGTCTCCTCCGATCGAGGGTTGTTCTCTTAACGATTTTTATTTACAGTACATGTCGTATATTTCCTACCAAAATTGTAAATGTCTATTAAAGCCTTGAAAGCAAAGTTTTTGCATACTCTCAAATTGCGTTTATAAACGATACATACATGCGAGCGTACACGCACAGACGTTGGTTTGTTGTTGATTATGTTATTTTCCCTTATTTGTAATGTTATGAGCGAAAGAAGTATAAAAATACGATTTTTTTTATATTTAAAAAAGAAGTGCTCCGGAAATTTTTAGATTTACGAATACATAAATTATTGTTATGTGAGTTC
>OX328127.1:44765608-45100608 GCA_946811695.1 Gonocerus acuteangulatus
TATATATATATATATATATATATATATATATATATATATATATATGTGTGTGTGTGTGTGCGTCTGTATAAACTGGTAATTTACATTAAGTATCGATTCAAACTGTTTTTTGAATGAACTAAAATAGGATTTATATTCGTGGTTGATGTCGTTACGGCTGTTATGTCGTGCCCAGTCATTGCCAAGGTTTAGGTCAGGAGTAACAACCTGGGAATCTATTGTGTTTCAAGGACTCTGAAATTGTAGTAAGTTATCTAATGATGGAGGCGAGCGATCGGTTTGTTTCTGTAGAGCAACTAATTTGAATCTATTAAAATTTAAATTAGTTGTTTTCAGTCGTTTATTTTAGATTGTTCTTGATCTGCGACCTTTTCCGATAATATAAATATATTTCTTGGTTCTGATTTATTCTTGGACTATATATTTGTAAGCAACTTAATACTAGGTGAACTGTTGATATCATATTTCTGAATTATCCTCCACTCTCTTCAGATTAAATGTAATTGGCTCTTCACTGTTACCAATGAAATAAAATTAAAGCCCGACTTAAGAAACAAGTCCATCATAGCATATTTCCTTATAATATTTATACAGGGATATTAATATTTTAGAACATAAACTATCAGGTTGTCAATACATGGTCCAAATCTTGAGATATTCCTCACCGTTTATGAGACAGCCCGGAACGAAGTGTGTTATAAAGCTGGATAACATACTATCAATAATAGTTTTATTTATTATACTTACATGCTTGTCCAGCATAAATTAAACTTACAATTATTTACAATGTTATTGAATACAATTTTTTTCTGCACTGCTGTGTTGTTTTTATGTGTTCAGAGGTACAACAACCTATGGTCAAAGGTACAACTACATGTTGTACCTTTGACCACAGGAAGATTATTTTTTTAAAAAATAATAAAAAATATTAAATGTAAAGCTAGAACGTTGAAAAAATTAAATATGCTAAAAAAGAGAGTATTAATTACAATAAAATGAAATAATTCATCCTTAATATTCAAGCTAATAAAAATTAAATTTTGCTAAGTGGCCTAAGGTACAACACCTTCCCCTATATATATATATATATATATATATATATATATATATATATATATATATATATATATATATACGTGTTATCATAATTATTTATGTTAGACAATGAAGTGAAGGCCGTATAGTGGTTTTAATTCTTCATAAACAGTCAATACAAGACTCCTGATGTGCGCTTTAAACACTTGAAGGCCAGTTGGCGGTCAACACCATGCAATCGGACTAAGTCTTGCCGATCAGAAAAATTTCCAGCTTGTTAAATTATCTAGTCTAATATTTATGAATCAAATTCACTGATTGTAAATTTCTTCTATCCATAAAGTGTGACTCGCGTATCATGTAGTACTTATATATTGTATGAATTAGAATTATATTATTTATTGATTACGCCTTCTGGATCCCGTAAGTAAATGTTTTACTGTAAAGTCTATATAGGTTCGGAATTTCATACATTCTACATGCTCTAGTGAGAGTTCTTGTTGATAACGATCAGTAGTCGGTATGTAACCACAAGAATTCTTAATACCATAGACCCTTCACCGTACATCCGTAATTCTCATGGTGTAAGTAGAACATACAGTGTTATCATACATATGCCTTTTTTTAGATTTAGTTTTTCAATAGAAAAATTACATTAAAAAATGGAAATAGATATTTTTTACTTCAATCGTTTATTTTTAATCCCTTTTAGTATACAAAGCTTCTCCTAATCAGATATTTAAAAATATTTATTTCAAGAAGAATAATAACTGTGAGTGCACGCCAGACTATTTGGCCTGTTGACGTGGCCCTACTCGTGGAAGGTTCTCCTCTACTAGTTGAGATGATGCTGTTGTATATATGAAATATTCCCTTGAAGAGGCACCACGGTGCGAAACATTTAGGGATGGGAAATAAATATTGTGAAAGTGACTTTTGAAATATTATTGGCCTTTTGCCTATTTCGATAATTCGCTAAATTTGAGCAAAGGATCAGTTAATGAGTAATTACTGGCATTAATAAAATCACAGGGGGGTACGCAACTTTTTTGAAACTCTTTAGTTACTACTTCCTCCAAAATTATGAGTAATTCTGTAATGTTTAATGATATCTTTCCGTTTCATAAATTAGACACTGAATCCACCTTTAAAATAAATTTTAATATTTATATACACATTGGCTATTATTCCGAACATTATATCCTTTGATTAGTGGCATTTTTATTATTATTATAATTTTTTTTTGTTTAACGGCATACCAACATTTGGGCTCTTAACGTCCCCGTTAATATATAAGTTTTTGAAGTGCTGTAACTTGTTCAAAGATTTATGACGTCTCGTGAAATATAATTTGAACATTAAATGTCATGTTTTAGATAAATATAATATGAAATTATCTTTAGATGACATTGTGCAAGGAACCGCAAATACGGAAGGAAATAAGCTGTTTTATTCAAGCAACATTTCTATGCATGGTTGAAGGGAAAAATAGCCACCATTATTTTCTGTTGGGCGGGGTACGTATGAATTAAATTATTCTTTGCTTCATTAAATATTGCATTAAATATATCAAAACACATCATACGCATAATGAAGTTTTAGTGTTTCCGCCCTCCCCACAGGGAGAAAACCCACTTATAGTAGACCCGATGATGCTGGAAGGACCTGTAGATGAAAATGTTTTAGACCCATAGAACTTGAAAAAACCGATCGTTCGTATTTGTGTGGATATATATATATATATATATATATATATATATATATATATATTTATATATATTCGATTTGTTCACATCCAAATACGTTGAATCAATTATTTATTTGTGGATGCTGAGCGCTATTCTATCAGACCAGTACTTTTTCTTTGTTCATTTCGTGTTAACAGACATGTGTATATAAATAGTCAGATCAATGAAGATTTGAAGCCATTTTTCATAATTCTTTTATGAGTGCAACCTCAATAGCTACTCTCCTTCGGAAAGTGCTAAACAATTACAAGAAATAAATTCATTTTCCACAGCCGGTAGAGTGTCAAGAAACAAATATGTAAATACCCACACACACACACACACACACACTCAATGACATATATATTATATACTATACACACACACATATATATATATATATATATATATATATATATATATATATATATCGACACTTCCGGCCTGCGTCATTGGTTTGACATCATAATCGGTGTTTTAGCACTTTCCCCGGTCCATCCGGAGTGGGGGGGGGGGGTTACTCCGGAGCCAAAGTAGTTATTTGTCAATACCAGCCATAATGTTTGTTATATTTCAACGAAAATCGGTATTTGTTGTGGTCAACTGAAGAGAAAAAGTTGTTGCAAAAATGAACTAAATCGGTTGACTAGAAGGGGGGGGGGGTTTACTCCGGACAGAAATCACTAATTTCCTTATACCGGTCGTGAATTCTGTTGTATTGTTACGAAACTCTGTATACGTCCTGGCTATCTAATAAGAAAGAAGTGCTTTGAAAATGACCTAAATCGGTTTATTGGAAGGGGGGGGGGTGTTACTTTGTACTATATTTGAATTGAATTCTCCCGCCAAACGTTGGTTCGCGAAACTCATCATGATCAATAGATGAATATGTGAAGATTTGTGTATTTATTACGTAGTGTAGTACCACGCATACACAAAACTCTGGAAGGAAATTAATTACAAAATTCATAATTGAAACAGCTGCTCTTAACAAATGAAAAAGAATAGAACTATTTATGTTTTTATTTTATTTATCTATGTAGGTTATTTTAAGCAAATTATTCAGCAATGCACTCGACCCTACCCAATTCTGAGGAAAGTGCTTAGTTATGCAGCTCCTGCGTGACGGACTTTCTAAGGGTACTCGCATGGTGAAGAGGTAGAGGTAGAGGTACCTCTATGTAACACAAACACATTGTTTGTAATGGAGACTCGCATAGTGAAGAGGTAGAGGTAGAGGTGTACCGCGCGGGCCTCCTAGAGGTTTTTCCCGCCCGCTTTTAAAGACATACTTGTTTGTCTTTTCGAGCGGTCTAAAGCGCGGTCTATGACGTTGCTTCTCCGTGATTGGTCTATTCAAGTCCTTTACTATCCCATTCCACCCTCTGCTGCACTTGTGGTCGTTTGTGTAGTATTTTCACTCTAGAAAAATTGAGATTAGTGTTTTGGGATTGTGAATAACTATTAACGGTAGTGAAATGAAAGAAGATTTAAATATCGCGGTGCATTAATTATCCACCATTTACGCGCTGTCGACATGTCATCACTATCTTCACTACTGTCACTTAATATTGTAAAAAAATAAACTATCCTAACTACCTCTCTTCTTGCAAAACAGTTGAAGACTGTCTCTCAAATCACGTGAAACTGGAAAAGCAGCGCGGTAACCCTCTTCACTATGCGACCCTCCCTCTATCTAAAATCTACCTCTACCTCTTCCCTCTACCTCTACCTCTTCCCTCTACCTCTACCTCCACCTCTTCACCATGCGACTACCCTAACGGGAGGAAGGAGAAGACTAAAGGGGCCCTCACAATGGCAAAAATTTTAATAAAAATTTTGAGTACAAATATTGAGCTTATTTTTGGACAAAATACTGAATGATCGTGGACCCTTCACACTGGACAAAAATATTGCGCAAAATTGTGTAACATCCGTTATGTATAGGTATATGTTTTTTAAAGGGCATTTCAATCACTTGGGTCATTGTTTTATATGTATATATATAATGCAGACATCAAATAGATTTCCTTACAACATATTTACATGAGCGGATGTTTATTATGATGCGTGAGAATTGGATCATCGGCCCCTGACCCCCGGTTAGAAAGGTGATCCTCCTCTTAAAGTATCCCTTACCTTTCCACTTCCTACCCCTTCCTCTAGCTTTTCTTAAATTTCAAAAGGAAACCATACTTTCTTCTTAGCTCTCTCTCCTAATGATATTTCTGTCGAAATATTTATCATTTATAGCCCGTCACCGTAGCGCATTTCCTTATCGTTCTTGTATCCCTGGGTACCTGGTCTCATTTTGGAATCCTTGCAATAGAAGCATTTAATATTTTGTTCTAATACTTCTTGCTATTTTTTAGGGTAAACTGGTTAATTAGATCGAGAAATCAATTTGACTCCTTAATAAGTTTGACTGCTCCCATGATTTTTCAAGAGTTTTTTTTTAAATAAATTTAACGAAATATAGGAAACGTCCAAGACATCAATTGTCTCTTAATAAAATATTTTTTTTTTTAATACTTCCAACTCCCCAAAGAATAGCAATATTTATATTTCACATCTTGTACGAATGTCACACGTCTGAAAAAATGTTCAACTCAATTATGAATTACGTCTTCGTTTTGACTTAGCCGAGATAAAAATTCTAGTTGTGTCTAATTTATTTTCAAAAATTCCCCATTGAAAGTGGTTTCATTCGATTTCCCTGTTCAAGGTATCCATATATAAAATGGACGATGCTACTCGAGCCTTCGTAATGGCTTAAAATTCAAGCCAAAACTTTAGCAATAAAAACTCATTTACACTTAAAAATGTAGTTGTATTAAGTATTATTTCTGAATCCCGACTAACTCCAGGCTGATATAACAAATAATCTTTCCCAATACACCATTTATAAGCTTTATACGGAAACACGCTAATATGACTGCGTTTCTTTGAGTCAGACATTTTAGTACTTTCCGAAACTATTTAAGTTTACACTCCTGCAAGAATTTTCGCAAATGTTCTTCAAATCCCCATAGATTCTATCTACTAGATAAACAAAATGGCCCCGTTAATCCAAAATCGTTTCTTTTATTTATTTAGGTTATTTTCAGCACATTGTGCAGGAGTGTTGTGTACACTACCCATCTTCTGAGGAATATGCTTAAATCTGCAGCTCTTGCGTGACGAACGTTTATTGAAATACAGAGACCGGAATTCCGACTATCTTGGCTATAGCAATGGTGAGAAAAATTTGTGCAGCTAGTCATTTTATTTTCAAACAATAAATATGCTTCATATTGTCATTTTAGTATATTATCACTTATTACAAATATGTACCTATTTGTGAGTCAGTCATTATACGGAAATAATCCCTCTCATGATAATTAGGATGTAGTCATTTATTTTCTACGACACTCTAAGCGGTTGTTTACGACCTTCATAACTCATTTTTTTTCTTTTGAGATGTACAAGTTGCCATCATTGATTAGCGCTCATTATATGATCACAAACATAAAAAGCATTTACGGGTACAAACACATAAATCAAGGTGTTTTTGATTTGTAAAAAACAACTTTATGTTAAATATATATTTTTCGGCATGAAAGCGTTATAGAGGAGATTCGAATTATGTACTTATGCTGTTCCAGCTACTTATAAAAGGAAAAATATCTCGATTATTATTTGTTTCCTGCACCGTTGCATTTTTAATGACAGAAATAATTTTCAAATCTGTATTTTCTAGAAATATTAACTCACTATGATAGGATTTGAATCCAGACTCCCTTTTCACTCAAAACTGGAGATTCTGAGTTCAAATTACATCCGGGCAAATTAATTATTCTAAAAAATAAAGAGTTTAAAATTAAGTTAATCCAAAGAGCAGTTGTATTTTGAGAGGAGGCAAGCCGATGTTTGCGGGAGTATCTTCGGAATTTATAACAATAATTGATCAATGCGTAAATCAAAAAATTCCCGGAATATATATATATATATATATATATATATATATATATATATATATATATATATTTTTAAATATAAAAGAATTACGTTTTTTGATACTTTTGCAGAATAAACTTTTGAATTGAGGTATTAGTGAAAAAATTTGAGGTGAATTAATTTTCCATGCTTTGATGTGAAGCATAATTGGCAAGGCTCTAGAATGTATGATGATTGATTTTCTGATCGAATCCTAGCCTGGCGAGCTAATGTTACTACCACTTTAAGTGAGAGTGAAACTGACTTATTTTGCCATAATGAAGAATTAAATTATTGGAAAATAATTACATCTATATATATAAAAATCACGTGTCTGCCTGTTTGTCCGTATGTCTGTATGTTCCTTATACAAATCTACACCGTTTGACCGATTTTGACCAAACTTGGCACACAGGTAGTTCTTGATACGGGAAATCTCCTAGGCTAGGTCAAAATAGTCAAATTTCAATATTTGGTCAAAAGGTCAAAAGTTTTGTTCAAGAAAAATTGGCTACATTGAAACAATCAGATTCTGCCGGCCATTTTGAATTGACAGCCATTCTGAATAATGTCTCAAATTTATTTGTTGATATTCTTGATAATTGGGATAACTCGAACTCATTGATGACTTTACGTCATTATATAATCCTGTAATGCAGTTTATTTCAATTTTATATCAACAGTGACTGTTTAACTAAGGACCGCTGGCCATTCTTTGGTGAGAGCTATCTACTCGCTGGCTGTAGTGCTAGCCTCTGTCGGCTGTTTTATGAATTGCTGTGGTGGTGGCCTCTGTTGGCTGTTTCACGGGACAGCACTAGACAGATATAAACAAATTCACACCGTTTTTGACCAATTTTGACGTAACTAGGTAGATCTTGATATGGGGAGAGTCATAGGCAGAAAGTAGGTGTAGCATGGCACACTGGGTAACAGCTAGTATATAATACAACACTGCTTACTTTCAAAAAAAAACGTTATCCCAATTATTTTTTTAAATATTATGGTCAAGTTATAGAGAACACAGATTTTTCGAAAGGGTTATCTCTAGATTGCTCGGCAATAAAGGCTCATGCACTTTCTTTTTTCGAAAGAAAACCCACCATTCCTAGTGAGTTTCCTACTAACGATACAGTCTTTTTTTTTTTTTTTTTTTTTTTTTTTTTTTTTTTTTTTTTTTTTTTTTTTTTTTTACGGCGCATCAACTGTTTGGCTATTAGCGCCGGGCTATCTACAGGTTGCCACCCATTTCTAATGCCAACAGCACGTGGTCGGTCACGATACAGTCTTATCGTACGAACAACCCAAATTAGAGACTGGCCGTAATACATCAGCTGTAAATTTAAAAAAAAATATACATAGATCGTAATTGGGCCGAATACTTCAAGAAGACTTCGCAGTACTTATCAATATAGATTCTATACGTTATAGCCACAAGTGGCTCGAGGAATATAAAATTCCCAAATTTGATTATAAATTCAATAAATAATATTTAATTAATTGAACCTGACCTCCATCGAGAACTGACCTAGAAGAAACACCAGAACGCAATATATATTTGATGGGAATAAATATTATATTCCTTAATTATGGCTCCTATAAATCGATATAACCATTAATAAAACTGGAAGCTGAATAAAGTATGAAGTAGTCTAGAATCCATCCAAGTTGATGACTACCACGCCCTTTTAGATTGATCTGTTGGAAAAGCCACTTCCTCGTTAATTGACAGAATGGAACATCAACCTAACGGAGTCTAATGAAAATTGATAGCTTATTTTGGCTAGGAATAGACCTACCTATCTATGAAGTTATGTCGATTCCATAGACATGAGTGCTTTAGGGATATTCCCCTTAATTATAAGACCCTTCTCAGGAATTATTGCGAGTAATACTTTTTTTTTTTTTTTGCTAATTACAGTAAACCTGCAATGTGGGCATTGATAGTTTACATGTTCCATTTTTAACAGTAAATGTATTTTATTTATTTATGTTAAATGGAAAGTTAAATATTAGTATAAGTTAAAAATGTACAATGGATGAGGTTAAATATATTATATTTATCCCATATAATAATATTTGACTATAAAATAATACTAAAAACTATAAATAAATAAATAATGCTGACGAATGGGAAAAAAAAATTGAGGTGAAAATAAAAAGTATAAAGTGATGAAATATTACAGCTTATATTTTAAAGTTCTTCATAGGCTATTGTACCAATAAATTTATCAAAATCATCAATGTATTTCGTAAGAATCTCACTCTTAGAAATCGGCCAGTTTCTTCCTTTTAATATAGACTTCATGAATTTCATTCTTTCTTGTCTGCAGCCAAATATAAATGTTCGGCCATACACACACAAAAAAAAACCAACATACGTACGTATGTATCCAATATATGTATGTATGTATCCAATATTTTTTGGTATAGCTCAATGCTCCTGCCTCTTCCTCCTCATATACTCCAATATGTGTATATGTATATATATATATATATATATATATATATATATATATATATATATATATATATTGGAATATATGAGGAGGAGCGTTGAGCTATATCAAAAAATATTGGATGCCTTCAAGACATGGGTGCTCAAACGGTCGATCTGCTAGTACTCTTTGAGTCGCTCACAACAAACAATTTCTGATATAGAACTATTCATAGATTCTGTTTTAATAGGTCGATAACTAAATCAAAATGAAATGGATAAACATCTGAAATTTATTCGATTCAGAAGTAGGCCAGAATAACCCCCACATCACTTTATTTTATCGTAACGCATTGCTGGCGGTGAAAAGCGGCTTTATCAATAAACGTTCGGATTACTAGTTTTTTTAATTAGACTTACCTTGACTAAAGAAATGCATAGTGTGTGGAAAACTAATATATCTATGTGTATCTATGATACACCACACCCTACCTATAAGACATCACAGCTACTTGCAGCCTCTCAGGGTCGATCGATCCTTGTCTAACAATATTGAGGCAGATCGCCATAAATTCGGGTTTGAGCAGCTGGCCTCCGGTAGCATGAATTACCTTGTTTTTGTTTTTTTTCTTAATTGGAAAAAGGTTTTCTGCAAAGTTTCCTTTTTTAGCGCGGTTCCTCCCTCCTTCCATAGGTTATGGACCCCGCTTTTGAGGTTGACCACATAACGGAATCCCGTTATGCCAACTAAACAATGTCACCTTTGAGAACCCATAGATCACGAAAATAATGGTGGTTAAAATTTGTCAGCACGAGAATTTTATTGAGATAACAATGCAGTTATTATTTTCCTATTGAAAAAGGTTTTTGCCCTGAGGTGGTAGAATAAAAAAGACCCATTATTGATAAAGCTCAAATAGATAACGCTAGAAAATATCTCTGAACATCCTCCTATAGATGGCCGCACTACCGATTGCGAAGTAAGACGCTCTCTGCGAGTTGTGTAAGAGGTGACACTTCCAACAGTAAACATGACGCAATTCCTGTGGTTACTATTACTCTGTTCCTTCAAACAATCACCTAATGTATTTTCTCGGCTCCTACAATACAAATACGGAATACTGATTTTTCTTCTCACAGTCTGAAAAAGGTATTTACAAAAAAGCAACCGCATATTCTGAAAAAATGGAGTTCAGTGTCCTTAATGTTTTATATAAATTGCCTCTCTATGTGAAACTATTCCTCAATTAATTCAACTAATAAGAAACATCTATATATGTTATTTTTATTTCTCAAGGCCTTTTGTCTGTCAATACGCCATAATTTCCTTAATACTTTAGAAATTTTCATAAATGTGGTATCATTTGAAATCTTTTCTTAACTGATACGCCGGTAAAATATACAAATTACTAACATTTAGTTGTTTTTCGTCAAACAAGTTTGTTAAAATCCTGATCCTCTATCGAGATACATATATCGAAATAAAACCTATTTCGATTTTCTACATCTATTATCAAATTCCGCTTAAAATATTGATTATATGATGAATATTGATTATATGATGAATTATATTAATCAAAAACTTGAATTTATATTTACTTATCCAAACCGCTCGCTGTATTTTTTTTTACTTACAATTAGTCCATGAGGACCAACTTACTGCTCTCTATGATAAATTTACCCGGTGATAAACTCAGATTATTCACTTAAAAATTATACCCATGAAACTATACTATTTGATGGCTGCTCTCAACTCCGCACTACTACGATATGAACTACTCTTCACATTCTCACGCAGTCTGATTTTGAAGTAACTTTGTAATACAACTTTAACAAATCATTTAGTGCCTCTCACCTGGCCACAATTATTTCTTTGCATTTTCTTTTGGATCTCAGTTTCACATGATGTCAAGCACAAAGTGACATGTCCCAGAGGCAGATCACCGAGGAGAGGAAGAACATAGAACCTCAACCGTGTCTTGGCAAATACGAAGACATACACAAGGAGTGCGAACGCTTCGCAAGGGTCGACTAGTTTTTTGGAAAAAATGTCCGACTCGCAGGAAATGCACCATTTTAACGCGTTTCCGTTCTTATCCCTTTATGCCAAAGGTCGTGGGTTCGATTCCCACTAGGGGTGGTGGCTTTTCTTTCGAAAAAAGAAAAGGCATCACTCCTATCCTGGCTAGAAAAGGGTAGTAACCTATAGATAACCCGTCCTAAAATTCGTAGTTAATAATAAATGGACGTTAAAATTTAAATTATCCCTAATGTCATTTGGATAGAGTGGAATAGAAACAGTTAATATTTTGTTTAGATTTTGTTGTAAAAAATGTAAACAACTACTCCAAGGAAATCGCAAAGAGGAGTCCAGAACTACGTCCTAACTACTCTTGTATTGCATCATTTTGTATTTATTTAAATTTTAACGTCTATTATTATTAACTAAGAATTTTAGGACGGGTTATCTATAGGTTACCACCCTTTTCTATCCAGGATAGGGCTCATGCCTTTTCTTTTTTCTTTTTGAAAAAAGAAAAGGCATCAGCTGTATTTATGTAGGCTATTTCTAGCAATTATACTGAAACTCAGCGTACCCCAACACCTTCCTGAGAAATGTGCTAGGTAATGCAGCTCATGCGTGACGGACGTTGTAATTATTTGTTACCGTGTTTCTTCGCTAACATCATAACTGTCATTACAAGATTAATAAGTCTACTAATGTAAAATTGATCCTTTTACCATTAGTTAACATCTTATTCGAAGTACGAAGCGTTGATCGTCGGGGTTTCGGTCAGTGTTCTTATTCAATAAAACACATTTTATTTGCTAAAATGTATATTTATTGCCGCCAACGTTTCGGCTTGCTATACAAGCCATCTTCAGGGCTGTAAAAACATATATGGTATAACAATGGTAAGGACAGAAACAATAACAAAAAACAACAAAAAAAAGGCTAAAAACATTAACATAAATATGAGTACCTATATGCTTGAAAATATAAATATAATATATATATATATATATATATATATATATATATATGTATGTATATATATATATATGTATATATATATATATATATATATATATATATATATATGTATATATATATATATATATATATATATATATATATATATATATTAATTCTTGTGAAAGATGACCCGATGTATATTTTCCACTTTTTCTTGTTTGTTTTTCTGGCAGGGGGTCGATAAAGCAGTACACTCTTTGTTCACATTAACTGCTTTATTTGTTATGTTTCGCCCGACATGTTTCGTGCCTTTTCGCACCTCTTCAGGGGCTTTCCTTATCAAGAAGTCCTCTCGTCATGTTGTCAAGCTAGACAACATGACGAGAGGACTTCTTGATAAGGAAAGCCCCTGAAGAGGTGCGAAAAGGCACGAAACATGTCGGGCGAAACATAACAAATAAAGCAGTTAATGTGAACAAAGAGTGTACTGCTTTATCGACCCCCTGCCAGAAAAACAAACAAGAAAAAGTGGAGAATATATATATATATATAGTATAATAATAGCAATATAAATAAATATACCTGTATAGTGACATACCTATTGCTAGAAACATTAACATAAATATGAGTACCTATATGCTTGAAAATATAAATATAAATATATATGTCCTTACCATTGTTATACCATATATGTTTTTACAGCCCTGAAGATGGCTTGTATAGCAAGCCGAAACGTTGGCGGCAATAAATATATATTTTAGCAAATAAAATGTGTTTTATTGAATAAGAACACTGACCGAAACCCCGACGATCAACGCTTCCTACTTCCGAACGGTCGACCATATCTTCTCAATTATTCGAAGTACCATTTCTATTAATATATCTCTTTACGTTTTAGGTTTTCCTGAATTCCATGAAAATTGGAAACATTCGAATGGGATAGACAACGATTAGATATAGTTGAGGACAGATTATTCCCACGGAATTGTGTGGTCGATGGTCCAGTGAACAATCTTCAAAGGATGTAAGTTTAACCATTCTTGTGTTAAATGACCTGATGTGCACAATAACACCTGTTGCACATTGCTATCTTATGCAACGTTAGTTTCGATGAGATAAGACTCGCGTAGAAAGTTGTTCTGAACGAATGTACTCTAATTAAAAACTATTGGTGCTAATTTACAGAGCACATCTTACAATTACTGGTGTGTGTTGTTAATATCCTTCCAAGTTGCCAGAAATAACACAAGAATCACATAATGAGTTTTACAAAAAGTCAGACTAACAGGAACTGCGTCATCTAAGCCATTTTTATATTATGGTTTTATCTATTGCTGGAAACGTAAATTGTAAAACTCATTGTTGTCAAGTTAAAATTTGGCATTCAAATCTCTTAGAAAAATTAGATTTTGGGTACTGAAATGGTTATAACTTTTTTGAAGTGCACCAACGAATTTTGCCAATTTAAAGAATATTAGTGTCTCCTTGTGATCTAGTGGCTCTCGCGAAGGATTCTCATCAGAGAAATGCGGTTTCGAGCCAGAAATGGGTAAAAAAATCATAAAGAACTTTCTGGATTGTTAAAATTTCGCGCCGGCGGAATTGACATTTTCCGTCTTTCTGAACAGGCTATAACAGGATGTGATAATTTTTAAAATATTTACGACATTAAATTACCAAAATTATCTTTAATGCCATTTTCTATTTGTTATATTCTGTTTTCCTCATTGGTGGAACGAATTTTCTCTGCAAGTGGATTCCTCACAGAATAGCAATTTAAGTGAAAAGTAAAGTAAATGATAAGTAAGGCTAGGTCACGATAAGAGAATGCTTCTCACGGCTGTAGATTCACGTTAGCAGTTTCCTAGTCACGGAATCTAATCTATCAGGCTATGAGTGCATCAGTAGTGTTAGGACCAATTACTATATTTACTTATTAAGTAAATGGTACAGTTGTTTTGTTGCGTTCTTTTCTCGTTATCACCCTCTAAAGTTCTGACGGAGGAAACACGCTCTAGAGGTAACGGGTCTAAAGATTAAATGCAATGAAGTTCGTTGGAGAAAAAGAGCCCCCCCCCCCACATTGGCAAATGGAAAAGATCACGAATAGTCTATTCTTCTAAATAGTTTTCTGCCCTCTCTAATCCACTCCCTGTATCTAGGACACGGATTACATGATTTTATTAACTTAAATATACAAATTGTTACTACTTTAAGTTTCGGAAATTTCACAGTGAATATCGGCCATTCGTACCAGTATTATCAATGGTTTTGTTTGCCAATTAAAATTAGCTAGAAGTCTGGAATCGTGATTCACATGTATTCTAAATCTAAACTTTTTCGCCTATTTAAACTTGAAAATTACCAACATATTTAAAATTTCGAGTAATGCGTAGTTTTTATTTTATTTTTAATATATTATCAACGTGTGTACTGTCTCGTATAAGTCAATTACGTCAAGCAAATCACGTAAGTCAATTGATAAGTCCAGGTCATCTCTTTTTCTGCGGCTAGTAAGAATGTGTTTAATTGATAGTGGATTGTTGCAAAGCGTACAATTGGGTTTCTCCTGTCATGTCGTCAAATGTCTTATGTAAGTATGACTTAGTTTTGCCTTAAATTCCGAATAATAATAATAGTAATATAATACGTTTCTTAAAATAATAATCCTTTCGCTATTTAAAAAATGTTTACATCCTGTTATAATTCTCTTGCTTGGATTACCATTTCCAATTTCGTCTCCCATTTTTATCTGCACTATTTTAGCAGAAGTATAGTATTTTTTCTAAATAATCTAGTATTACTTACTAAAAATGTAGTTTACTTCAATACATTAGTGTTAGGAATAGAGAAATTCATACAGTTGAAATAGTGCGATGTGTTACACTTACTATTTGGCACATTCTTTATTTATTTGCTTTTAATTTCTAATCTCCTTGTCCATTAAACAAGCTCCATGGATGAATTATTATTTATTACGTATAGCTTCTTCGAAGAAGTGTTACTTTTTACGTGTAAATTTCAGGGATATCATTGGAGTCATCTATAATTTGCGAATATTTACTTATTTAAATTTTACCGTCCACTTTTAAATATCATAGATTTTTGACACGGGTTACGTACAGGTTACCACCCTTTTCTAGCGAGTGCAGTGCTAATGATTTTTTCGAAAGAAAAGCTACCATCCTTAGGTGTGGTACCCAACGCCAAAATGCTCACGCCTTAACAACTCTCATGGCCACCATGTCTCCAACAATTTTAAATACATCTCATATTGCTTTCATTCGACGGTATTTTAAATATACAATGTCCTGAACCTTTCTCTCTGTAGTTATTTTTTAATTTATGTAAAAATTTAGTATTATGGATTGATACTAAAGTGTAACAAATTTTCCAAAACTGATATGAATTCCTGTCGTGGCTGCGTACAAGTAACATGGCTATACAAAGTGTTTTTCAATAAAATAATACTGATTATTGAGGATACCAATATATTCTTGGCTCTATAGTGTTCTCTCTCTAAAGGATTGTGTTGCTTGTTTTGTTTTTTTTAATTTTCTCCTGCTTTTCACGGAGCTCCTGCTTTCAAACGCTGAGCTCTTGCTGTGAACACTATGACCTAAGAACAAAAAAGTTTATTTTTGTCAGTAAGGGAATGATTAAAATAGGCGGTTACTCATTAGATTAGGTGACCAAAGAAAGTCAATCGTAAATAGTTGAACTTTCTTCCCCTCGCTATCTATATATAAAGTAGGTTGGTGCACCTGAGTTCTTCAAATGCTTCGAAGTTCATGTACTCCATTTAGACGGATCTAAATACAATGGAACGAACAATCTGCTTCTCTACTTTTATTCCCGTCTCTTCTTATTGATGCATTAAAAGATTTTATTAGGAAACCTGCATTGGTGCTAATAAATAATTAAATATATGAATTGTTAACGAACGAGAGGATAGAAAATTTAAGATACTATCAGATCGGTCAAAACGTTCGTTGCGCGTGTTTGGGAAATTTGTAAATTGTGTAAATAAGACACAATTTAGCATTTTAGTGAATAATGTCGATTTCTTCTCTAATTACAATTTAGAGAGAGAAAGACTCTGGTTTTGATGCAAACAAATTTGAAAGTTCATTTAGTACACACTCTTTAGAATTTAACTTTTTCCCTAGTAAACAACTACCCACTGTTAGTTGTTGCTCTGACTCACCAGGGGTTTCAGGCAGGATCCGAAAATAACATATTTTTATTTTTTCAAGAATTCATTCGAATTTTTATTTTTATTTCAGAAAAATAAAAATTTAAATTGTATTTAAATTTTTATGATTGAGTTATGAAAATGTTAATTAATGTCGTTTTTTTTTTAATATCATGTGAGTGATTTATATACAATACAATTTAATTAATAAAATAAAGTATTTAAACATTTGTTAAGAATTTTTTTTTCAAAATTTTTAAATTTTCTGAAAACTGTTATTTTATTTTAAACTAGCTGTTACCCAGTGTGCCATGCTACACCTACTTTCTGTCTATGACTCTCCCCGTATCAAGATCTACTTGATACCTAGTTGTCTATACCCAGTTACGAAAATCGGTCAAACGATGTGAATTTGTTTTAGTTCATAATGTTAATGGTCCATAATTTGGAGGATCAAGGTGAATGAAAGCAAAAGCCAGTTCATATCGTTCACACTCCGTCGCCAATCCTGTCCCCCAGTATCCTTTAATAACCAACCCCTTGTTCCCGTCAACACAGTCCGTTACCTTGGTTTTCATTTAGACTCTAGACTCACTTGGAAAGACCACATCAGGCTGAAAAGACAAGAACTCAACAGACGCTTTGGACAGCTTTACAGATTACTGAATAAAAACTCACCTCTCTCACTCGAAAACAAACTCATAACCTACAACACAATTATAAAACCCATTTGGACATACGGAATAGAGCTATGGGGAGCTGCAAAACCATCGAACATCAGACGCTTCCAAACATTCCTCCGAACTATAGTGAATGCTCCTTTTTACGTAACCAATAAGAATCTTCATAAAGACCTCAACATTCCTCTAATACAAGACCTTATCTCCATCCGATTTGCAAATTTTCATTACAAATTATCCCTAAACCCTAATCCTGCTGTCCAGTCACTGTCCACTCCCAACCATCCCTATTCCCCACCCCGACGGTTGAACAGGATGTGGCCCCGCGATCTGCTTTAAGCAATACAAGGGAGTGATAACGGAGGTTATCTTCTCCCCACAAGCCCCTAGAGTGTCTGCAGCGCTCTCGCCCCTTTTCCAGCTCCAGTACTTCCTACTGCTGCTGGTTGAGGAGTGGGGTACGGCTGTCCCTATTCATCTCGCTTACCCGAGGTGACAAGGGGGCAGCTGGTGCAGACGGTCGTGATTATTATATTTTATGTAAGCACATTACAAAATGTAATTATTTTACAGAATGTAATATCATTAAATGAATAAATAAATATATTAAAAAAAAAAAAAGTTCATAATGTTACCGGCAGAGGCCAGCACAACAGCACTTCATCTAACAGCCGACAGAGGCCAGTAGTAGTCGATTCAAAATGGCCGTCACAATCTGAATGGTTCAGTGTAGCCAATTTTTCTTGAACAAAACTTTTGACCTTTTGAGCAAATTTTGAAATTTGATTATTTTGACCTAACCTAGGAGATTTCTCGTATCAAGACCTACCTGTTTGCCAAGTCTGGTCAATATCGGTCAAACGGTGTAGATTTGTATAAGGAACAAACAAACAAATAAATAAATAAACAGATAAACAGACAGACACGGGATTTTTATATATATAGATTGGAAAATGGATTTCGGCGCCAATGGACTAGAAGTCTGTGCGCCGTAAAAAAAATAAAAAAAAATAATAAAATCAATACTGATACTTAATTCAAAATCCAAATAATAATAGTATTGACAACATTCATAGCCACGTTTTTCCATGATCTGGAGATGGAATATTGAAAATATGCCAGAATAGGATGGCATATTGTAAATTAATCTAAATTGATAGAAACTTGAAGAGCATTCGAAGCTGAAGTGAAACTGAAATACTCAAATGAAAACTTGATTCTCGTACTAACATCGGGAATAAATAATAATAAAACTATTACTAATGACACTAATGATATTTATAATGAATGAATGTTCTCATTTATTTCCGAAATAAAAACAAGAAATATTCAGATAGATAGAAGGAGATATCCAGAGAAGATTGTGTCACCAGTTTTCTCGTGCCAACTTGTATCTATTTCTGTAGTGTACGTGTGGAGACGAATCTCCTGAGTTATTTTTATTTAGAATATGAAAATAAAAGAAAAATTTAAATACTTGCAGTGCCACTTTCTAGGTCACCAAATTAAAACTCTTTTAGCAGGTTTGAATCAATTCATCCAAGGAATTTTTTGAATTGGAACAATAAATTTTATAAAATTCGCTTCTTAAATTTAAATGAACTAAAATGTTTAAATATTTCGATGTAGTACTTAAGGAATTATCATTTTAGTGATGAAGGCATTATATATTATTTGTTACATTTCATATGTACGTTTTACATTTCTTATTTTTTCTTCTTATTATCCTGCACACACACACACACACACACATATATATTTATATATATATATATATATATATATATATATATATATATATATATATATATCGACATATTAGGAGTTAAGCAACGTGTGCCATATCAGCAGATAAGCCTCGAATACTAATACTCGTTGGAGTAATGCTCAAAATTCACTTTCAAAAAATATTGATATCCCCCCAAAAAAAATCCCTCGAAAATAAGAGGCCAAGTTCCAGGTTCTTCCCAAAAACAGTTATGATATCATAGTATTGGGCCAAGTTTTAGGCCTTTAATGCCTTGTCAAGAACCTAATAATCCCCTCTCACTTATTTGTACATTTCCAACTTGGCGAGTTTTCGTTGAATAATGGCCGCTACGACGATCGGATGTAAAATAAAATGTCTGGCATTTAAAGATTCTGGCCTTTAGTGTAAGGATACAGGGTTATTGAAAACTGTCTGATGACTTAAAACGATCGGAGTTGTATGACCCCTCTGTAAGTTAAAACGGTCATAAGTTAACGAAAACCGGCCAAGTTGGATAAGCACATATAAGTGAGAGAGTATTATTTTAGAAAATTAGAATGCTGTTTCATTAAAATGGTTATAGTCCCAAATACTTCAAAATGCAATTCGGCAGGTTGTAGTAAAATAACAGTTCTCTCGTCACGGCACGAAACTTTTCGTTTTCTTCGTCGTCAGTGATTGTCAGTTGCATGGTGCTCAGATCCAGGACAACACAACACTTCCACGACGCAAAAAATGACGAGTTCGTCAATCAGCAAAATTGATCCATTCGATCCATTTGAGAAGTGGGATTTCACCTCCCCCCCCCTTCTCAATCCCTAACTAACTCTCCATAGCGAGTGTAGCGAACTCGCTATAGAATGTACAGAGTCTAAGGGTGCGTTTACATCTGACACTTCTCGCAGGAAATATATGTCAGGTGTCGGATTGATATTCTCTTGAAGGTTTACATACTGAAAGAAATATCTAGACATTTATGTCATGGATATGTATAGGACAGTTCGGGATTTGTTCTAATTTGCGATAAATTCACCAAAAACACAAATAATCAGTGTTTACATCTGTTGGTATAGAAGTGTCGACAATTCAGCTAGTAGCCAAGATATTTATCTCTGAAATTAAATTCTTCTCGTAAAAATCTGTGTTTACACCTGGTGGTATAGAAGTGTCGACACTTATAGTTCGTGATAGAAATACATATATATCTCAGATTGCTATATATTAAAATAAATTGCTCATGGTTTACACTAGTCGCAATTTCTGTCTGATATAAATTTCCTGCAATAACTAGCAAGTGTAAACCCACCCTAAGGACAGCGATTTTTTTGTAAAAGACAAATCGGCTTTTTATCAGAGTGAGGATTTCTTTGAAAAAATTATGAATTGGCCCGTTCAGAAATTGTTCTCTTTTACAACGATTTATTTATTTATTTAAATTTTAACGTTCATTATAATTGACTAAGAACTTTAGGGCGGGTTATCTATAGGTTTCCAACCTTTTCTAGCCAGGTTAAGGCTGACGAATTTTCTTTATTCCATAGAAAAGCCTCCACCCCTAGTGGGAGTCAAACCCACGAGTTAAGGCTTAGAGTTTCCATCCATGCCAAGAAACTGGGTATATATCATGCAAAAATATTGATAGATTTATTGTGTAAATAAGAAAATCGGCCAGTTGGAGTGAGGGAATATCTGAATTACATTCTATACGAAAATATAAATATGCTCGTGGGACTGTAAATAATTGAATGTAAAATAGCAAAAAGTTTTCTGTTTCTCGCACATCTTTCGGCGTCCTCCTCAAGAGGTTTTTTTTATAAAATTTAATTTACAGAATAACAAATACAAAATGAAACCATGACTAATATGATATCCATCCCTCTTTACAGACTTGTGTCTATCTAAGGGATGGAGTATCTCTGCCTGGAGGGATTGCACGAGCGAGAGAAGAGCCCCGATGCTCCTCCACATCCACCTCCTACCTATCTCTGGGAGGAATTGAGGAGGAGGAAGGAGGCTGGCATATATCCCTGGACCCATATACTCAAGCCTCCCTACTCCGAGGAAGAATGGGGGCGTCAGCAGTAAGTACAGCTCAGTATTTAATATATCTATGTATGGGTTAATGTATATATGTATATAAATTATAACAATGCCTGGGGTTGACAATGTTTTTCCTAAAAAAAAAACAAAAAAACATTTGAAGCGAGCATTTGCCTACACCCTCAGACAAATTCTAGGCTTGATATAGAACGCAGACATTCAAGAACCAATTATATTTCATTGGAGGATACATCAAGATATACTAAAAGCAACGAAACAAGCGAAAACGTGATTAATAAACTGTGTAATAAGAATTATAAAATAGCTGCCTAGGGATTGTGTGTGTGATATCTGTAGCATAGTTGCCATGATCTCAAATCTAGCGTAAGAATTTGGCAACATTTTTTTTTTGTGCTCTAAAAAAATAGGGATGCAGGAAAAGCCCAAAAAGCAAAAGGAAAAATTTGAAATTTTCTGATGACCACTGGAATGATTGATATATTGATTATTTTGTACCTTTATACTAAATTTTTCATGAATAAGTTGATTTTGAAAATTGGATGCGCTAAATTTAATTTTAACAATGCGACCAGCTACCGGAAAACCTGCCCTTTGCAAAATTTAGCTATTATGCTTTTCTTTTTTTTTTTCATGTTCTCTTGCTTCTTTTTGAGGTTAGAGTTAGTATGAGACGAGTTATCTTAATTACGATAGTGGATTTCAAATCTATGTAAAGGAAAACATAAATTGAATATTTAAAATTGAATCTGATCTGCTATATTTGTGTCTATTCTGGACAAATGGGCTGTCAGACAAGCATTGGTCATTATGGCGTCTGACTATGATGAAAATAAGATATGGTTTCATTTGTATATAAATATAGCTGTAATTTAGCTTATTACAATAAGCTATAACTCCCGGCTCGGTGTAAATAGACAAAAATATATTCCCAACATTCTAGAATTCTTTACATTCATCAGTTCATTGATGATGAGGATATTGGGCAAAAGAGTTGTTTATTGGAGGTTAGCCAATTCCAATTGAATGTTCTCCCGTAATCTTCTCTGATGATGTTGTGATTGCCTTCGATGTCACAATGAATTATTAATGAAGATTTGAGGCCACGCTAAATTCTTTTTTTTTTTTGTTGCCTTATTAACATTTTTTTTTTTTTTTTTTTTTTGTCGTTATGCGGTAAAGTAAATACAGTTGAACAACTCAGTACATCAAAGGCTACCTTCATGAGATCCTTTTGAAGGACTTGGAAAGGATGTGACCATTTGTGGTAATGCTCTTTATGAGAGAGACCATGACCCAAAAGTGTCGAAGAAAGCTATTCCAACTTGTTTGGGGCTACAATAACATTAATCACGTGTGCTTGACCTTCGTAAAGACATTCGTTGATGTTACAACATTTCTTGTTTGTTTTTATGCGTCCACGTGTTTCTATATAAGGTACATGGTCAATGGCCTTTTAGTGCGTTCTGCCACCTGCTTAAACAAATTTCGTTTCGTGCTTAAACAAATTTGGCATATATACAAAAATTTGAACCACCAGTATTTCCATGGTCTGTTCTAGTCGGTACTTCCGGATTTCGTCATGAGGTCAACCTGATAGGTGTGTTTCCTCCAAGGGAGGGAGGAAGCACGCTGAAGGGTAACACAGTACTCATTGCATTTTTTTTTTTTAATGAGAAAAATCAAATTAACTCTTCAGGTTATTTTGGTTTTTGATTCCAGAGGCCAATAATATTAGCAATAATGCTGTTAGGTAAGGTTAGCCAGGGTCCAGTCGAGACTTGGCAGTCTATTTTATATATCACCTATATAAACACCAGAGACCTCATTTTATTCGCGCGTTCATTGGCATTTCTATCCTAGTGTTCATAGAATGATTTTTTTTAGTAAACCTTTTCAATCTTTCTATATTTATTATAGCCTAGAATTAATTGTAGTCCAAATGCATTATAGTATACAACGTACAGTATACTATGTTACATGGTAAATTAGTTTATAAATAATAAACACTGCACAACAATGGAAATGTTTCGGGTTCAGATACATGGGCTGAGGGGGCTGCCCCCCCCCCGAAATTTTGATTTGATCGGTAAAAATTTCATAAAACCCTTAAAAATAAATTAAATAAGATCATTTAGTTCATAAAACATATTCTATTTTGGGTGTAATACCGTTTAAGTTGGCTAAAACTTTTCCAAGATCTAAATTGTTAGTATTCCATACACCGGAAATGGTCTCAGCCCCCCTCCCCGAAATTTTCCCTGCCCCCTCCGAAATTGTTTTCTATATTCGCCCATGTTCAGATATGGTTAAGTCTTTCATATTTCTACCCCCTTAATTAAAAAATAAGCTTAGAAAAGAAATAAACTTATTTTTTTTTTTTTTATATATCTCGTGAAAATTGTCAAAATCCTCTCGAACATCTCGAATAAAAGTGATATTAAGGCGTCAGGGATACCGACAGTAGCTAACTTTTGCACAGAAGCGGAAATTACAGAATCTGGCTCTCATTCTAAAGCAAAGCTCTATATATCAATACAAAATATGCCTAATAAAGCCTTTCTAGAGGATACAGAAGCATGGGCGTATATGAGGGGGGGCTGAGGGGGCTGCAGCCCCTCCCGAAATTTTGAATTGATGATAAAAACTTCTCGTAAAACCCTTAAAAATAAATTAAATAAGATCACTTAGTTCATAAAACATATTTTATTTTACGTGTAATAGCGTTTTAGTTGCCTAGAACTATTCCAAGCTCTAAATATTTAGTATTCCATACCCTGGAAATGGTCTCAGCCCCCCCCGAAATTGTTTTTATATACGCCCATGTACAGAAGGATCAAGAAGAAGTACACAAGATTGAGTAGAATACCCTGCCTAATATAGCCTATATAGAATAATATGCCGAATAGAACCTATCTAGTAAATACACAAGGACAAATAAAAGTCTTGACGAATAACAAGTCAAGAAAAAAAACTTTATTTAACAAAATAAAACAAAGTTTAGTTGCCCAACCACAATAGAATAATATACCTAATTAAGTCTATGGAGTAGACACAAATGGACCAAATACAAGTCTTGTGGATTTCTAATTAAATGCTTTTTATCAATATTTAGTATATAACCTTTGTTGAAAACTATTGATTGCTAATTGATGAATCGGTTTACAACTAAGTAGTCTTTATGAATATTTAGTATATAACCTATGTTTGGATCTGTGTTTTTGGGGTGCTCTCCGCCTAGGCTTTGTATTTGTGTCGGCAGATACCTGGGGTATATTTACAGCTCTTGAGGATTAACTCTTAGCAGGTAAATTTCCAGCGGCCCCCTTGTTTCTAGGGGCATTGAACCGCCATATTCGCTCATAGTATCTAACCGTTGTGAAGTTTATTTTTTGGATTTAGGACTTAATATACATATGTAGACTCATAATAGCAAGAAGTAATCCTCCGTCGTCGGTTCTTAACTATGTAGACTCGCTAATGTTATCCAATCTTAGATACATCGTATTTAAAATCCACAGCAAAAACACGACATTTCATCAGAATCCCCTGCTGAATAAAACTTATATAGAATAATATGCAAAATAAAGCCTACCTAGTGGATAAAAATAGAGGAAAAAAGCCGTTCGTGGTGGTAGAAAATCTAAAAAGTATTTCGCTCAGAAATCTCCGAAATATTGTCACTAATTTTACGTATCCTGTTTTATAGCCAAATAGATTTATATTCTATAATCAATAAGAAAAACCTACTAACAATAAAAAACTATGGGTAACAGATGAAAATAGGGAATACCAAGAATAATTCTAAAGAACGAAATCAACACCAGTACTGTAATCTAGATATTCATACGGCATCTTCGAATTCTAAGAAACAAAATATTGATTCTAATTATACGTATCCTGTTTTATTGACAAATACATTTGACTACTATAAGCAATTTAAACCCCAGGGAATATGCCAAAGAACTCGGAGTAGGAGCCTCGACAGTTTCAAGACATTTGAAGGAAATCGACAAATCCAAAACTGACATTTCATACGGTACAGCCTGATATATTTTTAACAATGAATTGTTTTTCTTATTTTAATTAATCTGTTTTATCGTCAAATACATTATCCAACTTTAAGCAATTAAAAAATAACAAGGAATAAAAACAAACAAAAAGAACCGTTCGAATAAACGAAATCAATTACTTCAAAGTTTAAGCAGTTATTTCTAGGATTGACATAGCCTAATCAAAAATTGTTTCAGAATCTTTTTTGTAGAACATTTAGTAAGCTTTCGCATGGTAACCCTCCGTTTACCAATATTCCTAACCGTCTTCGAGATATTAGGGAATGTATACGAAGTTCCCAGAACATATCATGTCTGTTAATAAAATATTTTATTCTAATCCTTCCTTAGCTCCAAACGTAACCAAAATTTTAACATATTAGTGTTGATGAAATTCAAACATGCAGAAAATGTTTCAACTGAATCCCATAATTTTAAGTATCAAAATCAAAGACAAAAAGAACAGTTCGAATAAGCGAAATCAATTACTTTAAAGTTTTAAGCACTTATTTCTCCGATTGACATCGCCTAATCAAAACTTTCATTGGAACCTTTTTTGTCGAGCATTTAGTTAGATTTCTAATGGTATTCTTCCGTTTCCCAAATTCTCAACCTTTTTCGAGATATTAAGGAAAGTATACAAAGTTACCAAAACTTTTTTATGTCTGTTAATAAAATATTTTATTCTAACCCTTCCTTAACTCCAAACGCAACCAAAATTTCAACATATTAGTTTTAATGAAAGTAGAACATGCAATAAATGTTTCAACTGAATCCCATGATTCTAAGTACCCAAACCAAAAACGGCATTCAAAAATTATTTTTTCAGTTTTCTCGAAAACGGTTAAAGCTATCGCCTTGAAAATGGTTCCATTCGTTTTCCTAGCCCAAGAAGCCTATAAAAAGAGTACTTACAAGCTTATGAATTCAAAAACGTAAGCGTTACGATTTTTTTGCGCGAATTTCGCCCCAAACCCCATCTTCCAGTGGGCGGATTTTGCTGGTTAACGAACTTGACCTTTCAAATTGGACGACAGATTTTTGTACCAAATTTCATCAAAATCGGACCATCAGGGAAGCCAGAAATGAGCGAACAGACAATATATATATATATATATATATATATATATATATATATATATATATTTATATATATATAAATAAATATATATATATATATATATATATATATATATATATATATATATATATATATACACAAATTTGAACCACCCTTATTTTCGGTCTCTAGGGGTTCTGAAACGCGAAATTTTCTTGTCGGCACTTCCGGATTGTTTCATTGTATCAACCTTCCCTATGGGGGAGGGAGGAACCGCGCTAAAATTGAAAAATTGAAAAAATCTTGTTCTGGATGTACTGTGACATTATATAGTCTCCATTTTGTAATTTGTGGGGATGTTTGTGCACCTGCCAAGAAACAAAATAAAATGTCATTTAGCAGTTGTTAAAAAGGAAAACATTATTGCTGCGAGGCGAATTTTATATAACTTATGTTGTAATTTGTGTATAATGTATTGCTTTCGGGTTACCATAGGGCGGAAACCCGCTTATAAGGTTCAGGCTTCAGAACCCATAGACACGAAAATAACGGTGGTTCAAATTTGAATATATTTATATATATACATGTATACAGGGTGTCCCAGTATTCATAATACCCCGTTAAATATTTAATCTACAACTTTGATCTTGGTATCATTTGAAAGGAAAATTAATAGGCTACAACGTTTACATTGAGGTGTTTTTACGTACACGGCTTGGTTTCAGTGATAAATAGGAATTTGTTTTTTTTGTTTTTTGAAAGGGCGATATTTTTCAGTTTTTTGCATTTAACACGCAAACGGTGCGTCGGATCAAAAGATGTCTCGGAATAAATTAGTCTTAAAATTAAATTTTCTATCAGAATTCGTCATAAAAAAATACCTGCCGCCATTGGAAAATCAAGAGTTAGATGCGCTGGAGAATGTTATAAAGTCAACTAAACCTTCAAAAGTAACCTCATGCAACATAACTAAGACCTACCAAGTTTCATTTCGAAATTCCAACAACTCTAGGAGGAAAATGGGGTGGACACATATACTGGGACACCTGTATATATATATATATATATATGACTAGTGTTTTGTGACCGAATTCGTCATCAGGTTGATATCACAAGAGGGATTACCTTGTCATGATTTGGGAAGCGCTAATAAATAATAATAAAATTATCGTGATTCTCACACTATTGTGGAAGGAAGGCCATCATTTTTGAAGAAATATCAGAGAAGCAAAAATTAATCACGCCGGGTGTCGAAATCTAGAGGGTCCTGGGAAAGGCTATATGATGAAATTGTTAGAGAATATAGTAGTAAACGTATCGGCCGGTAGATGCCTCTGTGTGCTTAACTGGTGTTGCTTCGCCTCTTCACCGCCAGATCGCTCTTGCTTATAAAACTGAATTATTTATAGCCAGCAAATCACCAGTTTTAGTAATTGTATTTTACTACTTTTGTTTCAAATTTCCATGCCTCCTTATTTATTCTTGTGAATCTTTAATTTCAGGTTTTAAAGAAAAAAATATACTAATAACTACAATGAGTCTCTAGTCATACAAATCTTTATTATACATAAAGGCGCGTTACAATTAAATAAATAAAAATATTTTTTCTAAACTTAAAAAATGAATTGACCTTGTTCAGCCCATGAAATGGGTATCATCTAAGAGCATTTTTATATCTATATTTAATAATTAGTTTTTTTTTCGGCGCTAATGACCTAGAAGTAGATGCGCCGTAAAAAAAAAAAAAATAAAAAAAAAAAAAAATAATAATTAGTTTAGAACATAACGAAGATGCTATTGAGAAATTCTCATTCGTTTTCTTTTATCAAGACCAACTCATTAACATATTTTTAGTTGTACAATATTTAATGTTTCTATTAGTAACTACACAAGGTGGGGGCCAGTTTTTTTTTTTTTTTTTTTTTTTTTTTTTTTTTTTTTTACGGCGCATCTACATCTAGGGTGCTGCGAGGAATTTTACCAGCGAGCCGTGGGATGATAAAATTCCTGCCGGAGGTTGGGAATCGAACCCACCATCTCCCGCTTATGAATCCAAGGCGCTAGCCATTAGACCACGGTAGACCCCGGTGGGGGCCAGTTGTAGCAACTTTCATAATTTTAGAACTGATTCTTTTATTTTATTCAACTTTAATGTAAGACTTCCTTCAACCTTTAAATGCCAATTTCATCAAGAATAAGTTTCATTCAATTCTTACAAGATTTAAAAAATAAACATGATATTAATTTTATTTATTATTTAGCCCCCCCCCCTTAATTTCCAATTACATTATAAAATTGAGAGATACTCACAGTTTTGAGAATACAGTTGGAAAGGTAATTAAATTTGACAACTTTTGTAAGATTTTTTTTTTTTTTTTTTTTTTTTTTTTTTTTTTTTTTTTTTTTTTTTTTTTTTAGGAGTAGTGATTCTCGAAAATGTATTGCTAACTGGACTAGACCATTAGGCTTAAAGAAAATTTAATGCTGATTACAAAAAAAATAATTTAACGTAGAAAAAATGTGTAAAAGCAGTAACAGTGTAGGACTATTTATTATTGACTAGCTGTTACCCAGCTACTTTCTGCATCTAGAATAGCAAAAATAAATTAGAAACCAAACTAGTAATATTAAAATCTAATAACGCTAATCTGTAATTGTTCGGGTACACAGTTTCGAACCCGCTACCTCCGAACTGTAAGTCCTAGACGCTTTTGACCTGGCATATGACGCTCCATATATGAAGACCTACCTGTGTGTCAAGTTTGGTCAAAATCGGGCAACGGAGTGGATTATTCTTTAAATTTTGAATGAATTGTATGTGTGAAATGTAGTTTAAAATCATTTTATTCTGCAGTTGTTATTTTATTCTTGTAATTATTAGCGAAACATGAAGGCCCTTTAGAAATTATGCGTTTCCTTCATGACTAGCTACATTATTGAAAGGTCATTGGAATCTCCTAAAAAATGTAGTAGATAACATGAAGCAGCTGGGAATATATTTCTTTCTTTCATAAATTCCTATCTTCTAACACTAAAACGCCCTAGAATGAAAATGAAATGTGTCGCGTGACAAGCATACGCGAGTATGTGAGGCCTCGTTTCTTTGAACAAAAATATCTTGTCATTTCTCGGGCAATTTCTTACAAGCTATTCCGCTCTTCATTAAAGCTCAACTATTTCAAAAATATCATACAACGATAACACAATAATCTATATGCCTGAATATCCAAATATTACCATTATGTTCTTCTTACCTAATCTACGCCTTTTAGCACATCCCGCTGGAATGAACCTATTGACTGTGCACATATGAAGGTATGTTTTATATACATATATATATATATATATATATATATATATATATATATATATATATATATATAAAACATACCTTGGAAAAATATTGGATTGAAGAAGATTGGGTCACTATAATATATATATATATATATATATATATATATATATATATATATATATACATACATAATATCTATCCCTCAGGTATTTATTTAGTTTCCTGACAGCAGGGTATCATTCATTTGTCTATTTTCTGCTTTGAATCCTTGTTTGTTCTATTCTGGCCAAGGCCAATAGTAATTCTAATTGAAAACGAGAGCTGATGATTTGGAAAAGGAGGTCAAAAGGTCCAATTAATTGGTGATTCGAAAAAAAAAATGGGTGGAAGTACTAATCCACTAT
The DNA here is from genome assembly GCA_946811695.1 of Gonocerus acuteangulatus. Lineage (NCBI taxonomy): Eukaryota > Metazoa > Arthropoda > Insecta > Hemiptera > Coreidae > Gonocerus > Gonocerus acuteangulatus. The sequence continues at coordinate 44,795,254 of OX328127.1, forward strand.
GCTTCCTGGAGTGGAGTATTCGCTCTTGATATGGGTAACTACCAGCGAAGATCTGATTATGGGCCAAAACGTAATCTTTTGATCGATTTATCAAAGGATCAATATTAACAAGTCGTCGTTTAACATCGCCTGTGGTTTGAGGCAAGATTTGGATGACGCGAGCATATTAGCTCTAACATAATATGGGCATTACTGAAGGAAACAGACTGTGCAGCCTCAAATAAGACATGGAAGGGATTTGGGATTATTTGCCGACCAGGATTTTGAACTGTCTGACAATTCAAAACCAAGGGGAGCGTTTTTATTTACAGAAGAGTATTTCAATTAGAAAGAGTGTAAATACAACGATGGGAGCGATTCACTGCTTCGCGAGGCACTGCCTTTTCGTAGGCAATTAGTTGTGGTGTTGGGAAATTAATTAATTGGTACCTTATTACTGGAACTGGCATTAATTCATATTCGGGCTTCGACTGGAGGTTGAGATTCCATTTCCTCTATTTATTGGTGAACACTTCATTTTGATGCTGGGGAAAGCCCGGAAGCATCCGAGAAGAAATGTTAAACTTAGAAATTGAACATAATATATATCGGATAACCTGAGAGACTGTAGCGCATTCTCCTCCTCCAGTGTCTTACATCAGCTGCAAGTTGCTTCGAGAAGATGGGATGCCGTGCCCATGGATTGCGCTCGAAATGTGTTATCTTCTCTATTTGACAGAGTTCAAATACTTTTTTTTCACACTTAAACCTACATCAACCATCAGCTGTTTTGTTTCTTGTGTAGAATCTTTTAAATGGAATAAATTCAATATTCATCCGAAAAATGAAACTGTCCCTTTGATGTAAAACGGTTTATTGCGCAATTATTCATATTCATCATATTCGTTTCATTATTAATTCATTGATATATCAGGGTCATGTTGTAATCAATAGTGATATGCTTTAGTTGACTCCATAAAAAAAAAAGAAAAAAAAAAAGGAAAATTCAATCGTCATTCTTCCGCCACGCTTCTCATTTCCGGAGAAAGTGCATTCTGAAACCACTTGAAAAATAATCTTCTAAATTTCAGCTGAATTTAGTTAACTGAATCGCAGCTAAAATTTCAGTTTGGGTTTTACCATTTTTGGGACAGAATGTTTGATTAAAGTTTCGTCAATTCCTTGTCGATCCTTTCAACTAGCTGTCAAAAATGAGCCCTGTTAAAATTGATCTATATACCTACGCAGTATTTCAATATATTTGCTTGGTCGTAATAAAACAAGCAACAATCGATTAGCAAAGGTTGCTCCTGCCCTTTCCGTTTCGTAGCTCAGTAAGCCTTTGAACTTGAGTGAGGCCTGTCCAGCAATAGCCCTCACATTGCACTCGAGGGGACAACAACAAGGGATTTCGACATTGTCAACACGGTGCACTATAGATATGTCTGTGCTGTAATTTGGCTCTAATCCGACGTAGGGATTTTATCGTGGTGGGAGAGGCTGAGCGCGTAGTGCGGCTATGCAGAGCCGTTCGAACAGTTCTAGCAGTGTCCGCTGCGGATGCCAGTACTACCACAGCTCAGACCCTCTCCCGGAACGGCGGTGTCTCGTAGGAGCGCCGCTTCAGCCACAGCAGCTTCATATGGCGTGAGTCTTCATAACAAATAAACACCATGTGTTCGAGAAACTCAATCAACTAATGGAGTTTGGCTTATAAGTAGGATTTTTTTTTGTTAACTAACCCCGTGTAAAACTCACAATTGGAATTCTTTTATTGGTTTGACGCGTTAGTGCCTCATTTTGACCCTACCATTACGAATGATGTAAGAGAAACGCATGCAGTTTTTCAATCTTGGAAGGTGTGAATTTTTCTGTTAATGAAACAAATTAATAATTATTTAAAGCAAAAGGAAACTGCTGATTTAGGCAACCCTACATTAATCTAATCAGTACAAGTAGGACCCGAAATACATTTTTTATTAAATACTACAATGTGTTAAAACTATGTTTTCCCAGGTGGAAACAATATCCATCGAAAATTGATCTAAATGAAAAGCTGAAAATTCTTTTACTAGTACCTCTTAAATTGCATATAAGGCAATGTTGTTGCCTCCATGGTTATAAAGTGTTTCATTTTGCACATATATTTTGGTGTGTGTGTGTTATTAAACCATCTCCGTGATTAGAAAAAAAGAGTGCCCAGCAGTTATTACTTCAATATTATTCTGACTTACTTGTCTTAAAAACATTTCACTGCATCTTGTTTTTGGCTTCTCAGAATGTATGGGTTTTTGCCAATCATAAGTTGATTCAGTGTAAGGATAAACCATTGACAGGCCTATAGATGGGAGTCATCCTTGAATATATTTGGCGCTTGAAATTCGTCCAAATATATTCTTCTCTCATTATTTTTTATTTTATATTCTTCTTTATTCTTTGTTCCCAAATCCTTTTTTAATAGTTTTCATTACTTTTAATAATTTTATGTTTTCATATTTTATCAATAACATCAATATAATTGTCCCATTCTTAAGAGGCTGTAAGTATTGTGTGTGAATTACTTTAAAATATCGCGCACAACCTGATTTCTCTCCTGTTTAAAGAATAAATACCAGAAACATCTCTAAAAAACTTCTATAAACGGATTATGAGATTTTGTCATTTGTTATGCTTAATGAAATTTTGGGACGCATTACAAATACCAGTGTTACCTTGTTACTACGCTTCAAGAAATATCAGTTATTTTTAAAAATTGTTTTTGTATAATTAGCAGTACCTAGCTAAAGTCAGTTGCATTTCTGTAATGAAAATGTTCTCTCACAAAAATGTATACCAGTACTGTTACCTTCCCTGACTAAAATTAGCCGCTCCTTGTGGCCCCAGAGCCTCAACAGTCTGAGACGATTCGTCACGGACTCAAATTCCAAGAATGCATTACTTTAAAGTTACTAAATATGAGAACTGACTGTATGGGATTTAAACAATGTTCAACCTTATTGAATCAAAATTTGACAAGATTGTCAGTTTTCAGATCCATTAGGACAATTTTACTGCCAAGATTACGCTTTACACGTATATTTCACCCCTGCAAATGTACCTATGAACTTCCATACTTACGTGGATTGTAACTTATTTCTTGAATATGTTACCAAACTGTAAACTTGTAAAAACAGTTTATCAATATAACCTAGGTTAAATCCTTGTAGGAAGTAATAATGGAAAAGTCGTTTTTCGTAAAATTATTACAAGCCTATTTTATCCGTCGCATCGCTAATTGACACATTTATTTTAGGCTGTGTACGAATACGGCCATGAAATGTTTAGGATACATGCACTTTTAGGTAAAACTATTCGCAGATCGTAGCCCAGTACCGCTTTTTTTTCGACTCCAAAATAACTAAGGATTATTGCGTTTCAAAATAAATATCTTCACAACCTAAATGCACCAAGTTCATGATACATTTTGGCAAAAAATAAATTTATTTTAAAACCTACATATATTCTTAAGACTCCTTGGGTAACACTTATTTTTCAGTAATAAAATAATTGCCATGTAATGTTGTCTTACTAAAAACTGTGAAAATGGAAAAGCAATATTAGATCAGTATTCTACAAGTAATTAAGGGCAAAAAACGTTAGTTCAAATGCGACTGAACACCTTCGTTTTCAACAAAACAACACAAAAAATAATGAATAGAATTCGGAGTCTAACTTACATAGGAATTTCAAATCAAACAGGGAAAAGATATAATGGAAACCCGCTGAGATAGCACAGTTCCTGCGAGTTGTTTTTTTATTTTATTTATTTAAGAGCTTGAAAGGGATAAGCTGTAGGGTTCTATTCATAGAAGAGTCCTCTAGTTCTGCTATCATTCCTAAAATAGTACGAGGAGTGTAAACAAATATCGGATCTCTCACAAGGAAAATAAGGTCAGGAGGTTCCATTATATGATATTGTTCTAGATAATTCAACCCCTAAGCATCAGTAAATACTTCTATTTCTGCAGAGAATCCCAAAATACAAATGTCAACCTCGAGTCGAATTCTTAGAGGGAGAACCAATTTAAAGAAATAAACATTTTAAGTTGTCTCTCTTGGCTGCCTACTCAACTAAAGAAAAATACACCCTTTTAAGAGGTAAAGGAATGTACATTACCTTCTAAAAACACAAATTTATTATCAACTAATCTAAAATGGTACAAGGAAGGTAGATAGATAGTAAGGGTTCGATTGACTGGCATTTCAATAAAAAAAATATATATATATATTTTATAAGAAAACGCGTTATCTTTTTGCTGACGTTTCAGCTTGAAATTCAAGCATTCATGAAGGCTGTAAAACAAGGAGGACAGAGTTAATACTAATCTATATACAGATGAGAAAATCATTATACACACATATGAGGATGAATGATACATACGGCAAATGGGTCTTATAGCTAGAGCCTAAATTAGGAGTAGATTAATGTAGATTTAAGACTTAATTATGGGAAACAAAAGAATAGATACAAAATGAATAAGTATAGGATGAAAATTGGCTTACCGATGAGAAGAGGGAGAACTATTTTTCATGAATGTTTTTACTTTCTTTATATAAGTGTGTGTGTGTATATATATATATATATATATATATATATATATATATATATATATATATATGTATATATATGTATATATATGTATATATAAATTATTAACTCTATCCTCCTTGATTTACAGCCCTGGTGAGGACTTGAAATTCATGCCGAAACGTCGGCAATTATAAAAAACTTTTTCTTAGAAAAAATGTAGTTTTATTAAGATTTCACACGATCGAACCTATCTTAATAAAAGTAGTTATTTCAATAAATATTTGATTAATTATTTTATATACTTAATTTTCATTCATAAAACAAAATGCAAAGAACAGTTGTTTCCCTGCGATGGTATTTATCTCTTCGAAGGTTAAAACGTCTTAATTTTTTCCACATTATGACTGCCAACGTGATTAGCAATTCTGGTCTCTTAATGCGGAAAATTTTTATTTTAGTCATAACAATCTCAAAAATTAGACGAAATTTAAATAATTTTTTTTTGAAAAATTATTCTGCTTCATCAGGCACTTTATTTTTTGTTAACTTTCCTTAAAAATGTTAGTTTATAATGTCCTGTTAGCGATTGATACATAACAAGGTATTGATACATAACAAGGTATTGATACATAACAAGGTGCCTTGTTGTATCGGCGCCTGTTGACTCTGCGTAGAGCCGATGAAACCGTTTGGCGCAAGTCTTCGTCTTGCAGAGATAGATGTGTTCGTCTTTTTCAGCCAATCGTCCTTTAACTACTTACTCACAGGCTTCCAGTCAGCATCTCGGTTGAGTGTCTTCGACTGTTTAAATATTTCACAGCCTCTCTGGCTTTAACAGCCTTCTTTGTAGAATATCTTCTTTAGCCAGGACCCCAGCTTGGACAAAAAACATTTCTCAGGCGGTAGCCAGCGCAGTGGTTTCCTATTCTCGTGACTCAATCTGCCCTGTTCACGTAAGAAGGTAAACGCCCTTGTCTTGTAGCCACTGTTTAACTAGAGCCTTTTTGGTAAATACCACTCATAATTCTTGATAGAACATCAATTATCAAGTACTCAACTATTTACAACAAGTATTTTGGTACTATTTTCATCTATTATGCTCTCTCCTTTAGACAAATTAATAGAGTGTATACATGCAGCTGATTATGACTTCTAAATGAATATAAAACAAGGGAAATAAGGGTTTATAATTAGTAATCTGTATTGAATGTTTTAAGAATCACTTAATTGTCAAAATTAACTTGATCCAATACAGAAGATGTATCTTAGTACTGGGGCAGTGGTTAAGATACTCTTAGTTAGGAGACTAATTTAAGAGAGCCCCGGATAATTAACCTCTTTATAAAAAATTAGTAATGCGAGAATAGGGCCTTATTGCCCTTATTAACCCTTTATTAGCGTTAAAAGTTCTCTGCGCGAATAGTCATCTTCCAGTATACACCGAAATAGCAGGGTCCTGTACTTCAGATATAAGGAATTCAAAGATAAATTAAGTTTGTTGGTTTTCTCTAATATTTCATAAATTGAAATAGTTATTCTATATTCTGGATCAAGAATAGTTGCTATTTTATTAAATGTTATATAAGAGCCTGGCACCAAAAACGGCTTGTTTCAAATCTGCAATATTTAGAAGGGTGAACTTTCAGGATAAGGTTTTTTTTCTATCTCCTTCTTAGAGAGGACTTTTACCTTGCATATGCCATGCTTTGCAATAGCATTCTGTTAATATATTTTTTCCATAAAAGAAACTTTATTTATGAGTATTATCGTTACATTATTATTTTTAAAGTGCATCATGTACTTTAAAATATAATAATATTTTAAATATTATATAACATATGTAACACAGAACTTACGATGAAACCTTTACTGACAGACTGCCAGAGAAGAAGCAATTACAACATACCGTATGATATGCATGCAAGAACTCCTGAGCAATGATAGCCAGTACATCAACACTATACTGACTTACCTGAAGAATACAGGACTATACAACCTTATTTGATGAACGTCTGCAATGTTGGCTTTTAAGATATTATATTTCCATTGGTACTAAGCTCTATTTATAGGTGAACCCTACATCTAAAACATTACATAACCACACACACTTCCAAAACCAATAACCATGCTGATATCCTAGAATAGCTAAGTTCAGAGGATACTGTTCTTTCTGTTATCGCCACTGAAGCGGGACACAATAAATAAATAAATAAGTGCATCATGCTGAGAACATTAGCACCATTCTTTGGTTTTGTGGATTACTCTCTTTTGTCCTACAATATAGAATTCAACAATTGATTGGCAAAATCCCTTAAATATAAATTTTAACTAAACTACTGCGTGTATATTTTCACAGAAACAAAAAGCATCACACACACATTATCGTTTTACCTCACACACACACGCACACACACATAAGCACTCATGCTTGCGCGAACACACACACACACACACACATACACACAGGGTTTTCGGAATTCGACGCCCGCCCTCTTTTTCCACAGTTTTTGGAATTTCGAAAGGAAACTATCAGGGTCTTAACTGCTTCAAATAAAGTTTTTTTTCGTTATATAGTCCGCTCTCTAACCTTCTCTAGTACTTCTCCAGCTACCATAACTTCAGAATTTCCAATAAAATGCCACACTTTTTATGACGTATTCTTGTAGAAAATATAATTCTAAAATGAGTTTATTTTGTTTTTGAACAATAAATTTTTCAATTTGATGCATCCTTTAGCCGTAAAAAGTCAAAAACTCGTCTCGATGTTCCAGACTAATATCTCAGCAACCGTTTGAGATAAATTAGTGAAACTTGTTTCTGTAGTTAGGGCTTTTAAAATCCTACAAAAAGATGCATATATATTACGTATTTTCATGAACCATACCTAAGCGCATGCACAAACAAATGCGAAAAAAGAGAGTACGGAGGTGTTGCCTTTTCTTTGTCGAAAAGCCTCCACGGTACGGAGTGTTCTCGCCATAGGACTCACAGCCTCCGTAGCAATTATAAAATATTTATAATGAGTATTAATATGTAATTTAAAAAAAATATAATATGTAAAAAAGTTATAAACTGAATAGAGAAAATAAACATATTTGCCTAAAACGTTATTTGTCCTAAATGCATCAGCTCTGATTACCAAAAATACTGAAATTCTTAACGCTTGCAACATAGACCTAGTTTTGTCGTATGCTAAAGCAAACACGCAAAAAATAAGTGCATCCAGCTCACTGACACTGATGCACATCCTAAACAAATCATTGTATAGATTGTATAGAAATTTGAGCCTTCCGAAAACTTCAGATCTCATTGACACCAGGCTCCTGAACTATTTCCTTAAAACATTATGATTGAGAAAAACGGTTTAATGAAGATTTTGAAATGTTTTATGTACAATAAATGATATATTAATTTATTTGATAATTTCCAGTATTAATTCTCAACAATTGAACATTTTTTCAATATCAGCAGTACCAAGCAGTCAAAACCATATCCCAATAAGTCGATGGAAATGGAAAAATGAACTCGTGAACAAAATGATGTAGCATATTAAAGTTTGTGTAATTTCAAAAGCAGCTTGAATGCAGACCCGTGACCTCTAGTGACAGTTGACCTCAGTAATTCTATTTGATTGCAACCTTCCTCGTTTACAATTGTATTCATATTAACTTCCCTCCGCAACGTGTCTACTCCGCGGACTGCCAAAGAATAGTGCAATCCAGTATATATATATATATATATATATATATATATATATATATATATATATATATATATATATATATATATATATAAATTGTATATATTTTAAAACTGTTTCTTAACAACATGATAGTTTTGAATTTTTTTTTTTTTTTTTTTTTTTTTTTTTTTTTTTTTACGGCGCATCGACAAATCTTGGCCATTAGCGCCGACCTCCAGGGTGCAGCCAGGAAGTTTCTCAGCGAGCCCTGAGATGAGAAAAATTCCTGTCGCCGGTGGGGATCGAACCCACCATCTCCCGCTTATGAATCCAGCGTGCTAACCACTAGACCACGGGAGACCCCTTTTGAATTATTGTTTGTATATAGTGTTACTTTTCATAATAGATTTTAATGTTATTGTTTTCACAAATAAACTCTGATTAACGGGTTGTTAAGCGGTTTTAAGAAAAGCTCTGCGTTGCAAAAAAAAAAAAAAAAAAAAAAAAAATCGTTTGTAGGAGAATAGGAGGCGAGGTTAGCTCAGTGGTACAGCACTCGACAAATACGAAGGAGTTCAGAACTCCAGCGCACACTTAAGATTTTATCTTCTGATTTCGTCGTTCGAAGATTGGATTGGGGTCCAAGATCACATTTATGCATACACAGTCTTTAATTAATTTATTATCCGGTTCCTGAAAATGGGAAAATCAGGCGGTTGGAGCATAGTACTGACCACATTATTTTAGCGACCTATGGTCAAAAATCAGATACCTCTAAAGTGTGGCCTTCTGAGCCCTTGTAGCCTGCTGCGGGGAAACCAATTCTTTTTTTTTTTTTTTTTTTTGAGAATTAAAACCATCCTTGGAATACGTTTCATGCACTAGAATGTTTCATGTATTATACATTTCCACTTTATGTTGTTCTCATGGCCTTCTTCATCCTACCTCGTCAGTCGTTCTATTTTAGTTTTGTTCTTGTGGAGCTGCCTGTTCTGTTTAAAAGTTACTTCATGTACATTAATGGGTGACGAATGAATTTTGATGTCCAAAGAAATGTCTAGATAAATGTGCAAACTAGCTTGAGAATTGCTAGAAGAGAGGCTGAGAGAATGTATTTGGAGTGTTGCCCTGTTTATTTATATATTCACAAGTCAAAGGAGGTTTTCAGTAGCCGTCTAGTCTTACAGTTCACAGGCTCTACCAATGGAATCGTCAGGGACACTAGTTTGGCCCCGGCGAGGAGAGTTTCAACCTTCATTTGTCAATTCACTAACTCAAACCTAAACCATCCTATTCATTATTTTCAAATTTTGGTCTTTTATAGAACCAAAGTCACCAGATTTGTATTTGAACCTAAATCGCACAGGTGCGATGCCCATTATATTTCCGTAAAGTGCCCCTACTAGAATTTAAATGATTTAAATCAAAATCCTTTAAACAGGACGGTTGAATACATTCCGACGGAATGTAGCTTCAGAGGTTTCAATCATGAAAGAATTTTTGAAACATTTCTTTATCGATTGTACCAACTAGACACCGAAAACAACCCTTGGTAAAATGTACATATATTGTTGATGTTGTAGGAGCCAAAAAGGTGCTAAATATATCTCTCCTCTACTTCATATCTTTTAAGGGTAATAAAAGCTATGAAGTAGAGGAGATATTTATTTATGAACTTTTTGGCTACAACAAAAATAATAATAAAAGTTGAAGATTGATCAACTATGAACTAATGAGAAAGATACATTCTGAAGACTACCAAAATCCGTCCAACAAGTGGAGATTTAATTAAAAAACTCCAAGCTAAAATGTGAAAGTTAACTTATGAGGCCTAATGTTTGTTTTCAATAAACGAAACTATTCGTTATTACTATAAACGCTTTTCAATGTTTAATGGGTAGACCCCACCAACAGGTCATTGTTATAATATAATAATATTATAAATAGCTATTATAAATCTATCATTAACTGCTTATATTTATTGTATTTGACTCGGTTAGTTGAAGCAGATTCAAGTGGTTAGTTTACTCTACCTTGCTTGGGCGCATTTCGGTGAGGCTTGGGAGAATTTCGGGGGGGGGGCTGAAAGCATTTGGGGGGACAAATCTAGAACTGGGAATAGTTAGCAAGGAATGGTAAGTTATGGACCTATTAAAAATGGCGAAAAAATCCACTTTTGATAAGCAATCACAAGCTTAATTTCAAAATTTCGTTTTACCGATTACTTTTGGGAGACAGATTACTTTGGGGGGGGGGGGGTATGTAACATACCATTACTTCATAATATTTATAACACAACTTTATCATCATAACATTAAGATGTTTATTACGACTTCATTAAACAGAGAATGATTTCCTCTGGGTAAAATTAGGCACTAATGATCTGCTAATCGCGTTTTAATATCCTTTTGCGACTCAGCTTTTTTGGAAGTGATTTTACTTCGCCATTTATTAGTTCAGGACGATTATAGTGAAACATATTTTCCCCTGATTTTATTAAACTTGAAATCAAAGATGGATTGATTGATGTAATAAGAAAGTAATCAAAGGAATACAGGTCATAGGTGAGATGAGAATGATGTCTAAGGCTAGTTTTAGGACTTCTAAATCTATTTATTTTTAACATGAAAAATATTGGTCTATTCCTAAAGCAATACTTCTTCAATGTGTGCGAGCCACAGATGTTTAGTCCATGAGCAACGCTGATGTTTCACAAAAAATGTATTTGTAGTTGTTTTCTAAAATAGCTTTTGTTTTACTTTATAGATCTAATAAGGACGAACGAATAAGAGTGAAGAGAACGACAATTGTTATTTTAGTACCATTAAGTATTTAATCTGGATATTCAATGTATTACATGAGATGAATGAAAGCTTTTTGATGTCAAAAATCGAATTAATTCTTAAAAGGGGCCCAAAATATTTTGAAAATTTGTCATTAAGGAGTCATTATATCTTCAAGAGGTTTGTTAATTTTTGCTGTTATTTGATACACTCTATCATTTTGTGTATTAGGTTCTGGCACGATAATAATATTATATATATATATATATATATATATATATATATATATATATTTATTTGTATTTTTCTTACCAGTATTAACTCTTTGGCGAGTGTGGTTATGAAGTGTAGGCCTGGGCTTGAGTTTGACATTTATCTAAGAACCTGGATGTCCTTCATTGAGTAAAATAGTCGAATTTTACACATCCGCTTTGGGGGTTGCCTATTCAAAGGCGTTGTATTTGCCCCTCTAACCAGCCTATTGAGTTGAGCGTTCCCGCCTCCTTTCCTTTGGGCAAAGGCGCCCATCAGGGTTATTTGCCATTTTGATTGATAATAATTTTGTATAAATAATGTTTCACTAGGCCCAAGCCTGTGAGAATTCCTATCAATAGATTTAACGCTGCTAATGACCGTAGCAGTAGATGCACCGAGAGGAAAAAAAAAAAAAAATAGATTTAACTATTTTCACCTCGTGATAGATAATGTGGTGGATACTGAGAGATTGTCTCTTTTCCTGCACGAGTCGGTCTTCACTCTGACAAAGCTTTTTGGTATACCTTAGAATAATCCAGGCCCTGTCAAAACGTTTTCCAATACTTTTCTTGCAAGTTCTCAGGCCTTCTCATTTCCTTGGATCCTTCATATCCTGGCATCCACCTCAACTGTGCATTGACCTTTTAGCCAATTGCTAAAAGGTTTTGTGGAAATCCATGACGTGTGGTGTAAGTTTAATAATTTAACGCCTCGATGGTAAATTAAGTAATCTCTTATTTTTAAGCTTTGTAATAAAAAGGCTTTGGTCGATTTAACTTCAAAATTAATAATCAGCCAAAGCCTGTTATAGTCTAATTTCCTGCCAAATAAGTTTATTATATTTCAAATGAAAAGATTTCAATAATATTTATTTTGCCCCTACTAGTCGACCCGAGCGAAGCATTAACACTTCATCGTCTTTTGGGAATAGCCGAGCAGAAAAATATGTTCTAGGCAGGTTATGTAACTGTCGCCTTGATGTGAAGTTAAGTTGTAACTGTTGTAAGTAAGGAGTTGTTAGGGTGCGTTTACATCTAACACTTCTCGCAGGAAATATATGTCAGGTGTCGGATAGATATTCTCTTGAAGGTTTACATACTGACAGAAATAGCTAGACATTTATGTCATGGATATGTAGAGGACAGTTCTGGATTTGTTCTAATTTGCGATAAATTCACCAAAAGCAGAAATAATCGTTTACATCTGTTGGTATAGAAGTGTCGACAATACAGCTAGTAGCCAAGATATTTATCTCTGAAATTAAATTCTCCTCGTAAAAATCTGTGTTTACACCTGGTGGTATAGAAGTGTCGACACTTATAGTTCGTGATAGAAATATATATCTCAGACATAAATTGCTCATGGTTTACACTAGTCGCAATTTCTGTCTGATATAAATTTCCTGCAAGAACTAGCAAGTGTAAACCCACCCTTAGACACATAGTTGTTCAGCAGGAGCTGTTGTTGGTGTGCATGCAGTATGTTTTGCCTGCGATTCCGTTGAGCCAGGCAATCCCTTTCAAGTTGTTGTTGAAGATTGGTGAAAATAAATAGTTTTGAGGATTCAGCGCTATGATTAAGTCATAAATCCTCTTAAAAATACTCCTCCACAGATCCACAGATCTTGGGTTGGTTGCACTGCTTGGCAGATTCTCCTTGCGTTTGGCAGAGGTAGCACCGTCTATTTCTAATCCGCTTCCTATAATCCTTCCTGTCAGGACTATATCTCCTGCCATATCCTTTCTTTCCCAGATATAATCATAATCCGCTAGCATTAGGCAGTGCTTCATCGAGAGGTTGAGGGTGGGCAAGCATCCCTGGGCTCATTAACAAGATTTCCGTCCTTCTCAAGATTTTAGTGTGGTCCTAAACATTTTGGTGTTGTATTCAAACGTTTTCAAAAGAAAATAGGTCAAGAAGTCATTGACACCTCAGGTATTTATTTATCATATTGTCAAAACAATTTAAATATAGATTCTTAGGGAAACCATTTCAAAAGAATTAATATCTCGATTCACCTCTGTGTCACAAATACAATCTAGGCTTCATCTACAAATGCTAAAGTAACGGATTAATGTTTAAAAGAGTAATCTAATATTTTCAAACTTAATATAGGTATCTAATTTTTGTTAAATTACTACGATCAAATGGTGGTTACGGACGAAATGCTGCTTCAAGAAGTTAATTTTAGTGGTCCTACGTTAAGAAATATTTCATGCTAGGACAGCCAGGATCACATATTAGTCCAATACACATTTGGACGACTCTTCAATTTGCCACTTGCCAAAATACTTCACTTATTATTATTAAATAAGCGTATTACTCCTTTGCCAATGTGTGAACTAATGAACTAGTCTTGTGATATCAAATTAATTGGTTCTTAAAATCTTGGGAATCGGGGTTTTAATATGTTTGTATTATGCTTGCAGTTTATTCAGCTGATCTCTTCCAATGAAATTGTACTATTTTTTACTCTGTAGTTAGGAGAATATTGAGTTCAAGTACTGGCTGCTATCTTTCAACAAATCATTCTTGTCATGGGGGATGTTTAATTAATTCATCCTTCTGCATTCATTTAGTTGTTGTGTGAAGTATGTTTTACTGTGAAGTCTGTATTGCATTTGTCCCAGGTTGGGTCGTTTTTTCCTGTCATGAGATATTCGTTTGTCTGTCTAATGAATGCATATCTAAGTCGATCCAACAAGATTTCCTCTCGTCTGTTGGTTTTCCGAAAAAAAAAACTTTTAACATAACTTTCAGTTAGACGTTCAAGTGTCATGTTTATTTTGAAGAAGACATTACTTTTATTAAACTGCTATAAAGTCACTCCCTGAATGGATTCATAGTGTTTATTGCATAATTTAATGAAATAATTAAAGCAAAAAATAGAAAATTCAATATTAATATTAATTGGGGTCTCCCGTGGTCTAATGGCTAGCGCCTTGGATTCATAAGCGGGAGATGGTGGGTTCGATTCCCAACCTCCGGCAGGAATTTTATCATTCCAAGGCTCGCTGGTAAAATTCCTCGCTACACCCTGGATGTCGGCGCTAATGACCTAGATGTAGATGCGCCGTAAAAAAAAAAAAAAAAAAAAAAAAAAAAAAAAAAAAAAAAAAAAAAAAAATTGATATTAATTAATATATATCAAAATAAATGATGGTATAATTTACTGCTCATCCAGCTCATTTCCAGGGGGAATAACTAAGTGGCCTCGTAGGTTATGTTTTCTAAACTTTACGAAATAAAATTACGTTTTCCTTATTTAAAATTAGTGAATATTGTTATTTCTGAAGGCAGTCTAGAGAAACTACTAAAAACAAATCATAAAAATAATTTAGCATAAAGTGGTGATTAAGCTTTAATATATTATTATAGCAATAATTGGAAGAATTAATTTTTAACATTGTATCGACTATAAAAGAATTTTGCTATTTTTTCTTTACTTCTGTATAATTTAGCTGTTTTATTTTTCACATTTACATAAAGGGGCCATGAAAGGAAAAGACAGCAATTAGCCTTGCTTTTTCTTAAGAATATTAAATTCCATTCTCGTTTTGCATTATCATTATACATTGTTCCGAGTCTTCTAAAGGCTTGAAAAATAAAAGGTGACTAACATTTTTTATATAATATATAATTTTATTATATGCTGAAAGGAAAGCGAATTTTGTTCGAAATTTATAAAAATATATATTTCATTTTGTACAATGTGACCATTTATATCCTTCAATACACTTCCATAAAGCGGGAGGTCAAATATGCTGCCCACACTAATTGGCGCCTCATCGGGAGCTTCAACTGTAATCATTACTCATCATAAAATTATAAACAACTAAACCACGAATACAAGGGCCATGGTGCCATATATATATATATATATATATATATATATATATATATATATATATATATACATATATGTATATATATATATATATATATATATATATATATATATATATATATATATATGTGTGGTGTATATATGTAGTATCCGTAGCCCTGATGTCGTTAATTAAGGAGGAAGCTCACCTTTCCACGATATGTTTTCCAATTATTACATCCAGAAGTAGATGTATTAGAAGAATGAAAAAGACTTTTGCCCGAAGACGTTGCAACGTTTTGTAGTGAATGTCGTCGTCATTCTGGACCACTCCTATCTATTTCCGGAACACTACCCATCCGCTAATTTGGAGTGTTACAGCTAATGGGAGGCGTTTCAGGTGGTGGGAGGTTTTTCAGTTGATGGGATATTTATGTTGTAGGGAAGTATTTTAGCTAATGGGAGGTGTTTATATTGAAAGGGCAGGCCTGAACTGAAGGGATTGTTCCAGGCCCAACGCTTAAAACTGTCTAAACTTTAGTACCCATGTGCTCCAAATATTCGGTGACAGGTCTTGCGGTTTGCGGGCGTGCATTATCCTGCATCAAAATGAACTGGTCACCAATATATTGAGCGAATGGGATCACAGCCTCTAGGAGCACTTCCTCAATGTATCTGTGAGTAGCCAGGGCCGCATTGTCAATAAAATAAGGTCTCTGCGATCCTGGAAATTTATTCCAGCCCAAACCAATAACTGATGGCCTTTCGAAAGGCTGAGAATTATTCAAAAGAGTGTATTAAGCGAATAGTACAGACCAAAGCGCGACATGTCTGTTAGTAAAACATCTCTTCACTGCAATACCCCAATGGAAATACTGGTCTGTGAATAATCGCCGTTTTCTACGATGCTTCTCCAAGAGTAGGGGTTCCGCCTCACTTTACGTCCATAGTCCTTTAGCCTCTATTTCAAGCTTGTCCTGAACCGGAGGTGCAGTCAAATGACGATCTCTCAATAGTGGTCGTTATATTGTGGAGCTAGGTCGGCCGCTGTCAGTCCTCCGTTCGTAGCAGCCTGTGCATCGGAAACGCTGGAGTGCAACCTGAATTGTTGCAATGTAGCGGACACTCCCGCCTCCTCTTGCTAAGGCTCGGACTACGTCTTATCTCGAAAGAACCCTTATCCTTGGCCAGGCAAGAAAAATGACTTCTAGGGCAGAAAACCCGTGGCTAAAACATTAAAGATGTTAAAATGCACAAAAACCAACGCACCTTTGAAAAAAGTGAGGCAACGCAGCCTTGAGACCAATGGCTATCCCGGGCCAAATCTTCACCGCCCTATTAATCCTGAATGGATTACTCACAAAAACGAACCCATCAATCTCAATCGGCAAGCAAACTGAAAAATATTAAGTATTCGGGTCTTTTTGCGGTTCAGTGCATAAAACATGATAATTAATTGCAATCATTAATTGCTCACAATTGAGAAATGAATAACCCCATTTTCCGCTGTTTATTTAGAAATAGGATATCCCAATGTTTACTTACGATACAATAATCTTATCATTTGTTTTCATTGGCCTTAGGAGAACGGATCTCCGCTGCTCATTGTAGTTCTTTAGTATCACACATTTGTAGTCCCACGTTTCATGTTTATTGCGTCGTAGTGGCTATAAGAATGCAAAGAGACTTTTTTCGTGAGAACTCTTCAAGATGATATCGCGTTGTTTCGCCTGGAAAACGGCCAAGAGGTTTGAGGTTATTGTTTATTATTCCCATTTAGTTTTCATTGCTTGTATTAATAAAACTAGCTCTGTAATTACATTTATTTATGTTTGAATTATCTGTAGATAATAGAAGAAAGTATATTTTAATGTATGTACTCATGATCAATATATATCTTTAATCAATAAATTGATATACGAGTATCTTAATAAATGTTCTGATGTGTTTAAATATCATTCTGATATATTATATCATGTCTGAAAAACATGAATATCTGAATGATTTTTTGTTTGTTATGGATCATTGATTTGGTGTTATTAAGCGCTGTACTACCTGATGACTCTTATAACGTTTATACTACGGTGCCATGGCTCACCTGACCAAAAAAATGTCATGTATTGGTTCAAATCGCATTCTCTCTCTCTCTCTCTCTCTCTCTCTCTCTCTCTCTCTCTCTCTCTCTCTCTCTCTCTCCCCCCCTCTCTCTCTCTCTCTCCCCCTCTCTCTCTCTCTCCCCCTCCCTCCCTCCCTCCCTCCCTCCCTCTTTCCTTCTCTGCCCCCGCTGTGCCTTAAGGCTGCCCTTATACCAGCGGTTCTGTCCAATTTCTAAATTTTGAGTGCGCGAAATTGTTATAGGTCAGTACAGCTCCACCTTCGTTCTTTGTTAAGAAGAAAGGCTAAGCTTTTATACAACAATATTGGGATTTATTAGATCGGTTCCAGAATTTAGGGCGCCCGCAATTGGAAAGCCTCTGCCTCTGCTCAGAGGGTCTCCAATAATATCTATCCTAACCTATCCTAATATAATTCTAAATGATTCATTACAATATTTACATTACATTTTACTATGAACACACTATATACATATTACTGCTAGACTTCATATTCTATACATATTAATAATAATATTCTAACATTCTTTGATGGAATATAATTAGATATACATACTTACATTCACACTTTAACACAGACACATACAAACACACATATATACAACTGGACAAATATATTTACACACTTATTAATTACTAGTTAATATAAAATTAATATTAATGAGTTATTATTACTATACTAATCTAAAAAATACATTTGCTCCTAAGAGTCTTTCGTTGATAACACTTATTTTGCAAAATTGCTAAACGTCTTAAACATGTTTTCGTCCTTCACTAAATCACTTAACTTCTCCGGAGGCCACTCTAACAAGGAATATTCTTCTGCTAGCTTGAGTCTTTGCCTTGTGTATAGAGGGCAGTGTAGAATGATGTGTCTTGCATCTTCCTCTTGGCCACACTTACAGCGAGTATCTTCTCTTCTCTTGAAGAAATGCAGCTTAGAGTTGATGTTCCCGTGGTGCTATTACTTATAGTGCGTCGGTGGACACTGTGCGGTACGCCCTCGTCACAAGTAGAAGAGCTCGTCTTTGGGCCTGAAGCAGGATATTTTTCTCTTTCTTCGTCAAGTTAGTGCACCATGCAGGTGCTGCATATGTGACGGGAGGAAGAAAAACTGCTTTATATAGAATCTGCCTATTACTAAAGCTGAAGCCCCAAGTATTACCGGCTAGTCGTCAAAGACTTGAAAATCTGTAGCAGACTTTACTCTGAACTAGTTTGATGTGATCGATGAATGTTAGACGCTCGCCTATAGTAATGCCAAGATATTCAACACTTAGGGAGGGTTTAATCAAATTTTCACAGATGGTGATTCTTGGAGGGGAATTTGGATTTAGTTTCCCTTTCAGGAAGAGAGCTTTGGTTTTTGTCGCATTTATTTGCAGATTATTGCAGGCACTCCATGTAGTGATGATTCTCGTCGCCAGAGCAGCTCGATCCTGTATTTCCTTTCTAGACCTGGCTTCGATGATAACGGCCACGTCGTCAACGTAAGCCAACGGGTGGAGTCCTTCATTATGCAGGTTTTCTAGCAATGGATTTATTACAATTTTCCATAACGACGGCCCTAGCACTGACCCTTGAGGACATCCCTTTGTGACTTCCTTTTCCAGAGTACCGTTAGGAAGGGGGACAATTACCTTCCTATCCTTCAAGTAGTCTGCCAGGAGTTTGTATATGTTTTTAGGGCATTGTATCTTCTTGATATTCGACAGTACGGAAGGCCACCAGACATTATCGAAGGCTCCAGCAACGTCGTAGAATACTGCGAAGACATACTTCGCCTGTGAAATTCTGGTAATGTCACTTAGTTCCCGTATAGAGTCAGTCGTTGACTTCCCTTTCGTACTGCCGAATTGGTAGGGAGATTGGGTCTTGATGATGCATTCGTCCAACCTGGTCAGAATAAGCCTCTCGAGAACTTTTCCTAGAACACTCAGCAGACATATAGGGCGATATGACTTGCCAGTTATTTCTGTCTTGCCTGGTTTTAGGACCGCAAGAAGTTCTGCTACCTTCCAATTCTTGGGAAACCTACCAGTTGAAAGGCATTTATTATAAAGATCTGTCAAAGGTTTCAAAAAATAGTCTTTGCAGTTTTTCAATATAGCTCCCTCTATGTAGTCAGGTCCTGCGGCTTTATCTTGTCAAAAGCAATGTCTACATAGATTTCATCCCAACTAGTGGAATCGTCGGTGTCAGGTGGAATGGGAGTCTCCTTTCGCACTACTTCTTGATGAAGACTATCTGTCGAGGCATTATCTCTCGGGAAGGAGACATCCAGGATGTTTTGTAAAGTCTCCTCAGCTGGGAGTTTTTCTATGACCATCTCTCTCCGAAGCATTGCATAAAATGAATAAAAACAAAAAAAAAAAAATCTTGTGGCCTTTGTAATCTCTTTTTTAACTAGTAAGCAGAGCGCCTGTTGTCGCCAACAGACATACTCTCCAGTAAATATGTTGTCTATAATTAATTATTATCCTCCGCCTTAGCTTATAATATATAAACAATATTCACAAATCCGCACCGTAGGTGGCCCATGGGTTACCCTAGTTTCTTGGGATAAAATCAGGTTTATATTTAACTGGTTGTCCTGGCTTCTGTCCCGAAACATCTTATCAGCCCTATCAACATTGGCTGTCCTCCAAATATTCGGGAATGCGCTAGTAGGACAACAAACTTTATTTGGATTTTTTTTATATGACCCGTAGTTTTGAAAGATGTCCAGAGGGCCATAACCTCCATTCCAGTAGTTATTTTTGGCTATAGTTCTCGCCTCGAGTAGAAGGCTTATTTTACAAAGGTTATATGTATTTTTGGAGCAGCAAGGGACTATCTATAAATTTAGTATATATAAAAAATGTGCCTTCAATTCCTAATAGAAAAATACAGAAACATTAATGTTTTTCTGTTTAATTATTGATTTATCTAGGTTATCCCGGGATAATTATTCAGCGCGTTTCCTCCGTCTCTATAGGGATGAAAACCCGCCGATGACGTCTGTCCTATGACACAATCTTGAAGTGGCTCACGTAAAATGTTGACGTTTTATATCTTAGGATTCTAGATCTTTCAAAATTGTATATTTGAGTTTGTTCTTGATCGACCGTCTACAAAAATAAGTCCTATTTAAATGAAATTTTGAACAAAAATTCTTTGTCTAAAAAGAAAAATTCGTTAACTTGGTTCGATTCGCATTAGATTTGCTGTTTTTTCTTCAAAAAGGAAAAGGAATCAGCTCTATCCTGGCAATAAAAAGGTCATAATCTGTAGATAACCCATCCAGAAAATCCTTCTTATCCATTTGTGGTCTTTAAAATAGATAATAATTGGGTCAGCTGTTTATAAAAAAAAAAAAAAAAAAAAAAAAAATCAGTCCCTTAACAGGCCACGAGGGCCCTGAGGGGCAGATACTGTAGAGGTGTCTGATTCATGACCATACGGCACACTAGGGAGATAGTGTGGTCAGTACTATGCTCCGGCCGCCTGATTTTCCCCTTGGCCGCTTCGACTGCTAGAGTCATTAGCACCCAAGGTACCCATTATTAAATTAATTAAAGGCTGGGTCGGCCTAGGGACGGTCAGGGAGGCCGAATTCAACCCATGAACGAAGACACTAGAAGAAAAAAATTTAGTGCTCCAGCTTATTAGTCCAGTGCTCTACCACTGAGCTAACCTCGTCCCCTCAGCTGTTTATAACAAACATAAAAATAGTATCTAATGCAAAAGACAAAGACCAAGATGTACAAATTGCAACGAGGATCTTACAGTAAGATACATACTAATCGACTGCAGGCTGAGAGACAAATAACAAATCCCACATAACTTTACTTATATCACGAGGTATATCATCAACACGATACTCCAATATTTAAAGAAATTCAACATGTACTGTACAATTTAATAAAATCTAGAAAATTTAAATATATTTAAGCTTCAATTAAAGATATATACATATAATGAAATCTTAAATTGATAATCGTTCAGAAGAAAACTAAACATTTTATATATATTATTTTATATTAAAAGTAATTATTTTTGTATATATTTATCTTCTATAAATTAGTTTTTATTATTATTTTGTTTTATTTTATATTTATTTATTTTATTTTTTTTGGACTGGGGCAGATTTTCAAATCCATAAAACTGTTTAAAGAGACCATCGCCAAAGTTGCGGGACTCTAAAAAAACAAATAAATAAATTAAAATGATTCATGTTTAGTTTCCAATGGTATCGCTTCGTTACCGGCGCATTCCACAGAAATGTGGCGTAAAATAGCAACTGTACGATCAATGTAGAGTCGGAAAACTCGGATTTCATGGAAAAGAAGAAATGATTATTTTCTATTCTAAGCTTTTCAATCCACACAAGGGATAAGGATAATACAACGCAGTGTTTTCAATAAGTACTAATTTTTAAGAGCATGAATGCATCAGTGTGATTTTGTATGTTAATGACTATCACATATTTGTGTATTGAAAAAAATAAAATTATTATTTGATATTTACATTTAGCCGATTTTTTATTCAAACTTTTAGAATTGATCTGAACTAAGATATGTACATTTTCGTTCGGAAGAGAGAAAATATTACAAAAACATTACAACTACAAATTCTTAGACATCTCGAAAACGATTGTGAAATCTTGCTAAAAGGTGGTCATTATAAAGCCTAATACATCCCCTACCTAATAGGTTTATGCATACATTTTTATACGACCCCCTCAGAGGAGAAGCATACTTTAAAGGAACGTTGCTGATATTGGAAGGCAAAATTTTAACACTTTGATGACCAGTGACACTAACGTGTTGCCATAGATTTATTTCTTTAAATGTTTTCATTCATTATTTTAACACTGCCATCCTTTTTTATGCCACCGGTCGTCAAGTGTTATTATTTCATTCTAAGCTTTCGAAAGAGGTTGTGGATACGAGGGAGAGCCAAATGTAATGGATATTGGGCAAGTGGTGGAGTGGCGGTCTGGTGGCTTGTCGGCTGGTCAGGGGGAGTGAAGGAACACTCCTCAAGGGTAAGTATGCGTTATAAGTGCAACGGGTGGCCCGTTAATTTTTTTTCGCAAAACACATTTTTTCATTTTTGCGAAAACTTGAAATGGCTGACTGCCAAAACAACACGTGCCCGTGAATTTTGTTGTCGAGTCTACGAGTGGTTCCAACGTTTTTAAAGTAAAGTAATGTCGGTGAAAGATCAGTCTCGATCTGGGCTAACGTTCTAACAATTTACATTCCGGTTCTTCAAGACCGACGTCGAATCATTGATCAATTAGTAAAGATATCTGCGGTGTCTAGAAGCTCAATTCATAGGATGTTATCACAGGGTTGCAGTCAAACCTGTTCTGTCCCCTCTCACAGAGGAGCTAGGGGAGCGTCGGGTTCAGGCCTGTTATGAGCTGATGAGTCAACTGGACCCAAAATTTTTTTGGTAATTACTGGTGAAGAAATATGGTGCTTTCAGGGGCGTATATAGGAAATAATTTCGGGGAGGGGGGGGGGTCTGGGAGCTCAGGGGGATTTTGAGAGTATGGAATATTAACAACCTAGAACTTGGAATAGTTAGCCAACTAAAACCGCTATTAACCCCAAGAATATATTTTTTCTGAACTAAGTGATCTTATTTAATTTATTTTTGAGGGTTTTATAATACATTTTTACCGATGAAATAAAAATGTCAGCTCCCCCTTATATACTCCCATGGGCGCTTTGGATATGACCCCGAAACAAAGCAACTTGCAGAAAAGCCACATAGTGAAGTCGAACATCAAGATAATGACTACTTTTTTTTTTAATCCTGGTTCTTTGTACACTCAGAATTTGAGAAAAGGTGGATCTTTTGCTCTCAAGGGATTGGTTCTTTCTTTATGGCATCACACATGCCGCCCTGTCTATGAAGCAGTTTCTGACGAAAAAATGACATGACACCAATAGTTCAGCCCCCTCCCCTCAATTCACCAAACCTTCCACCCTCGAATTTTTTTTATTGTTTCCCGGCTAAAAAGGGGCATGGAAAGGAAACTTTTTGCAAATTGGAAGAGGAGAAACTAAAATCACTCGATGAACTAAAGGTGATTCCATTAATTGAGTATAAAAACTGTTTTGAACAATGGAAGAAACAAATAGAGAACTGCATTGCATTTACTTCGAAGGTGGCGGTAATGGCCTAGATGTTGAAGCGCCGTAAAAAAAAAAGTTTGAAGGTGATCAAAATTTGTTCTAACAATATTGAAAAATAAAGGAGTTGTAAAAAATTCATGTTTTAGGTCACCCTAAAATGCATAACAAATTTCCAAGAAAAAGGTTCAGAGATGAATTTTGATAAGAAAAAACGGAGCTTGAAATTTTGGAAGTGTTGATTTTGTTCAATTGAAGGTGAAATATTACGAATTTGTATTGAAAGCTTTGCAAAAGTTACATTATAAATGGAAGGTCAAAAACAGTCGTTAGGAGTGATGATTTTTCTTATTTAAACTTCTGCCAGATATATAATAATGAGCATTTAATGCCTTCCTGAAAGGATAATTTTTTAAAAATAATTACTTCAATTAAAATATTAGTTAATGTGATCTTATGTGAAAAGTAATATAAATAAATAACAAAACATTTTAAAATATATTATTTCTTAAAAAGTCGTGCTTGACAATGTCCTGTAAAATTAGCATGAAATAATTTAATTATGATATAATAAGCATGAGTTTTCGCAAGTTTGTTTTAGACATTGATTGTGGATGCTCATTGTTAATTTTGTTTAAATATATTTTATGTTTACAGAGAAAATATTTATTTATAAATTCCATTTTGGGCAGTAAATTAATTACTATTATGCTTTAATCCCAATATTTTAAATAATTTAATTATTTTTAATAAACCAATGATTCTGAAAGAAAAACATAAATAAATAAAGCGAACTCAAAGGACTGGCAATAGCAATTACCGATGGATGAAAAATCCCAGAAATTCACATTCAATTGATGTAAGTTTTGATGTGTGTTTATCTCTTATATATGTCTAGGGTACGATTTTCTCATTAGAACTAAGAATTAAAAGTTATTATTCTAAATAAAGACAAGAATATGTCAAATGGAACTCCAATAAATTCATAGATGTATAGAAATAATATTAATGTGTGACTATTCATTTAAACAAGTAGTGAAAAACCAATAATACAAAACATAGATTTCACGAGTTGATTTGGTTGATATATGATTTTGTGTTGCATGAATTATTTGTATATTTGTGTGTTTATCAATGTTGCTTTTACTTGGTAGAATGAAAGGAAATTTTTCTATTATAGTTGGGCCTATTATTCTGTGTAACTAATAAACAATGGATGCATTTGAGAAATATTAGAGGATTTTGTGTCAACAATAATGATTTTTTTTTAAATTATCTTATAGTTTTTGATTTATATTATTGTAAAGAAAATAATATTGATTATTAAATAAATAAGTCTGGCAGTCAGGAATTGATTAGCACAATTTCTACAACATAATTATCCATGGTGTAATTTGGAAAGCACAGAAAAGAAAATCTAATTTGGCTTTCCAACTAATAATTATTTTGTAGAGACATTAAATTGATAAAATCATCTTCCTTTTTAACAGTAACAAACACTGTTCTTTGCATTACGGTAGAGAAATGGCCGTAATGCAAAGAAAACGGCACTAGCACTAAATAACTTGCTTACTCAACCACTCGACTTCTGCATTGCTGAAGGATTAGAAAAAAAAAAGAAAAGAAAAAAAAAAAAGCTGCCAGGCAGGAACTAATCACATTCCTCGGTTAGTTATGCTACCTTTCTGAGGAATTAGCTTAAAATTGATAAAATAAATAAGCCTACTGATAAAATAAATGTAAGGCGTTTTGCTCATTTCAATTTTTCTTAACTACCTGATTGACAAATCTAAAAAAAGTATTTTATAGTAAATATCTATTTTTACTTCTTAGTTTCAAATGCTATATAGCTTGTTAGGTTGAATGAGAACAGAAAAAATGGCAGAAGGCCTTATATATGTCAAATGTATATATTACCTTCTGTAATTTTTAAACTTATTTAAATTTTAACATCCTCACACACAAAACACCGATTTTGAAGTGGGTTATCTCCAGATTAGCACTCATATTCTAGCCAGGATAGAGGTAATGCCTCGAAAAGAAAGCCCTCATCCCTAGAGGGAACCAAGCCCATGGCCCATAAAGTCATGAAAGACCCATACAGAGTCTTGGCCGCTCCACTACATTCCTCACTGTTTCCATTTGGGAGTCCCTTTGGCCTTTTGTTCCCAACCTATGTATTTGAGATTTAATCTCGGTTTGGATTTCAAGATACGTTGGAGACTATATTACAATATGTTCCAAGCTTTGATTTGTTCCTGTATTTCTACCAAGTTGTTGTTTTCCTCTGTTATGGCTACACATGTGTGTGTGTTTATATATGCAGTGGCTCACAGTCAAAATGATGCAAACCAAGATTTCTATTTCTATAGCTAGTTGCTCTCAATATGTTACAATTTAAATGCCATTGTACATGAGGGCATAATGTTCCATTGTCATACATTAAGTTTATATAATAAAATGAAATCAACAGCATTTATAAAAATAGAAAAAAAAAATCTTCATAAAAACTCATAGGAATTGCAGGTCACAATGAAAAAGATGCAATGTTTAGTTCCGTTAAGAAAATTAGTATTCTTCAATTTTTGGGGACATGAGTTTACTAATATTTTAATTCCTTTTATGCTTTTAATAAAAACAAAAATAAACTATATGAATACAAGTAATCGGTCTTGTTCGAGCATTTGCTTAAATTTGGTAGGCATACAACTATTCCTGAACAAGAAATAGTGATTAACTAATTTATAATGGGCAAAATAACAAAATTGCCTCTAGTATCAGTGGGAGTTATGGGACCGTTCAACATATTATTGAACGTTTTAAAAAAGGAAACAGAATAATAAGAAAATCTAGAGTAATTACAAAAGAAACAAAGACAAATGTTGGATTTTGTGCCAAATAAAAAATAATTCAAAATTATGTACTACGAAGTTGGCTACAAAAATAAAAAACGTTTAAATAAAATGGTGTGTGCTGAAACCATTCAAAAAGTCTTAAGAAAAATGCAATACAATGGTAGAGTTGCAAGGCAAAATTCTTACATCAACGAAAAATACAAAAACATGCAAATTTTTTTTCCGAAGAATTACTTAAAGAAGAGATGGATTCTGGAGAACTGTTTTGTTTTTGGATGAGTCAAAATATATTTTTTTGGCTCTGGTAGAACAAGTTTTGTCTGAAGAAAAGCAAATGAAGAGCTCCATGTAATAATCTTCGCCTGAACATCAAACATTGAGGTGATCATGTTATGGTTTGGGGGAGTATGGCTGTTTCAGCAAGATATCATCATTTTATTGAGGAAACAATGGATAAACATTTATATTGTGACATCCTGATGAAAATATTGCAACCAAGCTTGGAATAATAAATTATTTTGCTTTTTATAGACATAACGATCCCAAGCACTCTTCTTATCTCGGAAGAGAATGGGTTCATATAATTACTCCAAAACTATGAAAACACTCCTCCAATCACCAGAACTCAGCGTTATAGAGAATTTATGGAGTTAATTAGAACCAGAAGTGAGGAAACATAATATATCAAACCAAGAATATCTCAAACAAACTGTTCAAGAAGAATCAGAGAAGATATGTCCATCTTGCACAGAAAAGCTTGTCCAATTCATGCCAATCGTTTGAAAGATGCAATGAATAATAAAGGATTACCAATAAAGTACTAAAATCTAAAATATTTTTGAATTTTTGGACGTTTTCCATTTTGCATCATTTTCATTGTGACCTTAGAAGTGTATATTAATTTATAAAGTTTTTGTTTAATCTTATGATTTGATCTCAAATAAATTTTGAACTATTGTATATTCTAGCCTGATGATCCTACTGTATTTTTGTAAACAAAGATTTTTCAGAATAAATTGTGGGTTGGTATTAAATATATTTTTTTAAAAGTAAATATCTTGCGTAATTTTGACTGTGAGCCACTGTAAATATAAATAAATAAGACTTTATGGGAATAAATAAGACTTTTTTGCTGCGTTGTGAAGAGGATTGATAATGATTTGAAGATATGTTTGAAAACTTCTGGTATAAGAGCATCCTCAATAGCTTTGAGAACCCTCAAAGCCTCCTACCTTTTGGAATGTTCTACCAACTTCTTTCTCATTTTAAATACTAAATAAATAAATAGCTATATTGGCAACCTCATTTTAAATTTGATGAAAGAATTTTAAAAACCTTGGGAAAGACAGATGAATCCTAGAGACAAAGGAACAAAACACACACTTTTGAAACTTTAAGTAGATTTATTTGACTGAGATCATCTCATCAAAAAGTGCATGTGATTTTTTGTTGATAAAATATTTACTAAACCTTGGAATACTTTACACTTAACATGATTTCTCAACTATTCTTGCCTTCCATTTCTAGGAACTTTTCTGCATTTTCCATTTCCCAGTTCTCCATTCTACAATGACTGCATCCATAATTAATCATGATTTTGTTAGAATACTTTCTTCTGCGTCAATTCATTTCTAAGCTGAGTTAGTTGCTGGATGGTGGTAATCTGAAAGATTTCTGTCAAAATTCTCCACAATATAGATAATGTTTTGTAATCATTATATTAAGTTAATCCAAAAATAAAATATTTGGTTGTTCTTTTTTATAATATACTATTTTTGTTTCCTTAAATTACTACTACTATATTATAGTATAAAATAGTATTGTTATTTTGGAATAAAGCATAGCAAAACTCTTTTTAATACTATTATAAACATTAGTTACAACAGACTTGAAGATTAAATTCTCCTTTTGACATCTGATAAAATCTGGAACCGAGAAAGAGACCAAAGAAGAAATAGATGATATAAAAGTAAAATTATCAACAAAATCAATGGCAAAGGATATTTTATAATGACATTAATTTGTTTTTCAATATTGCCACAAGAATCACAACTGGAAAAAGAAACTGATAAGAAAAGAATTTAAACATGACTGTATAAAACTAAATAATTTGCTATGTCACTATTATTAATAAATTAAAAAGAGAAAAAACGTACCTTAGACTATTAATTTGAAAAAAATATTATTATTCAAATTCATATTTAATTGAATTAAATAATACTTCCATTAATTTTAAAAAGATTAGATTTCTTCCATTATTCATCAAATGTTTTTTGTTCGCTAATAAAATTTGCTGATATTTGTCTAATGAAAACACACATTGAAATAGTGCTCATAACTTTAGAGCCTTCTTTCCCAAACAACAGAGAAGTTTTTTTTTTTCTTTTTCAATGAAATACTTTCAATTTTTTATGATAAATCCTATACTTGAGAACAAAATTTCTGCTCAAAATGGAAAGAA
Source organism: Gonocerus acuteangulatus (assembly GCA_946811695.1). Classification (NCBI taxonomy): domain Eukaryota; kingdom Metazoa; phylum Arthropoda; class Insecta; order Hemiptera; family Coreidae; genus Gonocerus; species Gonocerus acuteangulatus. Next base: position 44,823,907 of record OX328127.1, read on the forward strand.
AAACTGCCGCTCCAAAAGAGTTTTAAATTTTATTATCGGTACCTTTTTCTTGCAGAATCTGGAAACTGAAAGTAAAATGAAAGAAGCTATTGAAGAATCGAGCGATGTGATAAAAATACCCGAAAAGGAGGAAGGAATCCCTTGTACTTCCTGTGTTAAGGAAGAAGGGAAAGATGAATCAAAGAGAAAAAAGGCAAAACGTATTCGTTTTGTAGAGCCGACAAAAGAAGAAAAACACAGCATTCCTTCAAGCGAGAGTTCTGAAGAAGAATTTGACTCAAGCAGTGAAGAGAACAGAACAAGCAAAAATATTTTTATTGAAGAAACATCGTCTGAAGGCAGTGATTCAAGTGTTTCTAAAGAATCTGATCTTTCCAAAGAAGAGGAGAGTAGCTCAGAGAGTGAAAGAAAAAAAGTTGTCAATATACCTGTTCGTCAAGTTGTTCCAGAATCTTTGAAACCTCCTCAAGTAAGAAAAGAAGATATTGAAACTGAATCAGAAAGAGAATCTTCTTCTGAAAAGGAATCTTCTTCTGCAACTAATGAATCAGAAGAAAATGTTCCATATGTGAAGCTAGACAATTCTCCTCCTTTGGAGGAGCATTCACCTGAAAACGAAAAATATATCACAGAAAATACTGCTGAAACAAAAGGCCCTGGTCTTGATGTGGTAAATAAGGCTTCTACTGTACCAAATATTCAAAGAAGAAAAAAGGTTCATGGTAATCGTATTTTTGAGAAAGTACCAAATCAGAATGCAGTTTATGTTCCCCTACATGGGTCTTCTGATGAAGAGCTAAGTGAAGAAGGCCCAAAAGACAGTCACAAATCTGATGAAACAAGTTGTTGCACAGAAACATGTGAAGAATTTTGTCAGAAAAAAGAATGCAATGAATTACCAAATGAATATTCCATTTTTGTACCTTTACATGGAAGACCAAACGAAAATTTAGAAAATGAAAATAACAAGAGATCAGAAGACAATGACAGGACTATAGAACGACATGAAGAGTCAGAAAACAACAAAAATATTAAACCAGTTACATTGGCAAGTGAATCTTACCAACCTCTTAAGATGAAGAAACATAAGCCTCGAATGTTTTACAAAGTTCCCAATGAAAATGCTGTTATTATTCCGCTACGTGGGTCATCTGATGAGGATATTGACAGAATAGATACTAAAGAAGGTTCTACAATGGATGAAGCTGAAATTGAAGAAAGTAGTGATCTGAATAAGTCAAAGGAACTGTTGTACGAAAAGAAACTCGAAGACGACGAGCCCAACAAATATGCTGTTATAGTTTCACTACACAAATCAACATTTGAAAAGGAGGATTCATGTAGTACAGAGGAATTCTCAAAAATTGGAAATGAGGAGAAAATGTACACTGAAGCTGCAAAAATTATTCAAGAGGAGGCAGGAGTATCCAATTCTGCAGAACATGAAATAAAAGAAATTCCAAAGAGAGTAAAAAACCGAATTTTCACCAAGGTTCCAAATGAAAATGCTGTTTTTGTGCCCCTTCATGGATCTTCAGATGACGAAGAAAGTAGTGTTAAAGATTCAGACGCTTGTATTACATCAGCTGCTTCACAAGAAAAGGATGAGAAAAATTATGTTTCTGAACACAGTAAATTAAATCATGGTGGTCACAGCTCATATGCTGAACCTCCAAATGAATATTCTGTTTTTGTTCCTCTTCATGGTTGGGCAGGAGAAGAAGTTCCTATTGATGTGGATGTTGAGCAGGAAAAAGCTCAAGCAAGTGAACTACCTAATTTAGGCGAAACCAAAATCTTACCCGATGAGAAGTCTTTTCAACAATCTGAAGGCGACCAAGAAGAAAAATTAGTTATACACAAACAAAGGCTATTTCTAAAAGTTCCTGGTCAAAATGCAGTAATTATTCCACTTCATGGATCTTCTGATGAAGAAGACAGGCAAGATGTGGAAGAGGATGATGGACTTACTTCTGCACTGCACTCTTCGCCTAGCACAGAAAAACATTCACAGCAAGGAAGAAAATATTCAAAACACTTCAAAAATAGGGAAGTTATATATGAAGGAGCACCAAATGAATATGGAATTATTGTTCCGTTAGCTGGATTTCCAAATGAAGAAGAGAACTTAACTGAAGATGCTGGGAATTTTGTTGATAACACAGAAGTCCCAAGTCAATTCCATGAAGTAGAAAAATCTCTACAGGAAGTATCTAAAACTGAAGAACCAGAGAGAGAGGATACAGAAATGAAACCAATTAAAAAGAAGCAGAGAGTATTTCTGAAAGTCCCAAATCAAAATGCTGTTTTTGTCCCATTACACGGGTCTTCTGACGAAGAAGAAATACTCGAATCGACTCAAATAGATGATTTAAGAGGAAGAAGTGACTCTGTTTGTGAAACACCTAAAATACAAACAATTCAAAGAATATATTCAGGAGCTCCAAATGAATATGCAATTTTTGTACCTCTTCATGGCTGTCCTGAAGAACAAGGAAGAGTTTTGTCAGAAGTGGAGGGCCTGCAAAGTGAAACATCAAATATTGGATCTTTAACTAATATAAAAGAAAAACAGAAGACTACAGATGTATCAAATATTCAAAATAGAGATGTAACAACAAAAATGGATGAAGAGGTAACTTTTAAGGTTCCAGAACAGAATGCAACATTAATTCATCCTCGAGATTCATCTGCTCAAGGAGGGGAAAAGAGTATAGATGATGATGATGATGGATTAGTTCAATCAGACATGACTGTACCAAAAGAAATTGGAAGTTCAATAAACAGGCTCATTGGAGAGAAAGAACCAGAAATAATAGCAGGATCTTCAAAAGTCATAGAATCCCAAATAAGAAATGAAAATGACGATAGAGGCAAAATTAAAAAAAAAATAAAAATGAAGGAACGTTTATTTCTTAAAATACCCAATCAGGATGCAGTAATTGTTCCCCTTCATGGATCATCGGATGAAGAAGAAAATGCAGAATCTTCTGAAGAAAGAAGACAACTTAAAAAAGAGAGAGTAGAAGTTGAGTACAATCAAGCTCCAAATGAATATGGAATGTTGGTACCTCTTCAAGGCTTGCCAGGGGAACTAAATGTTCCTGAAGTGGATGGTGCCCAAGAAAATAATTCACCAGTATTCAAAAATTTTGAAAAGCAACCCTCCGAGCAGCCAGACTCAAAAGATACAGATATAAAAACCAAAGAACATAACATACACAAACCACGTTTGTTTTACAAAATTCCCAATGAAAATGCCTTTTTTGTTCCATTGCATGGTTCATCTGATGAAGAGGAGGAAGGAAATGTAAATAGTTTAGAAAAATATTCTAACAGTGCTTCAGATCCACTTGAAAAAGAACAGAATATTGCGAGAAAAATTGATTATGAAGCACCAAATGAATATGGAATAATTGTACCTCTTCATCAGTTCCCATATGAGCCAAAATACCATGAAAACGAGCCAAATACCTCATTGGAACCCTCTTCTATGGCTAATGTTTCCACTGAAGAAATTACTAACGTATCAGAAAAAAATATTGAAAAAGAAAACAGTTTTCTTGAAAAGTTTGGTAAAAAGAAGCAACGAATATTTACGAAAGTAGCAAACCAAGATGCTGTTTATATACCTCTCCATGGTTCTTCTGATGAAGAAAAAAGTTTTGAAGAAGAGACATCAAGTAACATAGAACCCTCAACTATGAATCAATCTTTTTCACTTATTAAAGAAAGAACAAGAATGGAAGAAGAAACAGAAAAAAATAAGCTAAAACTAAAGACTGAATACACAGGAGCTCCTAATGAATATGCAATATTTGTTCCTTTGCATGGAACAACTGAAGAATATCCCGATGAGCTAAAAGTCACTGAAGCTTCTTCTACAAATGCTGTGAAATCAGAAGACATTGAAGTAAAAGAACAAAAAATCCAAGAAATTACAGCAGCTAAAAGAAATGAAAATAAAGGTAATATAATTGAAAAAAAGTCTATAATTATGGAACCAAATACCTCAGATAAAAAGGACACAAACTCCTCATTAGGGGAACAATCTGAGCAGAAAGATTTAAAACCAAAAGTAAATCGACCCAAAGGGAAGAAAAAAGCGCCCCCTGAAAGAAAAGAAATTGTTACTGTGACAACTGACAGTGTTGCAAAATCTTCGGAAGTACCTCCACTAACTAAAGAAAAAGTTACTATGAAGAAAGCTCAAATGCCCTTTAAAATGGCAGATGTTGTTTTACAAGTTATAGCAAAGGAAGAGGAAAAAGAATTGGAAACACTTAGCACACTTCAGAAAATGCCAGATGATCCGGGAGAAAAAAATGAGTGTCAGGCCGCAGAACAAAAGACAAGCGAAGCAGAGGAAACCCAGAAAAATATAGGGTGATGAAATTGAATTTCAATATATTAGCAATAAGAACTATTATAAAGCTTAAACTATATCTATTTTTAAAACTAAATATTTTAAAAAACTAAACCTAACTGAATAACTTTCTTAATTTAGTTTTAATATGAAAGGTACTCACAAAAAATAATTTTTCTTTTTAAATATAAAAATTAGAGTAGGTTAGAAGTGATCTTTCTTCTCTTCCATATGGGCATTATTTTTAGATCTATTCTGAAAATCTTACAAAATCTAAGACATGAAATCAATTTAGTTTTGTATAGAATTATCTGTTTCTAAAATTATATGAAACCATTGTTTTTATCCCCACCTTATTTGAAACAAAAAAATATGTTTAGGTTCTTGTATATTTTGGAACTAAACATTTTTTAGATTTTTGTTGATTTTGAAACAAGGCCTGATGGCTGTGAATGTTAAATCCATGAACAATCTGTGCCTAAGGTTGTGGGTTTGATTTTCCCTGCGGGTGGTGGCTTATAAATGAATAACCTTTATCCTCGCTGGAAATGGGTGGCAACATATATATATATATATATATATATATATATATAGATAACCCGTCCAAAAATATATCTCAATTATTCATAAAGGGGCGTTTAACAATTAAAATGGGGGTCTCCCGTGGTCCAAGCGCCTTAGATTCATAAGCGGGAGATGGCCATCATCAGATGGTGGGTTCGATCCCCACCGGTGGCAGGAGTTTTCTGATCCCATGGCTCGTTGGGAAAATTCCTCCCTGCACCCTGGATGTCGGCGCTAATGGCCTAGTTGTCGAAGCGCAGTAAAAAATAAATAAATAAAAACAGAAAAGAAAAATAAATGTTAAATTTCCATGTAGAATGTTATCCTCAAAAGTTTCCCACAGATTTTTGTTAATATTTTTCTAACTATAAAATAGAGACTTTTCTTCAACAGGGAACTGTTTTTGAGTGTAATAATACTTTGAACCACAATGGTTGGTGGGAATATGGTTGTTCTGTTGGTCAAAAAGGAAGTAAGTAAGCATTTAATGCAGTCAGGTCTTTAAGCAACTTTATTGTGTTAGTTTGTCTTTGTGCTTGTGATCCCAAAGCTCAGATAACACTTAGATATTGTTTCAGTCTCTTGTTTTCTCTTTGTATGAAATGTTCTTGTTTGTTTGAGGAACTGGGCTATTTTGTCATGGTATTCTTGCACTTAAGGTTTGTTAGAGAATAATTTGGATTATTAATCCGTCGATCTCCTTAATTTCATTAAAGGCCTATATTCATAATGATGATTACGTTGAAAATTTGTCATGAAATATGACTGTGATGAATGATCCACAAGAATGGTCTGCAAAAACATTTCTGAACTTAAGTTTAATATGGCTCATATCTGATAGTTTTTATATGTCCTCCTGTGACCATAAAGTAAAACTCTTTAATTTTATTTTTTTATAATCATGTTCATAGTTAAAATACTTTGTTATTAGAGCCGCCTCAGGGAAAAGTGACTCGACCTAAGAGGTATATTTTCACGATGATTACTTAAGTGTTAACTTTGGTCTTTCTCTGCCTCCCGGCACCTTCATTGCTGATGAAGGCTACCAAAGAGTAGCCGAAACGTCCTTAATACAGATTTTTTTACAAAAATCGTATTGATGTTTTCTTAGCCGAATCCCCAGTAATCCCTGATTGCTTATCACCTTGACGGCTAACTATCTAATCTTCATAAGAGATATATTGTTCCAAAATATTTTTTTAGTGATTCAATAAATTATTCTTCAATCATAATCTCGCCAACGATATAGAAAGGCTCATAGACAATGATAGCCAGCACATGAACACTTTACTGACCTATCTCAAGAACACAGGATTATACATCCACAACATCGTTGACATTCTTAAGCAGTTTGTTTGAAAACATGTTTACACTAATATTAAGTAATATTTTCTCTTTGTTCTCGTCACCCAAAACCCTTTCGTTTACATACATAATAATATTAACCAGCTGGTTTCCTAGTTTTACAAGTTCATTAGATACTTTTTTTAATCACAAAAGAAGTGGAACATACAATAAGAGATAACCCGTCCCAAAATTCGAAGTTAATAGTAATGGACGTTAAAATTTAAACAATACATACAATAAGTAAATAAAAATTATTTAAGAGTTTTTACTTATTTTCAGAGAAATTACTGCATTGCAAGATTTGTGTACTAACTTAATTCTCATCCTCCACTAAATGGCTATCAATAATATATGTGAATGTGTAAAAGATGTTAATATATGTATAATTGTTCTTGTGGGATTTACTAAAAAGAAATAAACAAAAAAAATTAAAAACTACACTTGAAATTCTTTAATTTTCAATACTTCCTTGTTATAATTTTATATCTCTAAATAGATTCTACACTTAATAAAATATTCAACATTCCAGAAATATACTTTATTTTCAAAATGGTACACATTATTTTCAAAATGACACATAAAATTAATTTAGAGTGAGTGGAAACATGTCTGGGCATTTCTAGGGGTTGAGTGAAACTTGTAGGGGTAAAAGATGGTGAAAGACTTGGGACTTTAAGGTATCAAGATTGACGATAGCTTGGTTTATAGATAGACATGGGTAAGGAATTCCTGAGCATGGTGTCATGGGTAACAAATGATTTTTTGTATGTATGTTCTACAGTAGGAAGAATATAAAGATCAGAAAGATGGGAATGGGTGTTATAGGAATGAAGAGAGGGTTTGAATTTGAGGAGTTGAAAGATTTATGAAGGTCTTTGGGATTGAACAAATCGGTAAAGGACTGGTAGGGGTATTGGTTACAATAAACAGGGAAGAGTCACTTTGATTCTTGATATAGTTCTGTGTCATTAATTACTAACTCTGCCATTTTGAAAATAAAGTAAACCATAAAAGAAGGTTGTAATATACATCATTATTTACGGTTTTTACTTACTTAAGGATAGAAAAATCCATAAATGAAGGTTCAAATAATGTTCTTCCCATGTAAAAAAGGAGGCAAAGTATGCTATTAATTTCACTTTTTTCCAAAGCTTTCCTGTAGCCATTAAATTGTAAATAGACATCAAATACTAAATTTATCTAACCCTCTTACTATTACCCTCCTTAAAGTTCTTTGTTAATCTAATAGAATTTTGTTCTACTTTTTTCAGCGACCACGAATACGAACCTATACAAGTTCCACGGTCCGCAAGCCAGCCTCCTGACAGTGGTAGGAGCTATAAAATTGAAACAAGAAGCCACCCTGTGGAAGTCATAACTCAAGCTCCTGTACCTGAAGCCGAAAGCAAGGCCGTTGAATCAAAAAGCCGTCACATTGAAGTGAATTTAAAGCATGAAGAGGAAGACCGTTATGAAATAGTAAGACCCAAGGAGTCTATAAGTGTCCAAGAGAACTCAGCAAATCTTCAAGTAGAAGGTGGTTATGAGGCGGTAGAAGAACCCAAAAAGCAGGAACCAAAGAGGTACATCAGAATACCAAATGAGGACGCCATTATTGTGCCCCTTCATGGGTCTTCTGATGAAGATATTAACCCTGATAGATATTTGAACCCTGCACTGATGATGAGCGAAGAAGAAATTGAACATCTTCCACAAACAATGTCTTTTAATGAAACTCTACAAGAAATCCCAAAAGATAAAAGTAATACTCGTGATACAATACAACAAAAATTTAAGGCACAAACGGATCGCTTAACTACAAAATTAAAAGGCATTTCTAAACCAAATATTAACTTCAACAAACCAAAGATTAATCTACCTGAAAGGCCAAATATAAAAATGCCAGAAATACCGAAGATAAAGTTACCTGAGAGACCTAAGTTTTCTTTTCCTGATTCATCAAAATTTCATCTACCTGAAAGACCAAAGTTTCATTTCCCTGACAGGCCAAAATTTCACATGCCTGAGAAACCTAAATTTCTTACCGAAAAGCCTAAATTCCTTACTGAGCGCCCTAAATTTAAACTTCCAGAAAGACCAAAATTTAGCAGAGGAGAAAAAAAACCAAAAGGACCAAAGGGAAAGAAACCAAATCCAAGCAGCTTAAGGCGCCCATTGAGAGATGTAGTTACCATAAGCTCACAATCGACTCCAGGCTCTACGAACAATATTTTTGAGACATTAAAATTTAGAACTTATCCAAGATTTTTTAAGAAGAAGAAGGCACCACCAGTTCAAAAAATGAGCAGTTTAGATACTGAAAGTTCACAGCCATCCACTCCACCAATGCGCCCAAGAAGTTATTCAGGCCAACAGCAAGATACCTCTTGGGTACATGCTTATCGGGATGTAAAATTTGCAGATGAAGACAGTAATTTAAGAGTTGAAAGAATGGAGGAAGAATATGAGAAAGAAGAAAATACCGCTCAATTTCATGAAAATTATGATGGAAGGGCAAGAAATATGGCAGAGGAAGATTATAAGCAAGGAAAAGCAGAAAGTATGACTAGTGTAGTTTCTGAAAAAGGCAGTTCAGGTAGTTCGTCAAACAGAAGAAGAGCAGGTGTAATCGAAGAAATAGATTCTGATGAATTCTTTGTCCGGGAGAAGGGTCTGAGCAGAGAAGATGTAGATGTGAGCAGGTATCTGTCATTAGAGATTAGGGATGCTTTCAGGCAGCCAAAAAATGCACTTGCTAGTCTCGACAGCGAATTATACGATGACGAAGAACCAGAGATGAAATTTGAGCATAGTCCAAGAGCCCCACAAAGGACAAAACCAGGAAAATCGGCCAGCTTTGAGCGCGAACAAGAGTTCCATACATTCCCGAAGCGACCTTCTAGGCGGAAGGAGAGTGATCCAGAGATAGTTGTGAAACCACCACGGAGATTCCGTTCTAGCTCCAAATCAGGAAGTAGATACAGGAGTAGACAATCCTCTATGCCAAGTCTTAACTCAGATATCGACATGGGAGCTCCAGAGCCTCCAAGGCGTAAGAGTAGAGAGAGGAGTATTAAAAGTTTGAACAGGGAGGGACAAGTCTCATACCATGGCGATGACAATGTGCAAAATCGGGTAAGTCCATTCCATTTTTATCTTACTATACATGAGAACAATTGCAGTAATGTGAAAAAAAGATCCCAAACTCCTCAGGCTGTATTTTAAAGCAGAGTAAATAAAAGTAATTAAAATATGTGAAAGAAGGAATTAAAATGGTGTTAATTTATTATAATTTGATCAATTTTTAATTTGCTTCGAGAGTTATGTTTACACATGGTACCTACTACACTACGTAATAAATACAAAAAAACTCATATTATCGTATTTTGATCTAACGCAGGAACAGGATACAGTCACTCTAGTGGTAGAAAGCGCTCCTTGCGGCGGCTTTGTGAACCTACGTTTGGCGGGCTTTTCTATTGAAATATATTACAAATTAAACCCCCGCTTTACGATTGACCGATTCAGCTCATTTTTGCAACACTACTTTCTCATGAGTTACCCACGACGACGTATACCGCGTTTCGTTACAATACAGCAGAAATTACGACCGGTATGAGTATATTAGGAATTTGGGTCCGGAGTAAACCCCCCTTCTAATGAACCGATTTAGTTTATTTTTACAACACATATTTAACTGTAGATTACCACTACGAATACCGAGTTTCGTCGAAATATACCAAAAATCACGGCTGGTAGTGGCGAATTGGTATTGTGGGTCCGGAGTAAACCCCCCCTCCTAATGAACCGACTTAGTTTATTTTTACAACACATATTCACCTGTGGATTACCACTACGAATACCGAGTTTCGTCGAAATATACCAAAAATCACGGCTGGTAGTGGCGAATTGGTATTGTGGGTCCGGAGTAAACCCCCCCTTCTAATGAACCGATTTAGTTCATTTTTATATCTCACTTTTCTGTCTATATTACCACTACGAATACCAAGTTTCGTTGAAATATAACAAATATTACGGCTGACATAGTCAAATTAGTGTTTTGGGTTCGGGGTAAACCCCCCCTTCCGGTGGACCGACTTTGGTGGTTAACGAACTCGTTCAATCGTTTGCTAATTGAATGCTATATACCAAGTTTCGTGACGAAAAAACAAAAACTCTGGCCGCTATCGTGTTAACAGACACATATATATATATATATATATATATATATATATATATATATATATATATATATATATATATATACAGATATATATAAATTTTAACGGGGGTCATTTTCGGTGTCTACTAGGTAGGATCGATAAAGATTTGAAGACATTTTTCAAAAATTCCGTCATGAGTCCAACCTCAATAGCTACTTTCCTTCGGAGGAAAGTGCTAAAAAGAACCCTTCCCTCCTATCCTGGCTGAACGTGTAGATATCGCCCAGTAAAAGTCTCTTCCAACACATTTTAGAACTTAGCTGAGGTAATATTGACTTTCATGAGGGTACAAAATTTATATACATTAAGAATATAGAATAGTAATATGAATTTATTTTTAAGAATCTCTTTTTTTTATTTCAAAGTATTTGTTATTAGATGTTATAGATTTGGGGTCCTTTGGAAGACATATTTTTCACAAGTGACTTTTTCAATAAGTCTGATTATTATATGGCAACTCTTGTTTAGCCTTTTTATTCAGAAAGTGCATCTGCCATTGATATATTTTGTTTCTCGAAAGAAATTATCTAATTCCATGATCATAAAACAATGACCTAAGTAACATACTTAGGTCATCGCAACTGAAATCCCCTGATAGTAAAATTTGTTGGAAATTATATCACATCCCAGCCTATTTATTCCATTTGCTAAGTATCACAGAATTCAAGAATGTTGATTAAAATTAGTAATTATTTTCTAGGATAATATTACTAAATTTATAATATGAAATTATTAAATACAAACAAAAAATCTCATAAAAACATTCAGAAAAGTAAATTTACAAATGCCTTACTTATTGGCCCGTCACCCTTCATCATCAATTTATTTAAACTTATTAAGAGTTGATTATAATTGCAAAAATTGTAATGGTATGGTATTTTACAATATTGAAATGTTGAGTGGTACATCAATGAAGAAATTTGGCTGGTCTTGCCTCAAATTTATGAAAAAAATACCTTCAACAAAAGATACTTATAACTAAGGGCATTAAAGCAGATTCAAATGCTAGATGAAAACTTCTGGTGGGATACTCAATTAAGAACTTCAGTTCTCTTCTTCCTTCATAATGTTTCTCTTTTATTACCTGTATTAAATATCTAGGAATGTGAGAGTACTTAGGTCTAGAGATAGATTCAATACATTAATTAAAGCTACAACAGTTGAAATAAAATAATTGTTGTGGTAGCAATGTCACTTTAAATACAGATATTATATATATGAAATGGCAGCGAGATCCAGCGTATCCACCCATCAACCTCTTTTTACAAATATGATTAAAAGTTCGCAAGAGAATCAGTGGGGATTTTACAAAATGTTATATGTGAATATAAGCCACATGGATTCTAGCTCTCTAAAAGTCTAATTGTCGATTTTGAATGAAGCATGCTCAATATCACATTGAGATTATTCACCAGACCAAAATCTTAGAGAAGCTGGTCATATTCCAAGATAAAGTAACAGACAATAAAACTTACCTGATTATTTGGGACTAAGAGAAAGGTGTGCTGTAATGATTCATCCTTTCACCTTTAATTATTCTTGATTCTGCCATTGTTGCATAAAAGCAACATTTTTATTCTTTTTTGTTTTGTTGAGGGTTGAAATAGATAATGTCCATTTTCATAGAAATCTCTTTTATTCATCCAACATATTTCATGTGTTATTTCGCTTCTCGTCGGAGGCTTGTGTGAAGCTGAGAACACCATTACAAGATAAGCCTCTAATAAGGTTTGAGATAACGTCAGGCAAATAAAAGAGAATACTATAAAGTTATTAAGAAGGATTAATTAATAATTAAGGAGGTTACTATGGCATTATTGATTTGCTTTTCCAAATCTTTAATTCTGAGCCCAAAACTCAGCCTTGAGAGTTAATTATTCTAAAAAATTAAGATTTGAAAATTAAGTCACTGATGGTGTATTTTACAGCGGATAAATGAAATTATTGATTGATGAAATTTTAAATATCATTTAAATCAAGAATAAATATTTTTTTTTACATATTGTAATATATTTTTGTATTCAACACTTTATAATTACTGATTAATAAAGTATAGGTCATACTTTATATAAAACCGTTTCAATGTTCCTGATTTGGCAATCAATTCAATGGTTGTCAGAAAAAGGGTTAATGCCTTTACTGTTTTCTAGAGTATTAAATAATTATGCTTGGGGATCTATAAAGCTATTTTCCAAAAGAAAGCTGCAGTCCTAATCATCAAAAAAATGAATCCGGTAAATAAAACTGGTATCATATAAAATAAGGCCGAGTTGCCAAAAATCATGTAGCATAAAGGTTAATTCCTGAAACCATCAAGTATGATGATTGCTATCTAAGCATTGAATAATAAGGAATGTATTCTTCAGGATATCAAGAACAATGCATGCAGGGGATACAAGCAGTGAAAAGAATCGGCTACGTTGTTGGTGGGTGCTCTTTATTAAGTAGCATATAAATAGGGGGACATTTTTTACTCTTAATATACTCATAGAAGTAGATAATGCATAAAATTATTCCATCTCAGAAAAGATATTTGATCTTTTAAAAGGATACTGGAATAAAATTTCAAGAAACATCATAATTTAATTTCCATATAGTTAAATTAAAAAAATATACTCTATTTCAGGTGTCTGCACAGCATTCAGTTGAGATATCACCAGTCGCACCTCTCAGAAAGTCACGCTCCAGGGGAACTTCTCTAGCTGATGATGACAGAACATCTCGTGGGGCTGATTCATTAATACTCCCTGATGATGATGATGTTCATCATCCTAATCATGTTGAAAGGGAAGATGACGATGAAGAGATTATGATAGATGATGAAGAACCCAATGAAAAATTTATAGAAGAGGAGGAACCTTATAAGGAAGTCGAATCTGCAACTATAAAAGAGACTATACAGGTTGAAGAAAAAGTCATTGATAACTCTGGTTACGCAGTCGTTTCAAAAGACAAGAAAAAGCCACCACGGCCGCCACCCCCTCCTCACCAGCCCTTCCACTTTCAAAGTCAGTTGGACACCATAAAAAATACTGGGAAACAAATATTTTTTACTTATCCACGCCGAGCTATAAAGTCTTTGCACAAACAACCTCCAGCTAGGCCTGTGAGGAATTATAGCACACTAGGACCAGTGAGGCCACCTCGGAAAAATAGGGTATTCAGGCAACCTCTTTATATGACGGGAGACAACTTGAGCCCACAAGATTCATCTGTTGATAAGGAGAGAGATTTACAAAGTGGAGATATTCTGAATAAGATGAAAGGAAGACCCCTTCCTCCACCACCTCGGCCACCTAGGAAAACAAAAGATTTTGATAATTTTATTGGCAGTGAAATAGCTGAAAATATTCCCACAGAAACAATAATTGCAACAACAGAGATCGAAATAGAAGAAGAATTTGAACCAGAGGTCGAAGAAGACCGAATAAGTTACCTAAAATCAAAGAAGGATACATTTTTCAGCACTTTATCAAAATATACTCCTCGTTCTGGAGAGAAGAAGGAAAATTTGAGAGAAGTACTGACACAGACAAGTGAAGAAGGACAAACTACAACTGGTCAACAAACATCTTTTGATTATGGAGATGTTTCAATACAAACTGACCCGTTACCTAAAGGATGTATAATTATTGATCAAGAAATAGAAGAAACAGAAGAAATTCTTATTCTACCAGATAATAGTAAAGAAATTATTGAAGATAAAGAGGAAAAACCAAGTATTTCAGAGGGCTTCCAAACAAGATCTCCTGCTAAATTAGAAGAAAGGAGGGTTGTAGAAAGCATTCAAAAGAAAGAAGAATCAGACAGGGAAAGTCCAGAAACCAATATTTTTCAGCATGCATTGGAAAGAGTTGAAGCAGCACGAGGGGTACTGAAAGAAGCAAGGGAAAGAGTGATTCCAGGAAGTACAAGTAGTTTGGATGAGAGACGACCTGTTGAAGAGAAGCAAGGTCCTGTAGTGAGGGTTTTACAGAGTGAAGCTCTACCAACTTCGGAACGAAGTGATGATGTAGAGAAAGAAGGAACCCCACCCCCACTACCAATTAGGCCTATGTACACCAAGCCTATTCCTGTATCCTTTCCTGATAAGCTTCACCTTTCAGAATTGGAAGTAGACACTTTGAATGTGTCTGAAATCCAGGCAAATAAAATAAAGGTTTCTGAAATTGAAAGTACCTGTATAGAAGTAACTGAGCTCACTAGTCGTGGAGGAAATTTGATGTTGAATGGCGTTGAGTTACCCCCAGATTTCATTACTAACATAGTCGCTCAGGTTGCAGCACAGCAAGCTCAGCAGCAACAAAACATGCAGCCACAATGTAAGCAACCTCAGCAAGCATCAAGGGAATCCACGCCTCAGCGACAAATGAGGCGAGTTCTAACACCTCCTCCATCAATATTAGTTCATGCAACCTCAGAAAAAGTTACATTACCAGAGCCAAAACTGCCCGAAACATTGGGAACTGAACATATACCCCAACCGAAAACAACAAGGAGTAAGGGTCGTAAACTCCAAACTAGAGTAATCGATGATTCTGAAGATGAATTAGCTTCTACACTAACACAAAGGAGAGAAAAGGAGGAGGAATCAAAAAAGAAATGTGAGGGAAAAATTGAATCGAGGTCTGATGATTCTTTGAGTCCTAGACTAACACAAGCAAGCTCTGTTCAACTCATGGGACGATTGTTCTCAATATGGCAAGACAATGTAGTACAGGGGACTGGAATATTCGTCCAGGGTGTCAATTCCCTCTTCCCTGAAGGAGAAAAGAGGAGGGATGCACAAATTGCAGCTGTTATACTTCTTATTCTAGTAACTGGTCTAATATTAGTTGGGTTTGGTTTCGATAATTCAGTTCACCATCATCACTGGGATTATTTACCACCACGCTAAAAAAAAAATATTTTTGTATATATGGTATCTTTCTTTTAATTTGTTCCAATAGAGATCAAATATGTATGTAATAATATTTATGACGTTTGTAAATAAATTATTTATAACTATTTGTTTTATGTTTTTTTACCCTGTTAAAATTATACAGGTTAAATTTGTATTTATGATTGTAATTCATGTATCATTTAATTCTTACAATCAGTGGTAAAGTACCCAAGAAGAAGGTAATTTCATTCATAATTTTTATTCAGTTTTTTTAAATAAAAAAAACTAGGTCTAGTGGCTAACACATTGGATTCTCATGAGGGAGATACAACAATAGAAGAAAAATAGTTTATTTCACAGCAATTTAAAAAACAAATGAAAAATTAAACTAACTACAATTTATATAAATAAAGAAAAAAAAAGTACTTCATTTGAAAAAGTAATTTAAGAAAGAAAAATATAAATAGTTTCACAGCTAACAGTCAAATCTATCATCACAAATTATTGACTTAGAATTAAAAAAAAAATGCACTCACATTACCTCTCACAATGGTTATATAAACACTGTATAAAAGCAGACTTTGTACACATAAAACGTTCTAAAATTAAAATCTTTGGTATGGAAAAGGAAAATTTCATTTATGCCTATCACTTGCTCTAAGTTTAGCCTCTATATTATTTACAGCTCCCAAAACTTGGTATAGGCCCTGCATTAGGCTGGAGACTATCTCTCCTAAATCTTGTTCAGTCAAAATAAAAACATCTGAAAAAAAAAATCAATTACTAATTTAAATATTCCCAGATATGTATTGGACAATCCAGCATTTTTTAAAATTTAAATTACACTTGTACACTTGTTTTTTTACTAAACAAGTATGTTTTTTTTTTTTTTTTTTTTTTTTTTTTTTTTTTTTTTTTTTTTTTTTTTTTTTTTTTTTTAATTAATATAAATACTAAATTAAAAAAATAAAATGAGAAGAGAGAAAAAAATACATATGTAATATAAAAGTATATACGTGTACATTCAGATCAGTTTATTTAATGTTTTAAGATATTTTTAAACATCTTTAACATAGTTAAAACTTAAGTCAGGTTTGTCTGCAGGTCACGTTACGTCCTGAAAGGGAATGTTAAGTAGTACAGTAGATGGTCTTAAGTCATACAGTAGATGGTCTTAAGTCATACAGTTGAACTGTCATGTTATCAGTTATAAGTAATTACAGTAGAAACTCGATTATCCGGACCTCCATTATCCGGACGCTCTGTTATCCAGACAATAGGACAAAGCATTAGAGGAGGGGCGGGAGATTTTACTAGCGAGGGGTGGTCGTGAGGAGGCACGGGAGGTAGAGGGGGCGCGAGGAAAGGGTTACCATGGCTACCTGGTGGCTATAAGGGTTATAATGGCTATTATATTGCTTTAAATTTGCAATAAAGAGTTCATCGTTTTTGAAACTTTTTTAATATTCCATTATCCGTATTTTCGATTATCCGGACTGACCTTGGTCCCAATTAGTCCGGAATCGAGTTTCTACTGTAGTTTGAATTTATGCAATTTCTTTTTGGTCCACATCCTAAAATGAATTATACATCCTGATATAAATTGTGTTATTTGAAAATGGTCAGTTGATTTTTGTCTGTTAAATATTGCGCGTATATATGTGTTTAATTGTTTTCTTCCTTTACGTATATTTTCCCTTAGTTCATCCATTTTTGCATTGATTTGTTTCTTAGTTATGTCTTCTTGTAAGTTTACAGCTGTTTAGAGCTGATTCTGCTTGTAAGTCAGCTTGCAACAATTGATTCCCAATAGTTTCCAAATATGTCATTCCTAATGTTTTTATATTTACAGCAAGCATCATAATTACTTGTAAACCAACTAAATTTATTGAAGTACATTATAATTATTTGGTTTCTAATTGCAGGGGGGAAATATTTATTATTGAAGAATATATAATGATACCGAATAGTTCAGGTACCCAAAGTTTTGAGTCTATTGGGAGTGCATTTTTGAAGGCTGCAGCTTCATCTTCAGTGCGTCTGAGGCAAAGTAACAACATTTTTTATTAAAAAAAAAAAAAAAAAAAAAAAAAAAAAAAAAAAAAAAAAAAAAAAAAAAAAAAAAAAAAAAAAAATTAAACACTAATAACAATTTATAAAAGAGACTTAACCATTAACACCATAAAAAATTTAAAGAATGACAAGAACATATAAAATCTAAACAGATACCACAAGGGACCGAAACATGAGTCCAAAATTAGAAAATAAATAACATTTAAGTTTAAAAATATTATTTGCTTATTCGGTAATTTGGGAATCATGATGTGGTTTCTTATTGATTTAGATTTTGTAAATTGTTGTCATTCTTTAAATTCTTTATGGTGTTAATTTAAAAAATATTTTATGAATCATGATTAGTGTTTCATTGTTTTTTGTGTTTTTTACATAAAAAATCATGTTACCTTTGCTACAGATCCAATGAAGATGAGTTTGCCTTTTTCAAAATAAATTATTAATAAAAATGAATCACATCCCTGAAATATAAAATGTTTGGCTCTTTCAATTGTAAGATTATGCAATTGTGTTCATTCTCCTTTACCCCCTTGCAATTGAAAGAGAAACTATCATTTTGTGTGAACTCAGTAGTTGTACAAAAGTGTTTTGCTCATTCTAGTTAGCCATTTAATAGCTCAGAAATATTAAGATAATATTTAATCCTAATTAAATGTATGGCTATAATTATTGAGATTAATAATTAATGCAATTAGACTGGTAATAAATGAATTTATTAACCTGGAATATCCTTTACTAAATGGCAGCAGTATACGTTCAAAATATTTATGACATCGTCGTCCTCAGCAGCTGTCGATATTACATCATTTGTTAAGGTACCCCTGAACAAAAAAACATATAAATAAATGATAACAGACAAAGAATTGATCTGTTTACGCATGTTAATAATGTGTAATGGGATTATAAAAATAATTACATAACAAACAAATCTTTTTTGTGACTGTAAAACATTTTAGGTATGTTAGTTTCCAGCACTGCTCTTTTTTTTTTTTAAGTCAGACAATGAGCTAATGATATCCAATGCAAAAGCTGTTAATAAGTAATTCAGCATTAGTTTTGATCAAAATAATTTTTGAGAGAAGTTATACCAGTCAATGCTGGTCCATCATTTTTGTTTACATCCACCATAGTTTTGACATCTCAAATGCTAAACTGTTTTTCCAAAGTAATAAATAAAAAGCGTTATAAATTTGTCCTACATCGGTGTTGGAAGAAGTGAGTATAATATAAGTAAATACAAAAGTTTTTAAACATTAAAAAGTAAGATGGCATTTGAATTATTAGGTTCATGTTAGTGCTAAAGCTTTAATTGAAATAGGAGTTTTAATCATGCGAGTTACAAATCATAATGCTATTAAAATGATTTATGCACGTGAAGTAGATACAAGCAAATTAGAAGTCTTCAAGTAATTAATTCTGGCAGGTTTCTAGGGAATTCTGAGCTATCATTTCAATACACTTTCTCAACTTCAGAAAAATGATTTACAGGCTGAGTATAGCAACCCACTTCATTTAGACAACAAAATTTATTTATTTTGAATAAAGTTTATGTTTTTTCCCCCTAACCAATGGCATGGATGTAATAGTAATGAGGCTTTCAACACTTGTGAATGGTGAGTGACAAAAAAAAGAATGGTCAAGTTTTTTTAGCATTAGCCAATAGCAAATATGTACAATTATGAAACCTCAAGAAATTGATCATCAGGACTATTAGTATTTAAAATTAAACCTGTTAGCTTTGGCAACAGCAAGAGCAGTAGACCATTTTGATTCAGTAAGAAGTTGTATTAGAGTCTCAGGTTCTGGAAGTGCAGCAGCTTCTCCTTCGGTACCCTCTTCAGGTGTAGCTTTCATCAAGTTTTTTCTCATAGCAATAATATCAGATGATATATCCTGCAACTAAACATAATTATCATTCAATACAATTAAAAATTATTTTGTGAATTAAAAAAAAATGGATCGAAGAATTCCTCAGTATAAAATTAATATTTAAGTTTTTTTTATTGAGCACTTAATCTAATGTTATAAAACATTTGATTTATAATGAAGAAATTATGCTCATCAGTTAAAGAATACAGTAGTTATTTATATTATAACTTTGGAAGTACTTGCCCCCTTCCCTTTAGAATAAATGATTTTAAGTTTCATAAAATAATTAAATCTTTATGGACATAAACAGAAAACAAAAACACAAGTATTAATATTATGCTGTGTGTACAGCAACCCAATTTAGTTGGCCAACTAAACTTTCTTTTTCAAAAATAAAGTTTTTACTCTCTCTCTTTTCAAAAATATTGGCAAAGTTTTATATAATATATGCCTAGATCAATACAATTATTGTAAGAAAAAAAAAATTTAACTTGAAAAATGGAACCTTCTTTTTTTCTTTTTCTTTTTTTTTTCTTTTCTTTTTTTTACGGCGCATCGACAAATCTTGGCCATTAGCGCCGACATCCAGGGTGCAACCAGGAATTTTCTCAGCAAGCCTTGAGATGAGAAAATTCCTGCCGCCGATGGGAATCGACCCCACCATCTCCCGCTTTAACAGCTATTTACTCCAATATGGAATGTAAATTTCAAAGTCAATTTTTTTTTCAACTTCATAAAAATATCTATCCAAATAAAATAGCTTTAGAAATATACATTGTCAAATACTTTTTATCAGAGCAAAAAAATAAAAACAAATATGACAACTAAAATAAATCAGTGGATTAAAAATGTATGAAGAATTGAAATTGTATTTTTTCTTAGACCAGCTTTTTTTTTCTCCAGTTATGTGCTGACTCTGCTCATATAAGTTTCCCAGCTTCCTAACTTGCTTGATTAGGTGAATGCACTGTAGTATTGTGCAATAGCAGCAATATTTTAAAAAATTAGGATCTAGTAGTAGTAGAGCGGTTAGCATGTTGGAATTACTGAAAGAGGTCCTGAACTGTATGCATGTTAAGAAACATTGACAAGTAGATAGTCGTGGCCTTGAAAATGTCAACACATACAAAAAATACAAGAAATAAATAAATAACCCAATAGAATGAGAGTACTTTTTCGGATGGTCCTATCCTTATTCAGAGCATTCCAAAAAGAAAGGATCAACTTCCTGCCTTGTTTCTCTTTTAATTTCACACATGTCAGTTTCCACACACACAAACAAACAGCTGAAAGTACTATCGTTGAATCTACCAAACACTTCAGCAGTGGTACCCAAGTTTCAGACGAGTTTTTAAAAATGAAATTGTTTCTGGAGGCAGTAGGTATGATGCTCCATTAAACCGTACGGAACTAAATCTCCAATCAAGGTCGACAACGCTATTTTTATTGGATCACGATACCATTGCAGGAAGTACTCAATCAAAGATTTACCAGACTTAATGTAAGAGCAGAAGAAAAAAAAAAACATGCTTTCCAGGTCTGTGAAGGGTTAAACAGGAAAGAAAAGATCAATATCGTTCCTCAAAGAACCAGAAACAATCACCTTAAAGCTTATCCCTTAAAGAAATTTGGAATATGACATATCTGCAAATTGGGCAGGGAATTGCATATTTATAATATTATTATATAGTATTTATAGTTAAGTATTCATCAAACGTTCCCATTTTGGGGTCTTATTAATTATAGGTTTGAATGTACATTTGTTGCCATAAAAAATAAGTCTCATGTTAGTTTATTAGAATATGTAAAATATTTTTCTAAAACTTACAGTAAATGCTTCAGTTAAACTGATCAGAATAGGATTCACGATTAGAAACAATCTAATAAAAATAACAGGAAACTCATTAAAACAACAACATGGAACCTTCTTCTTGCATAAAACAATATTTAAAACTTTATAAGATTTACATTTATGACACATCCCATCCCATGCTGAATGATAAAATACCGTGCCGTAGATAAAGGATCACAGAGTAAAAATTTAAGTTTTCCCACTTTATTTACACTAATTTTAGAGGAAAATCTAATTGAAAGTTTTTTTCTTCTAAGTGCACACAGTCATTTTTATCTTTATAAGCACATACGTTTCTTTATTATGAAAACCTGCTAATCCATTCATCTAAGCTTAGGTTGAAAAAAAAGTGAACTTTTTTAACTTCATAAAGGAGGCATGCTTCAAACATTTTTTGCAAAGAAATAATTGCTTTCTGATTTGAACAGAGTATTTATTAAGTATTTTAATAAAAAATTAGCTTGAAATGTCATCATTATAATGAAAAGTCATTATATTGAAAGAAATCAAGAAATGAATCCAAATAAAAACATCTTACCTTGTTATCTTGTGCAGTGGTAGTTAGCACAGAATACATTTTATTAGCAGCTTCAAGGAGAAGAACAAGCTGGAAATGAAGTTTATACAAACTCCTTCCAGTTTCCAAAATAACACACATGTCAGGGCTTTCCTGCAGCTTTTGTGTCACTTTCATGTTTTCAATACACTAGGCAAGAGATAACAGAGAAAACATCAATTTATTTATCATTTTTAAGATGGAACTACCTTTGAAGAGGTAATATGGTATAAAACAGTATGAAATTAACACGTTTACTACGTTATGAGATACCATAAACAGTCAGTATATGTCAAAGTGTTAACCATGTCTCTGTTCCCCACGTATACATCCATTACTGTGTTTCACATATTTCCTTTGATTATCAATATTTTTGAATGGGACCATAATGTTTAGGTTCTTATAGATTAAAATATTGAGAACTGATGTTAACATTATGACAAAATGAAATTGTTGAGATTAAATTAATTAAATGAGTTTATTTAGTTCTTAAAACACCTTTTACTAATAAATCCTTAAAAAAAACATTAAAAATAAATGGACGACAAGTTCTTATCACATTAGACAAGAAAACCTGTACGGGATTAGGGTTACCTCGAAATATGCTAATCGATAGTTTAGCGTATGGTGTCAACACAATCAACGTTTTAAGATTAGTAGTAAATAACCTATTGTGTTAGTAGAAATTTATAAAAATATATCTAATATTAAAAACAAAATATGGAGTTAGTTTTTTAGACCCGATGGCCGTGAGGGTTAAGGCGTGAGCACTTAACACTCCGTGCCAAAGGTCGTGGGTTCGATTCCCACTAGGGGTGGTGGCTTTTCTTTCGAAAAAAAGAAAAGGCATCACCCCTATCCTGGCTAGAAAAGGGCGGTAACCTATAGATAACCCGTCCTAAAATTCGTAGTTAATAATAAATGGACGTTAAAATTTAAATAAATAAATATGGAGTTAATGAGCTAAAAAAAATCTACTAATGTTTCATTTCTAATTTTCATAAAAGAATATAATTGCTAGCAAAAGAGCATTCAATCTAAAATTGTAATTTAATACAACATTTATTTTATCATCTAAAACCTGGTAATTTGCCACAAGGGTTGACTTCAGAAGATTTTGAAAAAAAAAAAAAATATTCATAGGATATAAAATTGTAAAGCACAAAATGTTAGATGGCATGAAGATATATTATTTTTCTTTTCTAATCATGCACTACATTAAGTAATAAGCTTACCTCAGACGCCTGGTCTTTCCTATCGAGGAATGTATCCAAGTGCTCCCTGAGTTCAAGCATTCCAAAACGAAGAGTGTCAGTGAGAGTGTGAGAAACTACCCTGTCAGGAGAGAACCATACAAGTGGCGGATCCTGAAGACACGCCAAGAGATCGCCAAGCGAGCCAAGGGGAGCTGCAAGTCCATCGTAGTCAGACAACAGCTGGCATGCTTCACGGCTTAAGGAGACACTTTTGTTGATTACTTCCTAAATTCACAAAGAACTTTTCTAAATGTTTGATTTAAATAATATTTTAGACAAAATACAAATTATTAATATTGTTATATTATTATTACAGCATAACGCAAAAAATGAAAAACTAAATTATTTTCTAGTAAAGGCAGTTTCGAAAGAAGAACTCAATACTTAACATGGCCTTAGACTCCAGTGCTATGACAAATGTCTTCAGGAACCAAATATCGTAATAATTTAAATATTTTATGAACGTTACTATTTTCATGTAGATTATTCTAGTTTTTATTTTTAGCTAATGGCTTTATATTTCTTGTTCATCCTGAGTAAATTGCTCGAATTCCAACCTCAAGAGTGCCTGGTTACTTCACAGGTTGATAGCTCTGTGTGCTAGTGTCCTGACAACACTCATCTTGTGTCCCCTGTGGTGGTGAGAATCTGAGTGCAAGTAACTCCCTGTGGCTGTGGGCTTTCTGTAAACGCTCTGCTCCAGGTTAATATTGCTTCCTTTGATGATCATGAGGTCTAAGAAAGGCAATCTTCCATCCTTCTCTTCTTTGACGGTGAACTTGATAGCTGGGTGCAAGTTATTCATAAGCTGGAGGATTTTTTTTAAGTTCCTCTTCCCCATGCTGCCAAATTGCGAAAACGTCGTCCGCATATCTTAGCCAAAGCTTCGGTCTGTGTTTGGTTTTCTCCATTAATCGCCTTTCGAAGTCCTTCATGAAAATATCGGCCACAACTGGTGACAGGGGGCTGCCCATGGCCACACCATCATTCTACTGAGAGATGACTCCTCTATACTGAAAATAGCAAGAAGTTAGAACTAGCTCCGCTAGTTCCATCATCTCGCCTTCCAGAAATTTATTTTCTTTGATAATGTTGATGGAATCCTGTGCTGGGAGATTTGTGAAGAGAGATTCCACATCAAAGCTCACCAGTATGTTATTATCCTCCAGTTTGATGTTTTTTAAACCACCAAATGAGTTTGATGTTTCTCCACCAAATGAAAAGAATTTTTGACCGCTGAGAACGATGAGGCCAGCACCTTGCTTGCTCTATAAGTTAATGCTCTGATCATTGATATAACTGGTCTAAGGGGGTACTCCTTTTTTGTGTATCATAGGTAGACCGTATATTCTTGTTACCCTAGATTGCTGGGGGTCATCTCTGTAATCTTTGCCTGGTCCAGTTTGCTGTTTTTTATGATGTTCTTTATCTTATTTTCAATTCTTTTGGTGGGGTTCTTGATATATATCGCTTCGTTTAAACGATAAATCAGGATCCATCCAAAAAAAACACGTTTTTTTTTGCGTTTTACTCGAAAATGAAGTCTGTTGGTTTAAGACTGGGACACCCTGTATAAGTTTAATTTTGAATAAAAGTAATGTTATTGTCAACTCAAGTAATAATAAGCAGTCAAGGAATAGTTGTGGCTAAGAAAAATGGTCAAATTTTCAAAAAAAATCTATATGTTGAACGTTTTGGTAGCCTTATTCAGCAACAAATGCTAGGAGATGAAGGAAGACCAAGATAAATTTTACGTTACAATGGATAAGTGTTCACCTAAAAGTGACCATGGACTTAGGAAAGCATTGGATAAGTGGTCACTTATCCATGGCCACCTAAAAGTTAGGTGCAGAACGCTTCCAAAGAGCATAGAAACTCAATAAAAAGAAATCTATAAACTAACATTTATTTGATGAATAAACTACCTTGACTACTCTGTGTAAGAGATGGAAGGTATGAAGTGGTGAAGTAGGCAGATGTGAGACTAGAGACTGAATGTGTACTCTCCAAGCTTCCTCTGAATCCTGTCTAGGAATAGGTGGCCTAAATGGCAATATCCCCGAAAGATTTGGCGATGCATTACAAGGAGTTAGCTCGCCGAGATCTCCAACACTTGAGCTGCTAGTTTAAACATTAATAAGACATTAAGCACAAATGATCTGAGTTGAATTGTAAATTTAGACAAAAAGAAGGTAAAGAAAGAATATTTCTCAAAATAAACCCAAAACTAAATGAACATGGGCTTAGTAGTTCAGTGCTAGGCATGTAAGAGAAGTGGAACCCTTGACCATAAGGAGAAATAAGAACAAGTTCAAAAATAAGCTACAACAAATAGCAGAGTGGCTCATTTCTGGATGTCTGCTTGGCCAAACTACTTTTGCACAGAGTTCCACGCTGTAATTAATTCTCCAATATTGTCATACACTTCCTAAAATATACATTTTTTTAAAAATGTCCAACATCAATTTAAACATGTATCGCATGTCAACTAGAACTTACTAGTTTATAAAAGAAATCAACCCTTTTTGATGAAGAATATTGTGTGTAGGTTCTTACAATCATGGGGAAAGTGCACATTGCAGTTCTAACTGGAAAAATATTTCGTAAAAAATGAAATAAAATATTATACACATAATACTTATTTTTAAGTGGATTCTTCATAAACTTGAAGAGCTTAACATAGTTATCACAAAGGATGAACATTATTAAAAGCTCAGGTAGCAAATTATCTTCTTTTGAAATAATTCCTAATCTTAAAATTCGAAAAAGAATTGTGTTTCACAAAAATTCAGAAATTAAAGTTGTAACAATGTTGTTATTGATGCATATCACATGCAACATATGTGAGTGTAAAGACATGTATACATACAAACCATATACATAACCTATTCATTAGAATTCTTCAGAAATCAAGCTTAACATTATTTCTCAGATTTCAACTGGTTAAAAAGAAACTATGGAATCTTTTTAATATTTATGAATGAAAACTCTAACTTTATAATTTACATTGTATGCGAAATGTACGTAGTGGTGCTAATGACCTCAGCAATCGATGCACCAGGAAAAGAAAAAGTCCGATTCGCAGGAACTGCATCATCTTAGCGCGGTTCCGTTCTTTTCCGAAGTGCGATTAGTAAAGGAATAGTAGCAGCTATCGGTAGGTTTTGATCTTTAGTTAAAAATATAAAATAATATCTCAAAAAGTCCGTCACGCAGGAGCTGCATAACTAAGCACTTTCCTCAGAATTTGGGTAGTGTAGACTGCTTTGCAGAACAATTTGCTTAAAATATCCTACATAAATAAAATGAAAACATGAATAGTTCTCTTTTAAATTTGTAATGAGTAACTGATCAATTATTAATTTTCTTCCAGAGTTATGTTTACACATGGTACCTATTACACTACGTAATAAATACAAAAAAACTCATATTATCGTATTTTGATCTAACGCAGGAACAGGATACAGTCACTCTAGTGGTAGAAATCGCTCCTTGCGGCGGCTTTGTGAACCTACGTCTGGTGGGCTTTTCTATTGAAATATATTACAAATTAAACCCCCGCTTTCCGATTGACCGATTCAGCTCATTTTTACAACACTTCTTTCTCATGAGTTACCCACGACCGCGTTTCGTTACAATACAGCAGAAATTTCGACTGGTATGAGTATATTAGGAATTTGGGTCCGGAGTAAACCCCCCCTTCTAATGAACAGATTTAGTTCATTTTTATATCTCACTTTTCTCTCTATATTACCACTACGAATACCAAGTTTCGTTGAAATATAACAAATATTACGGCTGACATAGTCAAATTAGTGTTTTGGGTTCGGGGTAAACCCCCCCTTCCGGTGGACCGACTTTGGTGGTTAACGAACTCGTTCAATCGTTTGCTAATTG
Source organism: Gonocerus acuteangulatus (assembly GCA_946811695.1). NCBI lineage: Eukaryota > Metazoa > Arthropoda > Insecta > Hemiptera > Coreidae > Gonocerus > Gonocerus acuteangulatus. The sequence goes on from OX328127.1 coordinate 44,850,792, forward strand.
AATGCTATATACTAAGTTTCGTGACGAAAAAACAAAAACTCTGGCCGCTATCGTGTTAACAGACACATATATATAGATATATATAAATTTTAACGGGGGTCATTTTCGGTGTCTACTAGGTAGGATCGATAAAGATTTGAAGAAATTTTTCAAAAATTCTGTCATGAGTCCAACCTCAATAGCTACTTTCCTTCGGAGGAAAGTGCTAAAAGAAGGAAGCTAAAAGCGCCACATATGGAAACTGACAGTTTTCTAAGCGGATGGGACTCTCCCGTCATCGCGACGCTCTCTCTAGGAAAACTCTATTACCAATATGATTCTTATTTTCTCAGCTTTAATGAAATACTCATTCCACCGTTAAATAAACTTAAAAAACAAAAGTGAGGTAAACAGTGACAAAAACCCGTTTAAAATAACAAAACTAAAACTTTCGTAATTTTAAGCACTTACTTCTCCGACTGATATTGCCCCATCGAAATTTTCTTCAGAATCTTTTTTGTAGAGAATTTAGTAAGGTTTTGAATGGTTATATCGTACTTCCCACTGTTTTGAAGATATTAAGGGGGAAAAATGGTGCTAATACCTACCGATAGCTGCTATATTCCTTCACTAATTGCACTCGAGATAAGAACGGAACTGCGCTAAGATGATGCAGTTCCTGCGGGTTGGACTTTTTTTCAGACAAATTTATGTATTATGTTTATATTATAATATAAATATTATATTTGTAAGGAGAGCAAGTCGCTTTAATTGCGGTGTAAAATATTGTCGCTAGCTAAATCTAAGTATTATATAAGCTCATAAGGAAAAAATGGTGCTAATGGCTCATTTTCGATGCGCCATAAAAGAAATAAAAAAAAAAAAAAAAAGGACAATATACGAAGATTCCGAACCATTTCATGTCTGTTAATAAAATATTTTATATACAACAAATAACACTTATACACAAATAAATTTTTTTAGGTACCTATTTAATACGTATAAAATAAGGTTATAATGAGCGATCCGCTGTGGCATACACCAAGTACTACCACCGTGTGGAGTGCAACTAGTATAGACCGGTACGTCAGTACCACTGTGGTATGTAAAGAGCGGCTGTTCTGATACTGGCAAAAATTAGAAATCCTACATTCCTAAAGTTGTTTGGAGGCTTATCTTTATGACTCTAGAAAGGGACTTACAGATGACGAGGGTACACTGGGCACCGCTACCTGGGGACAGGGTAAATGCCCCCCACCCTACGCCTCCTAGCTCATCACCTTCGAATTCCTATGATTTTGTTCAATGAATTTAAACAAAAAAATTAATAAATAGATAAAAACTGCTGAAAATAGGGAATACCAAAAACAATTCTAAAGAACGAAATCAACACCAGTACAGTAATCTAGATATTCATAGGGCATCTTCGAATTCCAAGATGCCGTTGAAACAAAATATTGTTTCTATTTATAGGTATCCTGTTTTATTGAATAATACGTTTGACTACTATAAGCAATCACAAAAATAACGAGCAGTGAAAAAAACTGTAGGAAAGACACAAAAAGATTCGTTCAAATGAACGAAATTACCTATGTTTTAAGCACTTATTTCTCCAAATATGACCATCCCATCGCAAATGTCTTCGAAACATTTTTTGTAGAGAATTTAGTAACCTTTCAAAGGGTAATCTTTTGCTTGCCAAGATTCCGAACCGTTTACGTGATATTAATGAAAATATACGAAGTTCCCAAAACTTTTCATGACTAAAAATGAAATATTTTATTTTAATCCTTACTTTACTCCAAACGTAACCAAATTTTCAACATATTAGTTTTGATAAAATTCAAACATGCAGAAAATGTTTCACCTGAATCCCATGATTCTAAGTACCAAAATCAAAGACAAAAAGAACAGTTCGAATAAGGGAAATCAATTACTTTAAAGTTTTAAGCACTTATTTCTCCGATTGACATCGCCTAATCAAAACATTCATTAGAACCTTTCTTGTAGAGCACTTAGTAAGCTTTCTAATGGTATTCTTTCGTTTACCAAGATTCTCAACCTTTTTCGAGATATTAAGGAAAGTATACAAAGTTCCCAAAACTTTTCATGTCTGTTAATAAAATATTTTATTCTATCCCTTCCTTAACTCCAAACGTAACAAAAATTTCAACATATTAGTGTTGATGAAACTCGAACATGCAGAAAATGTTTCAACTGTATCCCATAATTCTAAGTACCAAAATCAAAGACAAAGAACCCTCCCTAGGAAGGACGCTAGGCAGTTGAAAAGCTATATATCTTGGAAATCCATATCTCTAACATTAAATTGTTTTTCTTATTTTTCTTAACCTGTTTTATTTTCAAATACATTATCCAACAATAAGCAATTAAAAAATAACAAGGAATAAAAAACAGACAAAAAGAACAGTTCGAATAAGCGAAATCAATTACTTTAAAGTTTTAAGCTCTTATTTCTCCGATTGACATCACCTAATCAAAACTTTCATTAGAACCTTTTTTTTAGAGCATTTAATAAGCTTTCTAATGGTATTCTTCCGTTTACCAAGATTTTCAACCTTTTTCGAGATATTAAGGAAAGTAAACAAAGTTACTAAAACTTTTTATGTCTGTTAATAAAATATTTTATTCTAACCCTTCCTTAACTCCAAACGTAACCAAAATTTCAACATATTAGTTTTGATGAAAGTAGAACATGCAGAAAATGTTTCAACTGAGTCCCGTGATTCTAAGTACCCAAAACAAAAACGGTATTCAAAAAATATTTTTCCACTTTTCTCGAAAACGGTTAAAGCTATCGCCTTGAAAATGGTTTCATTCGTTTTCCTAGCCCAGGAATCATATAAAACGAGTACTTAGAAGCTTATGAACTCAAAAACGTAAGCGTTACGATTTTTTTTGTGCGAATTTCGCCCCAAACGCCATCTCCCAGTAGGCGGATTTTGCTGGTTAACGAACTTGACCTTTCAAATTGGACAAAGGATTTTTGTACCAAATTTCATCAAAATCGGACCATTCGTCTTCTATCTAGAGAGCGAACAGACAAATATATATATATATAAATAAATATATACATATATATATATATATATATATATATATATATATATATATATACAAATTTGAACCACCGTTATTTTCGGTCTCTAGGGGTTCTGAAACGCGAAATTTTCTAGTCGGCACTTCCGGATTGTTTCATTGTATCAACCCTATAAGCGGGGTTCCTCCCTATGGGAGAGGGAGGAACCGCGCTAAAAAATGTACGTAGGCCATACCTGGTATCAGAATGAGTTGTTGAATTGCTTCTGTCCCTGAGTGAAAGTGAGAGTGTAGTATATGCCTGGCAACCAGGGGAAGACGGTACAAACTCACCAGGTGGCAGCTCGTCAAGCGGACTCTCAGAGCCGACTTCATCATCTGAAGATTCCTCGACACCTTCACTGCCTCCATAAGGCTAGTAAACAATTTGGGAATCGGAAAAATTGTAAGAATAAAATAAAAATTGAAAGGAACAGAACAAAATGAAGAAAGTAAAATAAACATTGTTTTAGAAATTATAATGAACCAAAAATTAATTAACTTAAAGTTTTTTTTATAAATGTAAAACAATTCTAATCACAAGAAATATTAACCTGATTCATTTGACAAGGTATAATCTCTCTATAGCAAAATTTAAATGTAGCAAATATTATCGCAAATGCAGTGTTTGAAGATAGAAAAGGGTAAGGATGTTTCACTTCTTTTAATCATTTTGTAAAATCAAAATTTATAATTATAACATTTCCAAATACTAGAGTCAGTATTTATTCTCATATATGTAGATACCAGAAGTATATTATGTTAGAAGTCCAGTCATATTGGATCTAAATATTAAAGTCTCATTATCAATATGTGAGAAAATAGCAATAAAGAGAAATGAGTGACCATTTTTGCCTTTGGCAGTCCTACTATTTTTCATTAAACTTTGATTACAAGAAAAAAATCCTGTGGTCTTGACTTATTGACTGTAGTGAGCTGCACTTACCTTTCTAGTAGAAAGAACTGGAGTTTTTTCACTTAAAGATTCCTCAAGCATTCGAAGGGCTGGGTCCAACTCTCCATCCCCTTCACTTAGCACTCTTCTTCTTACGCCCCAGTTGAAATTGTCAGTGCTCTCACCCTTTAAACAGAAACAGAAATAAAATGTTATTGAGAAAAAAAAAAAAAAATTCTTACTCAAACAAGACAAAGAATATTTTTTCTTTTTTGTTATGGTACATCTGCTTCTAGGCCATTAGCATCAGGCTACCTACAGGTTTCTATGTTTTGTAAACCCCATGGGGTAGCAGAGAATTTTTTCAGCAAGCCAATTGCTGAAAAAAGGTAACCTTCCTCAGGTGGGACTCGAACTCACATCTTCCACAAGAGAATCCAGCACGCTAACCACCAGACCATGGGGGACCCCACGGCTTACTGATAACATTATTGGTTTTAATAGTTCCCCTCCCCCTTTAACTTTGAAAAAATGTTCTGCTATTTTAATTATTTTATAAAGAGGCTTTTCTTTATGCTTTATATAGATACAAAATAAGAAATGAAAAAGTCCGACTCGCAGGAACTGCGTCATCTTAGCGCGGTTCCAGTTTTTTTTTTTTTTTTTTTTTTTTTTTTTTTTTTTTTTTTTTTTTTTTTTTTTTTTTTTTTTTTTTTTTTTTTTTTTTTTTTTACGGCACATCTACATCTAGGTCATTAGCGCCGACATCCAGGGTGTAGCGAGGAATTTCACCAGCGAGCCGTGGGATGATAAAATTCCTGCCGGAGGTTATCCCACCATCTCCCGCTTATGAATCCAAGGCGCTAGCCATTAGACCACGGGAGACCCCGGTTCCTGTTCCCTATTCTCATTTGAAAAGCATAGAATAGAAACAGATATTTTCCTCGGCCTTTGTTGAAAGGGTTTTATGGCTATACCTGGGGGTCAGGTCCGCAAGACCCTAGAATCCTCTTCTACCGATACTTCATTTCATACCTTTCAATGAATTGGAAAATATCAAATATTTTCACACATTCCTGTGTTCTTTTACTATAGTAATAATTCTACAGATAAAATCAATTGAAAAATAAAATAAAAAAACCAACAGCATAAAGGCAATTGAAAATATTCAAAAGACGTCATCGAATCTTTTTCTCTTGGCAAGCTATATTTCTAACAATGAATTGTTTTTCTTATTTTGCCTAATCTGTTTTATTGTAAAATACATTATCCAACTATAAGCAATTAAAAAATAACAAGGAATAAAAACAGACAAAAAGAACAGTTCGAATAAGAAAAATCAATTACTTTAATGTTTTAAGCACTTATTTCTCCGATTGACATCGCCTAATCAAAACTTTCATCAGAACCTTTTTTGTAGAGCATTTAGTAAGCTTTCTAATGGTATTCTTTTGTTTACCAAGATTCTCAACCTTTTTCGAGATATTAAGGAAAATATACAAAGTTACCAAAACTTTTTAAGTCTGTTAATAAAATATTTTATTCTAACCCTTCCTTAACTCCAAACGTAACCAAAATTTCAACATATTAGTTTTGATGAAAGTAGAACATGCAGAAAATGTTTCAACTGAATCCCATGATTCTAAGTACCCAAACCAAAAACGGTATTCAAAAAATATTTTTCCAATTTTCTCGAAAACGGTTAAAGCTATCGCCTTGAAAATGGTTTCATTCGTTTTCTTAGCCCAGGAATCATATAAAACGAGTACTTAGAAGCTTATGAACTCAAAAACGTAAGCGTTACGATTTTTTTTGCGCGAATTTCGCCCCAAACGCCATCTTCCAGTAGGCGGATTTTGCTGGTTAACGAACTTGACCTTTCAAATTGGACGAAGGATTTTTGTACCAAATTTCATCAAAATCGGACCATTCGTCTTCTAGCTAGAGAGCGAACAGACAAATATATATATATATATATATATAAATATATACATATATATATATATATATACAAATTTGAACCACCGTTATTTTCGGTCTCTAGGGGTTCTGAAACGCGAAATTTTCTAGTCGGCACTTCCGGATTGTTTCATTGTATCAACCCTATAAGCGGGGTTCCTCCCTATGGGGGAGGGAGGAACCGCGCTAAAAATGGTAAAACTGTTTATCAGTTAAAAGTGGTGTGTGATAGTTTTCTGTCCCACAATGACTTGAAAGCTAAATACTATCTTATATATTTATAAGATAGTATATATCTTATATATATACTATCTTATAAATTAATTATATATCCTTGTTCAACGTATTATATATAATTATCCACCTTTTTTTAATGGTCAACTTTTCTTATAATAACAAGGCCTTTAACAAATGGTTTATCTGTAGGTTACCACACTTTATAAACAACTATTGTGAGTTATAAATATTAATAGTGACCCTAAACTATTAACAATATTTCTTTTGTTCATTGCACTACACATTTTGCATCCTTTCATAATGTTGATACAAGTGCAAAGTATCGAATGTGAAAAGTTGTTTGGTACCTTATATATGACTGTATATATATATATATATATATATATATATATATATATATATATATATATATATATATATATATATATATATATATATTTTATCTTAAGATATATTTTAGACTTAATGCACATTCATTAGTTTGATTTTCAGTAATTGATAATTATTTTTCTTTAATTTTTGAGAGTTTGCCACAACATACATCAGTCCAACAGCAATCAGTATAGATTGAAAATGAAAAATGTGTTTTTTCACATTCAATACTTGGCATTTGTATCGACGATATAATAACTATATGGAGTTACAGCTTTGCCTTTTTAGTAGATGGTTCACCTTCATGCTCTGGTAGGTTGCGAATGTAGTTTTCAGCTCAAGATGAGGGATCAAAAGATGTAAATTGTGTAAAGCTGTTTTAATAAATGACTTGCATTTGTTAATTTTTCTTTAATGAAATATTTTCAGGTATAGGAAAAACTCTATGGTGAAGTAGGGATTTCTTCCTATGTACCCATCTGCAAAAGACCTAAGCCATACCTTTTCAAACCAATAGATTAGGCTGACAAAAATAAGCTGAATTCTTTATATTAAAAATTGAATTATCAATTTGAAAATTTTTAGGCACATGGCACCAGTGCTCTATGATAATCTGCAGAAAGAGCAGTTACTGACTTAAAAATTCCAGATTTCATCATTATGTATAGCAATAACTAAGATGTGGGTACTTCAGGTATCTTCTCTTCACATAGCCACAGAACTGAGTGGGCACAATTTTTTGGTCACCTGGGAAAATAAATTCATAACCTGAAAATACTAGTAATCTAATAATAAAATAAAATAAAAATACACTTACTTCAACACTCTCACTTTCATATTCAAGAAAGTCAAAGTCTTTGAAAACGCCGAAGTGGTCTGGATTCTGAGAGCCAGCTGAGAGATCGGGTCCAGATACCTCTTCCGTAGAAGAAGCAACACTACTCTGCCTCTCCATTACTTCGGAACTTTGGCTGAATATCACCTGATAAAAATAAATTACTTTTAAAGAATTACTAACAATGTTCCGAGATTTCCCTCTATGCAGTGTTCCTAATAAAATCGACTCTAGTTAATTTAATACTTCATAATTTATTTATTTTTGCGTCGGTGCTCCACGACGGAGCTGATACACATTTTAATCTTCAAAGTCAGAGGTTTTGTGTAGCAGCGATGCCATTTCAGAAAATTACGCTAGGTTTAAAAATTATGCAAACTGTGGAGAGAGAAAATGGTCTGAATGAAAAATAATTACTTTTATAATTAATTAATATTTTTGATAATTATATATTTAAAATAAAATAAGTAGGTATTAAAATTTATAAGATTTTTTTTGTTATAAATATGTAAGTTTATTATAAATAAATTAAGAAATAATTATAATTAAATATTTTATATAATAAAATTCTATTTTATTATATAAAGTATTTATTTTTTATTATGTAAATGCATGAGACTCTGAATAATTGAATTTTTTTCAGGAACCTGGAAAACATGAAAGTTGAAAAAAGTATTTTGGAAAACATTCATAATTTAAAATTTAGTAATTACCAGCACTTCTAAGATATAGTTAGCATGTAAAAAAACTGTTCTTTGTTTACATACCTTGGGTTAGAAAATAACTGTCTTATTTCAAACTTGATAACATTTAAAACAAGTTTTATCAAATCTTTAAAATCAAAATGTGGACTACAAAAAAAGTATTTATATTTTATAGTGACCCAATCTTCTTCAATCCAATATTTTTCAAGCGGAAGGTCAATAAAAGAGAATTAACCGAGTTAATTCATTTTATTTGTTCTTGCTCTACATGTTTCAAACCTCAGGTGCCTCTGCAGGCTCCAGAAAACTCAATAAACTAAAACTTACAGCCTAATTGTATTAAGGCGAACCTTCCCGTACATTGGCCACGTCCAATATGAGGTTACTATTACCTACTTAAAGCGTCAATCAGCTGATTGATTTAGCTGAGCTAAAGATTTCATAATTAAGTCGATGGCAGCATATACCATCCTGTGTATTATATAGTCCTTTAATAATTGATTTCTACTGTTTCTCTAAAACATTTAATCAGACTTGTGAAACTATTAATTACTTTCAATGGGCACCTTGTAAAATAAGTAAAATCTATTCTGTTGTGGCTCACAGTATATTTCCTTACAATAATATTTTTGTAAATTAGATAGAATTAAATTGACTAGAAAGATTAAATAAATCGAACCCCCCAGAATAAAAGAACAAAATAAATGTCATTAAAAATTTTAATTTTTAGACAGAGTCAGAAGTTTCTCCAGCTAAATATTGATTTAATAAATCAATGTTTGAAGTTCTTCATAATCAATACAAAACAAAATGAGTTAAACATTCTCACGTCATTCTCATAGGCATAGACATTAATAAGATTGGATACAAGCATTAGATGAAAACGAATGCCAGCAAAACTACTACTCACCTCTACGCCTGTTGCTGCCCTAGTCATAAAGCTTTATAAGGAGGAGGACAAAGTGGAAGGAAAATACTCATTAATGTTTTGCTAGTAGGCCAATGAATGGGGTAACCTTGAATGTTTCATATCGAATGAATTATAAAGCTCTCTCTAGAATCAATGAGCACCTTCGACTTAATTGGGCTATTATAAACAAGCCTTTTAAATTATTATATTGAATTTGAATATTTGTAATTTTTTTAAATGAATAATGAAGTAGAAATTATACAAAATTTAAATCCACTTTTCAATTTATAAACAAATAGTATAAAGTTTTAGTATATTCTTTCTTTGTGTATGGCATGGGTCATTAAAAAAGTGCCAGAACATTTTATTTTGAAATAATATGTTGTAAAAAGAAAATGTTCTGGCACTTTTTAATGACCCATGTGCCATACACAAAGAAGAAATATATGTAGCTGAGTCAATAATAGAAGAGTAAGAACCTAACATTTAGTATGCAAATATATAGTAAAATAAAATTGTTTGCATATTTTATTATATTTCTTTCATGGCATATGGTTAACAAAAATTGTTTATTTGATTTTTCAAACACTTTATTAAAATTTGTTTGCCCTACATATGTCATGGCCTTAGTTTAGTGGCCGTCCCCCTATAATGTTTAAGCCCATTTTGAATAATTGTCCACTTCTTGTTAGTCAATCAGAATAATATCTTCATTGTGTTTATATTAAAGTTCATTATCTCCCCGTGGTCTAGAGGCTAATGCCTTAGATTCTCATGCGGGAGATGGTGGGTTTGAGTCACACCGCGACAGGATTTTTTTCATCTCACGGCTTGTTGAGAAAACTCCTCGCTGCACCATGGAAGTTGGCGCTAATGGCCTAGATGTCTGTGCGGCGTAAATAAATAATCAGGATTTCTAATAATATTATTAAGGAGTGAATAATTGAAAAATCAATTTTTTATCACTTTTTATTGACAACCTGCCATGAAATATAAAAAACTACTCCTCTTATATTGACATATAAGTAGAGTCAGGAAAAATATAAGATGAATTTAAAGAGTGAAGAAAGGAGGAAACGTGTACAATAAATTCTAGTAATGAACTTTGATATAAATTCAATAAAGATGAAAACTTATCTTCATAATAATAATAATAACTAAAATTATTAAGAAGTGAAAAATTATTCAAAATAGACATAATTTTCTCAAAAATTATAAGAGAAATGACCCCAGAAGAGATGGCGACTAAGTCCACAAAACATGTAGAGGTGAAAGAATTTGAATAAAATTGTAGAAAAATAATACTTTATACAACTTTTTATTGATCCCCATGTCATGAAATATAAGACAATATTGAAATATGGAAGTACTAAAGAAATGTAAGAAAGAAATTATGTCTGTTTAAATGACAAAATCATTTTTAAAGTTTTCTTAATATGAATAATTACAACAAATATTGTCATGACATTATAAAATTCTTGTGCCGATTAAATTTAGGTTTTTCTTTTTAATATGTGTAGTGTAAAATCTCATTACTTATGTACATACTGTGCTTGGGTCACTTGCTCGTCCTTGGTAGCGCTTGCGGGGAAAAAATAAATAACACTCAAAACATGCTTCATTAGACATGCACAACATACAACATTATGTAAGAATGTTGTTCCCAAATTAGAACATAATTAAAAAATAACTCCATAGCAACTTTTTAAAGAGAAGAAAGAAATGACTAATTAGAGATGGAAGATATAAAACCAAAACAATATACTAGGAGAAATTATATTCTAATTTAAGCATGCAACATAACATAAATTATTACAAATATTATTTTTAATAATATTTAACAAAAAACTTGAAAAATCAAATTTATGAAATAAAATGAAATAATGTACTGAGAAATAATTTGTATGAGTGTTTTTACACAACGACAATGAATTAACTGGAGAGTTAACAATTTAACTCTCCTCTAATTTTAATCTTAATTAAAATTAGAGAACTCTTTTAACATTTCTTTTTAATAAATGTGTACTTATTTCTATATTTAAAAGCACATGTGATGATTTTTTAGGAGACCTGATTTTGAAAACTAATCAGGATCATGTCACCAAAGACCATAAGGCTTATGAGTCAATGAAATTAAAGATTACTTTGTTCTAAGCTCATTTCCCATTAAAATTAACATGATTAGAAAAAGTAAAGGCTATGAACTCACCAGCTTTCTAAATATGAATTTCTGAATCAAAAGAGGATAGAATAAAAGTTAATTTATTCCAAAGCTCATGAATTTTAATATATTGAGAATAATTTCTTTTACAGTTCATTAAAAACGCAAATGTACTACTTATTTCAATTTTAATATTTACCTTATTTTTAATTTCCATAATAAATGGATCAGGATTTAATCTAAGTAATACAAGGAGGAAATCTACTAAATTGATTTAACATTAGCACTGTTATGATATATATAGAAGAAAATTACTTAAGGAAAAACAATTTTTTTGATTGATTAGGCATTGACTTAAGCTCATAAATACAATTCAAAAATAAAAAGTACTGTTATTGTCATTTTTATAATTTGAAGTGCAAGGGATACATGTTGATAATTTATTCTACTTGGTTTTCAGATCATCCTATACATTTCTCCTTCCAAACATAATATCAAAAAACTATTCTATACAACAAAGAGGCATGCTTGAATATTACATTTTTACAATTACAAGTCGAGGGATGTTCAATGATAATTTAAAATAACCTACAATCTAGAAGAAATACTACCTTAAAAAATAACAATAACAAATTATAACTTACAGAAGGACTCTTTGGAAGACCAACTCTCTGACCACAAGCCGTAAGGAGGTTCACCAATGATTCTCTCACTCTTCCCTGAAATACAAAGAAATTAACATAACTAACTTTACTTAATTTAATTCAATTTAAATTATTATAAGGCAAAATTTAGATAAACCATTTTTCATTCCAAAAAAAGTATCATAACTTTTCAGCTGGCGGTGTTTGGCTGTATTAAAATTGGAGTTAGAACTTATCATGAAAAACTTGAATAGTTTTTAGACAATGAAGTTTTTTGTTGGATACTTTTTATAATAAGAAAACCTTCGGCCTTGAAGCAGTGGATGATCCAATTAACAGAATTTTAGTGATGTATTAAGCACGAACAATTTCAAAACAAAAAAACAAAAAAAAACAAAAAAAACATCCCAAAAAACTAGTTTTAGCCTACTTGCTATTTTTAGTTTTGAATAAGTATGATTTACTTCACTTTAATTATTTATAGAAACAATTGCTTTCCCAAACAAGACAATTATTTTTAAGCTGAAAAAATAAATAAATAAATGAATATAAATCTATATATGAATATCTTGGACTTCTTTTAGTGTTTTTATTTTTATCACCATCCAATAGCCCCCAAGTAGTGTAATTAAAACCCACTTGAGAAATCCAAGGTCGCTTCCACCCTGGAACTGTGAGGCTGTCTGCAGGAGATAATGAAACCGATCTTCTCGGAGATGTGCTTGAATCTTCACCTTCCTCTCTTGCTTTAACTTTAACTTTGAGTCCAATTAGAGGAGTCTTTGTAACATCGAATGTGAAATCCATAGTCCTCCCTGTAGTAATGAATTTAAAAAAAGTAGAAACATTGTGTATGTTTTCATTTGTTATTAAAAAGTTATATATATATATATATATATATATATATATATATATATATATATACACACACACACACACACACACACACACACACACACACACACACACATTACAGCACATCACTTCATATGGGGTCCAAAAAAAGTAAAAAAAAAATCAGTACCTCAACAGGCCTTAAGGGCCTAAAGGGGTAAATATTGTAAGTATTCGATTCTTGACCATTTGTCACACTAGGGAGATAGTGTGCTCTGACCACCCGATTTTCCCCTTTACAGATACTTATTTATGGCTGGGTGGGCCTAGGGACAGTCTGGGATCTTTAGTTCGTACTCGAGTTTTGAACTCAGAATATGAGTCATCTACCATTGAGCCAAAATTGACCACAAATAAAATTGATAAATAGAATTGATTGAAAATTTACAGAAAAACATTTAATGGCAGACATAAGAGAAGAAAAAACAATCAAATGTCCCCAAATAATATAGTTAGAGATTTTAGGAAGTATAACCAATATATGAACACTATACTGACGAATCTCAAGAACATAGGTGCAAACTTATTTGATAACCTGATGGACTGCTGGTTTAAAAACATTATGTTTTTGCGGATGTTAAATATTTTCATTTATACCCTTCTTGCAAAAATCGACAAATACATTTACACATATAACAATATTTTCCAAGATTGATCAAGTTTAGAAGGTGCTGTTCTTTGTGTAATCATAAAAAAATGACTTCAAAGAATTTGGGATTTAGCCCAAATCTGAGTGTTTGGTACTGGCATTCAGTAATCCACCTCACAGGGACATTTAGAGTAAGCTTCAATTTCTGTATATAATTGGCCTTTGTTTAAATTCATTTTTTTCAACTGTTAATTGTTTAAAGAACTTAGCTTTCTTAGGAAAAATAACACAAAATGCTTGTAATTAAAAACGACCAAACTGTTAATAATAGCAAGTATAATTAAATACCTGGAAGCTCTTTTTTAGTGAATACTTCAACATCAGTAAAAGATAAATGTGGTGAAGGCTCCCAGTGAGTATGATGACTAGTGAGAGGTGGTGCTACAAGAGTTGAACTCCGACTGACAACAAGCTTTAATACTTTTAATGCTTCTTTCCAATGAGATCCCTGAAATTCATGAGATGCTCATGAGCAATTGAAAAGGATAAAATAGAAAAGAAATTGTAAAATATCTACGAAAAACACAATAAATACCTCTATATATTTTGAAATGACTTTAAGTAGATCGGCATAAAGAGGTTGTGCTGCTGGAGAAGTTAGATCAACATAATGAAGCATGCAGTGAATAATACTTAATACTGGAAGCTGGACTGGAGTTGGCCCTTTTTCAAGAACCTACAATGAAAATATAACTCGAGAAATTTCAATGAAGACAGATTTTGAGGCATTTTAGGCACTATTAATGTAATTAAGGCTAACCCTTTCAGTACTGTGTAAGGCTGGCCCAAATTAACTGAATACACCTGACTCCCATGAATGGGCATTGGCTCGGTTGGCCAGTTATAAGCTTTTCATCACCATTTTATAATTGGGTTATTACAATTTTACATTCTATTAATGTTTAATTTAATGATGCGAAATATATCAAGGGAAATCACAAAAGAGTTTGCTTAAAATTATTGCTGGTATTTGTAGAGCACGATATTTTTTCTAAGTTTTTTTTTTGTATATAGATCTGTACCCCGGAGGTAAAGGACACCCTGTCCATTTTTTTTATTAAATTGACTTAACAACATATTCTTAATGTAAATTTTCCGATTCATATAATGGTATAGGGCACTATGTCCTGCTCCCATAAATATAATTGATAAGACAGTGAACAATAAAATCATGTCTGTTTTCATTAGAGGTAAAAGACACCATGAAGAGGACTTGGTTTTGTTTGAATATGATCAATACTTCCAATAACCCATCACTGCCAATAACAATGTGACAATTTTTCTTTAGACTGTTTCTATGAGTAATAAAGAAACAAATTTTAATAGTTCTAAATTATGGAAAATTGGCTGTCATGAACAATTAACAAATATGTGACATGGTGTCCTTTATCTCTAGGGTACAGATGTGTGTGTGTGTGTGTATATATATATACATATATATACATATATATATATATATATATATATATATATATATATATACAATACTTTGAATCACTAATTAAACTTGTTGATTTACTTGCATGAACAGGAATGTTCTTGTTGAATATTGTGACGCGTCTTCTGCAACATATATATATATATATATATATATATATATATATATAAATTACTTTGAATCACTAATTAAACTTGTTGATTTACTTGCATGAACAGGAATGTTCTTGTTGAATATTGTGATGCGTCTTCTGCAACTAAGGCAACAAATACACATGACGATTCTCAGCTGTTGTCCATAACAGGCAATACAAACACACAGGTCTGTACCTTCTTCCAAAACTCAGGCGAATCAAGTACGTGAAGAGTCTTATTCACCAAACATGCATAATTTTTTTAATTTATGGCGATTTACCAATAAATAATTTGGATAATCATTCATCAGAATGGTTCGAAGAGAATTTTTAAGAAAACTTTACTTTAAGATGTTTTCACCGAGATTCAGTAAAATATTTTTTCCCCGATCTCTTGTTCTCAAATAATACAATATTTCTAAATTAATTTTACCTGTTCCTATTTAGAATAACATTTATAAGTAACTGAAAGGACCAACGCCTAATTTACAACAAAAAAAAAAAAAAAAAAAAAAAAAGGTGTATGGTCCCTCTCTGATTTACATCATCCAAATAGAGATGAAATAAGTTACATAAAAGATAATATACTAATATTTTCATAGAATTCTAATAACAAAAAAAATTGATGTATTAATTAAATATTTACCTCAACAAGGAATGTAAGCATGCTGACACTAAGGTGTGCATACGTATCATACAAATATTTGACGACACACTTCGTCCATTGGAAGCTTTCTTTGCTGAATGTTCTCCTTGAATACAGAGTCATCACAGTTCCTAAATTCTCTAACTTCTTTCCTTTCTCATTGCTAACCTGTTGGAAGGTAAGATATTGAGAGGACATGTCTACAATACATTAAATAAAACAATATCTTTATAATTAATTAGTTGTGTTAAAACTCATTCTGCCAAAAGTTTCAACAAATAGTAGTGGAATGTATTCAGCAATGTTTTTTCAATTTTTAGAAAAAGCAAATTTGAAATCCTTGAACTTGAATTCTGATTGTTGCTGATATCATGAGTTTAATTGTTTGCATGTGTGAATGCAGACTGTACAAATCTCTGTTCAGACCCTCACCTGGAAAACTAAGTTAAACAAAAAAATACATTTCATGAGTTTCTATTTACATGATTTAAAAGAACAGAGTTTTTTATGTTTAAGCAAAGGAGAAAAATTCCAGGTTAGATCTCAGTTAAAGGGCTAATTTGAGGAGAACAAAATCTATCCAACACAATTGAAAATTATTACTAAGATCTCCAATCATCAACTGAAGTGCATAGGGATAATTCGTTGTCAACACATGCAAAAGCCAGATATTTTATTTTCACATTTCCATTGATAATTTCTCCTCCCAGTACTTCATCTAAGTCCTGCGGGTAGAGTATGAACAGTGGTGGAGATACTATGCAGGCTAGGGTCTCCCTGTGGACCAGTGGATTCTCATGTGGGAGATGGGTGTTAAGAGTCCCACCTGCAGCAGGGATTTTTCTGATTCACGGCCCATTGAGAAAGTTCCTGGCTGCACCTTGGATATCGGCACTAATGGCTCAGATATCGGTGCGCCGTACAAAAAAAAAAAAAAAAAAAAAGAAAAGAAAAAAGAGCAGCCTTGTATAACTAAATTTTTTAGTGAATAATTCTCTGAAAATCTTGTACAGTCCAAATTTCAGTTCCTGTGTCTTTAATTTTTTTAATTAGTGTGTTCAAAAATGTTGCTGTAACTCCCATTTTCCATAATTTGTAAGCCAAAGCATTCCTTTTCACTTAAATGCAGCTTCTAGATCCATAAAAACAACACTATATTTGTTTCCAATCCACAATTGTTACTCAAAAGGAACAAGTTACCATAAGTTTTTTTCTAAACCCTGCTTCTGTTTCCTTAACTACCCGCTTGCTTCCATCCATTCATTTAGTCCTGTTTGTACGATTCTATGAAATAATTTTCCGGACATATGAAATTCCCTTTTATGTGGATTTTTTGTAAAAAAAAATGTATCTATATCATAAAAGTATATTACCTGAGCAATATTTTCAGCAGATATTATGCATAATGGATTGGCGTCTTCGTAATGAAGAAGCATGTATGGTAGAAGAGCAATTACAGTCATAGGAAAGGCCAAATTCTGAGTAGGATCAACCACTGGCACATGAAGGAGTGGTGTAATTTGAGACAGAATACCAATAACTGGCTCATAAGTCACGCTGTTTGTACAACCCTGCAATATATTATAATATATATCATTATAAAAGTTACTACAAATTGCTATGTAGTAATTACTAGTTCTATATGTATATAATGGTATACATTTTCACAATAATAATGATCAGCATGGGCAGAGATGTGGGTTTTCCGGAAAATTTTGAATCAGAAAATTTTCGAAGCCACATGTTCACGGTATTGTAAAATAAACTTTCATTGCTAGATACTTCAAGTAAGCAACACTGGAGTATTTTTATTAACTAATATTATATTATGGATAGGTTGCCCTTTTGATTTTTCCCCCTTCCAACCAAAATAATACGCAAAATTATAATGAAGAAATGTGATTTATAAGTTTTTAATCATGATGGTATATAGCTGAAAAGTTAAAATATAATAATTATTTAGGAGACCCGATGGCCGTGAGGGTTAAGGCGTGAGCACTTAACACTCCGTGCCAAAGGTCGTGGGTTCGATTCCCACTATGAGATGGTGGCTTTTCTTTCGAAAAAAATAAAAGGCATCACCCCTATCCTGGCTAGAAAAGGGTGGTAACCTATAGATAACCCGTCCTAAAATTCGTAGTTAATAATAAATGGACGTTAAAATTTAAATAAATAAATAATAATTATTTAAAAACTCTGATGCATATATAATATTTCAGTAATTAATTAAAGAATACCACAGTGGACAAAATATTTTACTGGTAAAGTAACCGCATATTCTCTTCTCTACAAAAACATAAAAATAATTTTGTATATATGGTACTGACCTAATGATAAAAAGTCCAACTCCAAGGAAAGGAAAGAATCTCAAAGAGGAATAAGTTTAAGGCACCGCAACTGTAAACTGACAGTATCCTAAGCGGAAATGACTCCCCTGCATTCTCTACGTTCTCGCTATTAAATCCAATTAAAATGTTGGGTAAACAGTGACCAAACCGTTGGGATGAACAAGACTAACAATTTCAAAGATTTAGGAACTTATTTCTCCGATTGAAATCCCCCAATCGAAAATTACTTTAGGAACTTCTTGTCTAGAGAATGTATTGGAACCCTTCGAATGGTTATGTTCCAGTTACTTTAATTTTTCAACCGTTTTCACGATATTAAGGATAACATACGAAAATTCCAAAACTTTTCATGTTTGTTAATTCTTTTTTTTTCTAATACGTAATTAACTCCAAACGTAACAAACATTTAAATACTATAAATAAGTATGGATGAATTTCAAACATGTTTAAATTTTTCAACAGAGTCTCACAATTCTAAGTACCCAAACCAAAAATGAGTTACAAAAACTATGTTTCCATTTTTCTCGAAAACGGTTACAGATATCGCCTTAAAAATGGTTTCATTTGTTTTCCTACATTAGAGAACCTATTAAACGAATACCTGCAAGCATATTTACTCTAAAACGTCCGCGTTTCAAATTTTCCCACGAGAATTTCGCTCCGAAACGCATATTTTGGTCGACGGATTCTAACGGTTAACAAACTTAAGCTTTTAAATTAGACAAAAGATGTTTGTACCAAATTTTCACCAAATTCGGGCCATTTTTAAGCCTGTGAGACAGAACACAGAGGCTGGGCAGGGCTTTTTATTTGTGATATATAAAAATTTGAGTCAGCGTTATTTTCGAGATCAATGGGTTCTGAAACAAGAAATTTGATAGTCAACAAATGATCAAAGTTTATACATTCAAGAAGGAAGAAATCAAATATCTACTATATATTTGCCAAATACCACTCACTCACTACTTATCATCCCCCAGCCCAAACCACACGACAGAAAAATGTGAAATTTTGCATGGACACTCTCTTTAGCATGTTGACACGAGTAAAGAAAGGATTTTTTTTTATATTAAAATGTTTAAGTATTTTAGAGGGGTTTAAAGTTTTAGTTGGTTAGAGGAGGCAAGCATGAGTAGCTAGGATGATAAAAGAACATATGTTACCGAACTGTATCTATTTCATAGTATTATTTTTGAGATTAATTTCAACTATGATGGCAGTCCTAGAAATAAACTGTCCCTCATAGAGTTTACACTATGAGTGAGGGACAAAATCACCATTTTAATTGCAGTTCATTTCAACTAGTCCTCCATAGAGTTTTTGCTTTACCTGATGGCTGCAGACCCCTCAGCCCCCCCTTATATAGATAATGGGTTACCTCTAGATTGTCTGTTTCTTGACACTGGTCCGGAGCGCCCCAGTGTCAAGAAACATTATACTTTGATTACGTATCAATTGATGTATAAAATATAGTATGACGGGGAACATGCTATAATAAACTGCAAAAAATTATGTAGTAGCGTTAATTTTGCTGATACATTATTTAACGCAATAAAGTAACTACTTATCTGCCGTGACGAAGCATGGGTATTCGGCTAGTAATGCATATATGATTTTGATCGCAATTTTACAAGCATCTAACTGTGGAACACAACAACTTTATTAAATGAAATGAAGAATTCGAGAATGTGTGTTTCTTTAATTTTATTTATATTATTAATTTATTTTTTTAAACCTTTTCACAAATATGTTCATCATTATATTTTTAGTTTTAGTTTTTTTTATTTAGTTTCTTGTTTGGTCGATTTGCATATTTTTTTTTTATATATTAAACTTTAGTTCCTATGCCTACTGGATGAAAAGTACTCTGTGTGGAAAGCGACCCAATGTAGTTGGGCAACTAAACTTTTTTTATTGAAAAATAACGTTTTTTTCTTCCTGCTCAGAAGAAGAAGCAAATCCTGAATGGATGACATTGTCATCGCTCATCAAATGAAGGTTTTGTGAGACTGATATCAGCTTCGCCTTGTGTTAATCTGTCAATCTATTTACATCACAATATTTGCATTTACCTATAATTTTGTTGCCTTCATGGACTTCTACAAAATGTAGAACGTCCACACATTTATTATTTTCTGCTTAACCATTATTCCTGACAGAGAGCAGTATGATGTTTTTTTTTTGTTTTTTTTTTTTTAATTCCAATCTAGTGTTGTTTAAATGAGGCGAATATTCTTAAAACTGTTGCAGCTTGTACAGAGTGGTGGAACTGGTTTCCGCTACAACCTTGTTTATCAAATATTAAGAGAAATGAGCAATTCATTTTCTGTGAGTGCTCTTTTATTATGAAATAGGGTGAATTGCCTTTTTATGAGTTATTACATAAGCAATATGACAATTGTTAGGTTAAACATAATCACATTTAATTTTATTCACGTGAATTAAAAAGTTGAATTATAACCAGTAGTTTTTGTTTAAATGGTTCAGAAATTAGCTAATATAAGAGAATATGGATTGCTCATATATTTCCTAGAACAAATTTACCAAAAAATAGCATTTTGTAAATGGAAAATTTTCCGGAAAAACATAGCTGAAAATTTTCTAAAACGGAAAATTTTCCACCCCACATCTCTAAGCATGGGACATGCAGAATATTGGAAATTGGTTAAATAAGCCAGAGGGATACAGTTAGTCATGACTGAGGGAGAGGCACGTTCCTGGAACGTGTCCCACTCCAGTGGATAACTTGCTTTTTCGTCTATGTTTTAAACAAAGGAATGTAATCAAATAGGTTCTCACTTTTAAGAGAAGAGCATGGAGCCCAGGAAAGTTAGTCCATTTCAGTTGTGACTGGAGTTTATCAACCTTGTCTCTTGCATCAGGCCTATCAAGAGGAAGACGGTGAAGAAGCCTGTCCAGAAGTCTGAGTGCCAGCAAGAACTCGTGCTCATAGTCGGATTGGAGGAGTGACAGTGAAAGCCAAAACAATTGAGACAGTAGGGTCATCTTATCGTCTTGAGTAGCAGCGGAGTCACCAAGAAGCCTGAGTGATTGAGCTGATCGAGATCTGATCAGATTGGTGCAGTATCGGGGTGAACAGCGACCTCCGCCACCACCAGAGCAAGAACTTCCACCTCCGTCAACCTCTGACAAAACCGTCAGACACCTCAGATCAACTGAAACCTCACACTGATTAAAAAAATGAAAAACAAACAAATATTAAAAATTAATGAAATTGACATTACTAAAAAAAAAAAAAAAACTTGTAAAGATATGTAAATGATTTGTTGAGAATGCAAGTGCTTCTACATATTTTCTACATTTTTTCCAGGCGAACACTTGAGAAGTGCGTTTTCTCGCTTTAACTGAACCTTTTCCTAGTTAAGTAAAAAAAAAAAAAAACTATAAAACCGGAGAGTATTAAGATATACTAACCAATAGAAAATAATTGAAAAATGTTGACTTACTCTTGTTATCCATATTAGCTCGTCTCATAGAATATGAAACTGAGTATGATGTACTCCTCATGTGATTATTAGCGAAAGGACATATTCCTGGAAGACCAGGACCTCTCTTTCCACCTTCTTTATTATTCAAATTAGGCGTGGACTTGAATATTTCTTTCATACAATCCAAAGGACGGAAATCGGATTCCAACGAATCCACAGCAGCTTCCAATGTAAGCAGGAGTTCAGTAACATATCCCTTATTAAAAAAAGGAAATAAAAATCATTGAAATAAGTTTAAAATTTAATAGCTTATTAAGATATCAAATGTTCCACCAAACAAAAATAATAGAACAAATTAGAAGGGTTTTAATGCCCTCTGCTGAACTGCTGAAAAAAGAAAGGAATAAACAATAAGAATTAACCAACTTTGGAAAGCTTCAATAATTTGTTATGGCAGAGAAATTCGTTTAAACACAATGTAGAAAAGTAATTAATTTGACCAACCCACCAGTTACAAGGGTAAAATAGAGTATGTGTGAGAGGGATGCGAGGATCAACCTGTACTGAGTTTGATGCAACAAGTTCAATAATAAAGAAACTACTTATACAAAGCGGTGTTCTGAAGATTTGTAAAGGAAACAATATCGCAGCACCTATTTGAAGAAAATACAGCTTTCAGAATCATCCCAAAATACTTCTACTTCTCAGTAGTCACAAAAACATTGGACAATCCAACTAAGTGACAACCCTTAACGAAAGCCTAAGTCTCCATAGGGCTGACTTGTATGTGCCCTTTTATAATCCCACCTGAGAACAAATTTCCAATTAATTTGCTTTTATAACCTTCCTCCAATTTCTGAAATGATGGCTTGAGAAACATTTATATTCCAAAATTGTCTTTAAAAGACCTTAGGTAGTGCAAATGTTATTTATTTATTTTTTTTTACCACAAGTAGACATTTAGGCCATTAGTGCCAGCAAATTTTATAAAGAAGAATAAAGAATTAGATAAAATAGGGCTCGGACACATAGGGCAGAGCATATTAGGTATTTTAAACTAAGAACATCTGCACCGACTTAATTGAGAGAAATCCATGAAATATTTGTTATTTTGGACTAGATTAACTAAATCTACTCAGTTATAATCCTGATTATAACAATGGAATTAACCTTCATTTTGAAACACTTAGAAATACAATGGTTAAAATCCCCACAAACAAAAAAAGAAAAATAATTCAACGACTTCTCAATAGTAGGTATTGGAGAATGGGGAAGACAGGAAGAGGTTTCTCACAGTGATTTTGACAAGTGGGTGTCATGGGAACTAAGTGTGTTCAGAGGTTGCATTTGTTAAGCTCTTAAAGGGATGTATTTGAAATGTTCAAACCCTGAGGTTAATTATGGATTTCGGACACAAGATAATCTTTGAAGAGGTTGGAGGATAGAGAAATGTTCAAATATATATCTGATGATGCCTTTAAATTATAGAAGAAATATAGATAAAATAAAACTCATTTTTCAAAATAACGTTTTGAAAAAAAAAATTACGAATTGCCAAATTCTGAAATATTTTTTAATAGTATTTTATATGAACTTTGAAACTAAAGGAACTATAAAACCTGCATGTCTTCTCCTTGTTCTGCAACAGTTTCAACCAATCTTGACAATATTTCTGATAACATTCGAGAAGTAATGGGCAAGTGCAGGGATCTGAAAATCTGAATACAAAATATTTTTTTTAGTTAAAAAAAAAAAAAAAAAATTGAAATAGCATAGGTTTTAGAATTAGAATAATGGCCTCACATGTTACTTCAAATAATTAAAATATTTGTCTAGAATTTTACCTGAAGAGAACGTCCAGCATAATGCCGTGAAGAACAAGACAAACCAAGTTGAAGTGCAATTTGTCCCCACCTTTCAGAGATAAGGGCACGTGGATGTGATTCCCTGAAAATTCTGAGAACATGCTGAAGAAATATATCCATTTGTTCTACACTTCTTACAGACCAAACTTTAGCAGTAATGTCTTCATAGTTCCAAACCACCTGATTTTGTCTGTTGAAAATAGAATTTTTTTGTATCATAATAGTGGTTGTACATATGCAAAATAACTACATTTTGAAACAAACAAATTTCTTACCTTGATGCTATGAAATCAATGAGTGATTTGACAACATCACAAAGAGGCATGTTAGGACTTGGCTGGCTCCAGCTTGTAGGCTCTTCGGGAACTACTATCACAGGAGGAATAGATCCCGGATCAGCAGCTTGAAAAAGTAATTGTTTTTTAAATTTCAGAAAAGATTTAAATCTAATTTAAATTTTGTGGAGGTTTAGATAATTTATACATAACATTAAAACAAAATCATCATAATTAAACAAAAAGAATTTCTCAAGCCCTTGGCTATATTCTTACTGAGCTTGTATTTTTAACAGCCCACCTAGGATCAGCGTTTTCACTATTTCAATGTTGTTAGTTTATTAATCATTTCTATTCTTTTACTTTAACATATTCAGGTTCATTTATTGGCCACCGAGACATATGAAATCCGTCTAGGTTGGTATAGATAACATCGCCTTATCTGTTGATTCCCTATGATATGGGAAAAATTATTAAATAATAAATAAAATAATTGACCCTTCAACATTTTTCATAAGATGTCAGGTATACGTTCTTGGGATGTATTATTTATTACATTATTGATTATTAGTCCAGTTATTAACAAGTTAAATATCCCCCTGAATTTTCAACCAAATTGAAATTATTAAACGGCTTGGAAAGTGCTAAAAAATATGCATAATTTAACACGTACCTCAGGATCTACTGTACGGAATTGAAAACTTGAAGTGTCAAATCAAGTGTCTACAATCAATTTATCTATAAGCAAAAAAATTGTTAAAAAACTTTTCTGAACCCTGTAAAATGTTTTTCAAAGCCTTAGTTATTGAATGATTTTTTTTTTGTTTTTGAAAAATTATTATGCAAAACCAAAACAAAAGTTGGTGATTTTCTAATTTTCTAATATAATCAAAATTTGTTCCTCCCTCTAGAGTATGAAGGTCCAGATGCATTTGAAGTTGCCAAAAAAAAAAAAAAAAAAAAAAAAAAAAGATATAAAAACTGTCTATTTTTACTCTTTTCTTCATATTTATTGCTATTTTGCCAACCTGCGAATCAATTTTAACATTTTTGAAAAATAGAAAATTATTGGAAATATCATTACAAATCTTTTTATGCCTTCAGAAGGTCTCTAGCATGAATACATTTGGATTTATGAACAAAAAGATCACAATGTTGGCGCTAATGGCCAACATTTGTCGATGCGCCGTAAAAAAAAAAAAAAAACGTGATTTAGAAAAAAAAAGTCAGTACGTTCGTTGCCATGTACGAAAAAGAAGACTGTATGTTGTAAAGTACAGAAGCCTGAGCAGAAGGCTCAAAACAACATTTTTATTTATGGTCTAAGATCCCAGTATACAACGACCTTCATTGAGCTGGTTAATGGATGAAAATTATTTTATTCTAAATTACTTATGTCAATAAAGATATTGCAAATGGGTTGTCGAAAAAAAAAAAATAAATAAATCAGTCCAGAATATGAATTGTTACAAATTTAATTTTTTTTTTTTTCTTAAATTGCATCGGTTTGGTTAATAGGCAAATTCCATACTAAACGAAAGTATGAAGCCTATATAATATGCAAACGTTAGGTTGCCTATTTTTTTCCCGTCACAATTCTTGGGTAGGCGGGTATAAACAAGTAAATCGAAACGAGTAACTTGCATCGGTCTGATTAATGATTTAAAGTTAAGTTAAAATAAAGATTATTTTTTTATTTTGTCTGCGAAAAATCAGTCCTGAATTCCGGTTGTGGAGCTTTAAAAAGTGAAATATTGCTGCGAGTGAGTACGTGCGACAGGGAAGTCCCAGCGAGCTAATAGTCATACATATACAGAGTGTCCCACATTGAGATGTCATAACTTTAGGGTTTTATTCTGCACCTCATTTGTAGTTCAATGACGCAAAAATGTAAATGTAAAAAATGTAGCAGAGCTACTCAAACTTTTGTGTATTTTAAAAACTACTGTTTTTTAAAAAAGAAAAGCTTTGTTTTCGGGATTTCTTTATTGTGAAGGAGCCATTCTGAACAAATTACTTAATTTCACTCAATGGTGCTGTTCCATCTTACCCACACTACATGACGTGTATAAAACAAGCCCATCCACCAAATATTAACTCACTCCTGTTTCAAATGGATAGTTCCCAAAAACACAGTTTTTCTTTTTTAGAAAACAGTAGTTAATAGAATTTGTCTATTAACCAAACCGATGCAATTTAAAAAAATAAAATAAAATTTAAGTTTGTAATAATTCATACTCTGGACTGATTTTTTTTAGACAACCCATTTGCAATATCTTTATTGACATAATTAATTTAGTATAAAATAATTTTCATCCATTAACCAGCTCGATGAAGGTCGTTGTATACCGGGATCTTAGACCATATGTCGATTTTTGGAATGGGTTATACACAGTTCACTATCCTTTTCTAGCCAGTATAGGGATGATGCGAATCAAACCCACAACTCGCATGGTAACGCCTTAACAGACACGGCCATTGAGCCCCCTTTCTGAGTAAAACCTTTTCCAGCCAGGAAGGAGATGATAAGCCCAAATAATAAATAAGGAGAAATACACAGTATAAAATATAAACATATGTTAATATAAATTTTTGATCAACAAGAAATAACAGATGTGAGAGTAGCAATCAATATTTAAAGTGAAATGTAAGTTACAGGGTGAGTAATTAATTTTAACCTTATTAACAGAATTGTTTTTTATAACAATTATCTACTCTATGCCAATTAATTAATTTATTAGTGAAACTGGTTTCCTCTAAACAATATAGGTGCTTTAGTGTGCTTTTTGTTTTATAATACTTACCATATAATAAAGATAAAATAAGAATAAAAGTACCTGACTAATGCTGCTAAACTTACCAGTAGGCTGTGGCATGGGTGAAGCACTTCCAGGAGGTTGAGTAACTGGTCCTTGCAGATAACTATCAAACTCTAGATCTACTTCTGAAAAAATGGTTGCAAATACTTAGAATAAAATAAAGGATAAAGAAGAAAGGGACATAAGCATTCACCACAAAGAAGGTGCATTATATTATATTATTAGTCCATTGTGTTTCAAGTTAACTAGTAGTATTTTCAACACAGTGCAATTATTTATTTAAATTTTAACGTCCATTATAATTAACTTCGAATTCTCGGATGGGTTATCCATCTGTAGCCAGGATAGGGCTGATCCAATTTCTTTTTTCCAAAGAAAAACCACCACCCCATAGTGGGAATCGAACCCACGACTATTTACATGGAGTGTTAAGTGCTCAAACCTTAACACTCACGGACACATGGCCTCCAAAAATAGTGCAATTAAATAGCATTGTATAAAATTAAACTTTTAGCAAGAAAACTTATTTAATTTGTTTAAAGTAAAAGATGTATTTATGACCCAAACTTTTCATATTATGTGATGGAAAAAGTTATTTCTTATCACTAAAAATTTTGAATTTAAACAATTGAATTAATTTTTAAAGAAGTAAAGGGCCGCACTTTTACTGTTTCATTTATCAAAGCCCTTTTCCGCTTCTATAAACATCAGCTCTTTGAAATGCTTTTCAATTATTATTTAATTTTAATGTGCATTTATAAATGACATAGATTTTTTTTCTATTTTTCTCGACCACAGTAACCCTATGGTAGAGCTGTTTATTTTTTAAGTGTGACCCATAACTTTTAATACACTACATGGATGTTGTATGTAATGACAGCAATTTTTAGAACTATATTTTAAATTATCTACACCTTATCGCTCTTTTTTGAAAGTATAAGACTGATGTCTTTTCTTTTTTGAAAAAAAGAAGCCTATATCCCTAATGGGAATCGAACCCACAACTTTAGCCACAGAGTGTTCACAGCAATCATGACCATCAGGCCTTATAATAAATTACTACCATTATTTCCTCAGAACAAATTTAATGAAATGTTTTATATTAAAAAAAAAAAAAAATACTATATGAAGGAATATCATACACAACGTTAATTCTTTATTTAAAGGGATTTTCAGGGAAACTGAAAATGGTAATTTGATTCATAAACTGAATTAGAAAAGAGTCCATTATTTGTATTTCATTCTTAATTTTTTTTTTTTTTTTTTTTTTTTTTTAAATTTTAACACACATTTATTATTGACAACGAATTTTAGGACGGGCTATCTATAGGTTACCACCCTTTTCTAGCCAGGATAGTGCTTTTCTTTTTTCGAAAGAAAAGCCACCACCCCTAGTGGGAATCGAACCCACGACCCTAGTTACGGAGTGCATACACCTTACCACTCACAGCCACCGGGCCTCCCTTAATTCAATCTAACAAATTCTACAATTGAAAGCAGAAATAATACCTGTAAAATTATGTTCAACAACAGAAATGGCTGGAGTAGTGAGGCCAAGCCCGAGTTGCAATGTTTTCCGATTGAGAAGTATCTGAGCGATCGCAAGGTGGTCAGAATGCCCTGCAAGGACGACCAGTAAATTGAGGAGGAGTTGCTTGCAGTGACTGGTCACAAGCTGGCGGGAATGATCGAGGCCTAGGAAGCAGCCATGCAGCATCAGAGGGAGATGAATAGCCCAGTCTATTTGAGGAGCATCTAAGACTACATCTGTGAGAAGCATCACTGCAACGTTGCATCTGAAACACAGAAATGAGTAAGGTATATTAGCTTTCTTAATTTTTATAAATATATGGTATTAATAATTAAAAATTATTATGTATTAACAATAACACAATTTGTCTCTGTAAAAAGTAAAGAGGTTGCTGAATATATATATATATATATATATATATATATATATATATATATATATATATATATATATTTGACTGTTAGCTCTTTCCTTTTCACCAAAATAGTTCAATTTTGATGGTTAACCAGCAGAATTTGTCTCTTCATTGAAAGGCCTCAAATGGGGAAAATTGTGTTTAAAAATGTTTTGGTTTTGGTCCCTTGCACATGAAAATAATGAATCATTTTCGCCACATTCTTTATCCGTGAGGAGTCTGTCAGAATAACTAAGCATCAAACTTTCTTTTCTTTTTTTTGTAATATCCTGTAGGAGTCGAGAAACAGAGGGAGGAAGAGGGTAAAATCGACTCAATTAAGAACCACTTTCCACTAATAAATACTTAATTTTCCTTTGGGATTTTTTTTACAGCAGGTATTTAAATTTGTTCACCCCCCCCCCAAAAAACAAACTAAAATGAATTTATAAATGTTTCTACAAAAATAGAAAAAACTTTCAAGAGAAAAATACTGAGAG
The DNA here is from genome assembly GCA_946811695.1 of Gonocerus acuteangulatus. NCBI lineage: Eukaryota > Metazoa > Arthropoda > Insecta > Hemiptera > Coreidae > Gonocerus > Gonocerus acuteangulatus. The sequence continues at coordinate 44,879,528 of OX328127.1, forward strand.
TTTCTATTCTAAATTTTTTTAAGCACACCAGAAATAAGGATTATAGGGGAACATGCTAAGATAAAGACGTTCCTGGGAGACAGATTTTTCAATATTTGTAAGAGATCTGCTTCTTTCTTTTGGAGTTTGACAGGCAAGATCAAGAGAGAAGAACATGGAACTCCATCAAAAGCTGCCAGTAGTAATAATTAAACAAAACGTTTTTAAAACTATAGGCTAGGATTAAAAATGTATTTTCCAATTAACATCATGCTTTGAACTACATTGCTTTCAGGACAACAAAGGATTTATTACCCACCCAGTGACAACCTGTACAGACATTGGGGGAGGGAAAAAAGTATGTATCACTATATCTCTAATGGAAAGTTGTAAAAAACAACCGGATAGCGGACAAGGGCAAGAAAATGAACCAAGCACTGCAAGTAGCCCAGGACAACAACCGTACTCTGATTTGAAAAATTCAGATGTTGGTCAACAGAAAAATGAGCCTCCAGGATATTTGTTATGCCCTTCTTCCCGTCCTCAAGAAGAGAAAGAGGGAATGGTAAATCAGAAATGTTGCTACTCCTCAAATTCTGTAAGTTTTAAATATTAAACTTCATTCAATGGTTCCTAGTAAAATAAGCTTGCAAGGAAAGTTCAATGGCATATTTTATGGGTATACCAGGACAAATGGCCTTTGGAGCCAACAACAACAAACTCCAGTAATAAAAATCAACTTGTCTTAGATCTAAAACATGTCTGGCATGTTCAACAATTTAACAAAAATGAAGTCCAAAACGTGGTAAAAACACACCATTGTTGTACAATGAAATATCATGGCTTGGCAGTTGAGATCCCAATAATGGAAAAAAGTTTAAAAATAGAAACATCTGTAATGAGCAGTTAATAATTAGAACCATTACCAAAAAAGTTCATACATTAAGTTTTTGAAAATTTGTTTTGATTTCCAGGGTCCATCTAAAGAAGAGATACAAGAAATAAAAGAAAATCCAGTTGTTCAACAACAGTTTCCTGAAAAAGAGCATGCTCCAGAATGCCCATTTTATATTGGAGGACAAAAGACATAATTCAAAGAATGTAATAAACTCAGATTTTTTAAAATCATGGTAAAATTTCTCTCAAACTTATAACGTGAATGAGTGGAAGCGAACTTAACACAACTCAAACTTAATATACATTATTCCTGCAGCAGGTTCACAATTAGAGACACAGTCACCCAAAATTTCCACAATTGTATCTTCTGGCAAAATGTTTTTTTTCATGAAATATGCTATTCGAAACAAAGACTTATTTTAGGCCAGATATTTTGTAAATACATTTTAGCTGCATTTGCTCAAAAAAATAAATTAAGTAAAAAATACAAAATTGCCTGTTCAGCTGATCGCATAGTATTTATATTTACACATTTTTTTTTTAAAGAATTCTATTTTATTTAAAGAAATAATGAGTATAATATATTTCATTTTAAAATTATTTTTTCTAATTGTTAAGGAATTTAATTGCATTTTCAATGTCTAGAAGGAAGGAACGGTTGAAAAGGGTTGAAAATGTGTCCCTGAAAACCTTTTGCTAGAAATTAAAGCAAATATGAAAATTTGTGTGAACATAAATTTCCAAAATTCAGCACTTCCTAAGATCCTACAGGATGTTTGTAAATATCCTGCTAATCTTAAGGGCAAGGGTTAACAAAATACACTTTAAGAATGTACTTAACAATTATGCTCCCAAAAATAAATTTCAACCATAAGATGGCCTGTTAAAAGTTGCTTGTTTGTGCAAATACGTGAAATCCCCAGAAAAACTTCTGTAAAAAAAAATTACCTATGAAATCCAGTGCTAGGTTGAAGAGAGTCTGGTAAAAATTCAGTGAGAGGAGCAAAGTATCCACCATATTCAGGCATTGGAAGTGGATGAGGCTGAGGTATGTCGTACCTGAGGTTTTCATCACATCCATTCACCTTAAATTAAAAAAAAATCAAATAATTTATATTTATAAATTTTAATATAAAAACTCTATCTAGTTAACCGGATTAATTATTTGCATATTTGCTCAATATTATTTTATTTATACATTTGTTTTTTATTATTTTCTTTTTTGTTCATTTGTTTAGTTTTTTTTCTTTTTCCAGGTGTTTGTTAAGTTAAATTATATAAACTTCTACTTTATATATTTTTATTTTTAATGATTAATTAATAAATTGTATATGCACTCAGGCTGATGGACACTATCCAAGCCTATGTAAATTGTTCTGTTATTACTTTGATAAACATTTGTGTATAGGTATATAATAAATTTACATTCATATATGTTAACCAGATAGAGACAAAGTGACAGTATCAAATTTGAGAGAGAAAACTACTCTTAGAGTTAGCTGTATTCATTCAGTTAATTTTTTTTTTAATTGTTTTACTGAAAATATACAGTTGTCCAAACTATTTTCACTATGGTTCTGTATAGAATAACATTTTGAAGTAATAAGTAGCTACTCAGATGATAATAAGGGGAACTCAGATGTTTGTCCAAGTAATGGATAAACTCTACTTAATATAAGTAAATATACACTTTTTCAAAATGTATTATTGAGGCGTAATTTATGATTGCTTACCTCACAGTCAACATGAGGATTGCATATCTCTTCAAGGAGGCCACCTGCAGGTCCAGAAGCAGTACGAATTTTATCAGCTCCGCGTGGTGGAGTGAATCCATATCTAACTAGAGTGTCTGATTTGCATCTATGAAAAAAAAAAAATAAATAAATAAATTAGAATATTTATTCATGGATTAATCACAAAGGGGGAATGTAAAAATAAGAGGAATCATGTACCCTTCGTAATCACTATTGTCAAAAAATTGTGTTATCTAATAATTAAATTTTGGAAGAAAATCAAGAAGTAATTGATATAAAATTAAAATTAATTAATTTAAACGAGAAATTGGAAATGTTGGAAAAACAGTCAGTAATGAAGTTTCTTGAAAGAGACATTTCAGATTTTCCTCCCAAACAAGATCCGAACCCTTGAGTATCAAAGGATCTGTAGAAACACTTCTGAAACGAAATTATAAGCACAAACAGGTGCAATATGAGACAAACAATCTTCAGCTGAAGCAACCTAAGAAAACGAAATGCACAAGAATACTGGATAAATCCAGGGCTAAAGGGCAACTACTTAGAATGATGAACAGTTTTTTTTTAAGTTGTATTTTCAATATAATGAAATCAGCTGTTTTCTGCAAAGAGTAGATGGAACAATTTAGCTTTTTGTTTTGTTTTTTCAATTGATGTATTCTCATCAACATCAATTGATGTATAAAATGAAGAATTGATGTATAAAATGAAGAATTGATGTATAAAATGAAGAATTGATGTATAAAATGAAGAATTGATGAACATATTTTTACTTTGTAATTATGCCATTTTATAGAGGAAATTTCCTACACTGAGATGGTCCAAAAAAAATCTGTCTGATTTATATCAATCCAGTAAGTATCGCGTATTTGATGAATAAAGGTATGTTCATAAAGTAGATGATACATCATTTGAATGATGAGAAAAAAAAGTATATTTAAGATGAAAAGATTAAATCATTTGAATACTTAGGAAAATGAATAACGCTAGGTAATTTGCAAGACTTTTCAAATTCAGGAACATAAATCTGCTTTAGGTCCACCTGACAAACCTATGGAATGTACTGTATAACATACAGTCTTCGTTTTCGTACATGGCCACCCCGTCAGCAGACACTTTTTTGTAACTTTTTTTTAGTTTAGTCATCGCTAAAGCATATTTATGCTAAAAAAACAGAGGAAAATAATATTTTTACGTCATTTTAGCTGGATCTTCCCCTGAATGTCTCTTGGTGTGAATTGTTCCCCTTTCTGTAGTCTGCTCTCGTGGTTCAGGCTGCCCAGGGTCTGAATGGTTAGAAGCTTTTCTAACATTTGTTAGCCGATAGAACGGTGGTGTCTCAGTCCTCTCTATCAGCCAAGACAATGTTTCAACGGTGTGCAATTCTACCATCATTTCATCTAGCAGCCGGTCAGTCTGGGCCCTTGCAAGGTAGACGACAACTCTTTTTGCCTAATTGGAAATTTAAATAAAAATAAAATGATTGTTTTTAAAGCTTGTAGTTTATATTTTTCTTAAATATATTAAAATCAATACAAAAAAAATTGAGAGATTTTGAATAACTGATATAAAAACAAAACTGCAACAACTTTTAAATACAATTCCGATTATTGAATAACTAATTTTCTTTATTAATTCATTAAATTAAAAAAATAACATAAACCATAGCCGATAAAATCATGAAAATCACATAACCTACATCCAAGATGAAAAAAAGAAAGAAATTGTATTGTCTAAATCTGAAAGATTTATTTATTTTTAGAGATTCTGATAGGAACGTTTTTGATAAGCTCACTAGAAAACTTGTACAGAATCATATTAAAACTAGTATTAAGATGCTAGCTAAATTAATTGGCACAAAATAAAAGAAAATTCATTTTTAGAATGGTATTTCGTTTTAAGGAATTTTCAGGCCATATACAGGTAAAAATATTTTGTAGAAAAAAAAAAAAAGAAAAGAAAAAACTTACATATTGCAGAAGTTCATTTGGGGCCATTCCAGATATAATAATTAAATATCTAATAATAACTTTGAGATTGTTTGGCCAGCAAGAGCATAGAGTTGCCCAAACTTGTTCAACTTCCTTTGCATGCTCATCAGCAAACTGCAATAAAATTTAATTTAAAAAAATAATAAATAGGTATGCTTTTCTTTTTATGATATATGATTATATTGTCAGATAAAAAATTATTTTTATTCAAGATGTATTTGCTTTAAAAAAATATGAGCTTCTGCCTTTTGTAAAATTACAATTATAAATTATTGACAACAAAGGGTTACACTCTTTTTTTTTTTAAACAAATTTTTGTGAATACATAAAACAACTTAATATACCGAGAAGAAGGTGATAAATCAAGAGAATGTAAAGACCAACATGTCAAATGAGGAAAAGGAGTTTGCAAGCAATCAGGGAATAGCTGGGATTCGGCTAATAGTAAGAAACAGCAATCAGATTTTTGTAAAAATCTATATTTAGAAAGTTTTGGTATGCTATTTGGCAGCCTTCTTCAGCTTTGAATGCCCAGGGAAGAAACCAAAACTAGTAGTTAAGTGACCATGGTGAACATATTGTCGATTGTAGATTGTTGTTCTTAGCTAAATCCCAACTATTCCCTGACTGCTTATTGCCTTGACAGCTAATTATCTACACCCCATTACAAAAAGGATTTGATTTGATTTATATATATATATATATATATATATATATATATATATATATATATATATATATATATATATGAGGAGGTGAGGTGCAAAACTCCTTCGTTCCATTTTTGGAAAAATTGAGAAAGCTTTAGATTATAAAAGATATTTCAATGTTATTTCAACATATGTTGAAATATAACATAAATCTGTAAACATAAGGATGTACCTTTCGAAGGCAAACAAAAACCATTTTCATCTGGCTACTCTACAAGGCCCAGTTTTGAGTTTTTTGGGCTACCTGAAAAATATGTTTCTGTGGAACAAACGAGTTTTGCATCTCACCTACTTTTATATATATATATATATTTAATACTAAAATATGATGGATGTTATTTTGAAACCCTTTATGGACACAGTTAGTTCTTTAAATACGAGTTGTCTGCCACCAGAAGATCAAATTCTATGTAATCTTCTTGATTAAATTTCTAGACAACATCATTGCTTTTAAGATGCCTACAAATTAAGGTAAAATATTGAGAATGAAATTAACCTAATAGAGACAAAGGGAGTGGTACGACAGAGAGTACCTGGGGACGGGACCCTCCCGATACCTGCCTGTCCCTCCTAACGGCAACTAGTTAGCTCCCTTCCGCCATTATTATTTATTTATTTTTTTTAATTTTTAGCTTCGCAACAACAGCGATTTGCTCTTTTTAAAATACAAAAAATACAGATTTATACAAAAATACAAACATATAGAACCAAACAGAACAAAAGAAAAGAAGCGACCGTTCTTATGCAATAAAGAGTGAGGTGGCGAAGCCCACCGTCAGCAAGTCACGGCTTTGTGCTAGCTACTGGAGAAGCTCACCGTCAGCCAGTCGTGGCTTTGTGCTGGCTGCTGGAGAGAAAGGGTTAAATATGCTGAATATGAGCATTTATTTTAAAAATACAACTCAATCAAACCCCTGTTTGTCATCTATGTTCTTGTAAAAAAATATTATTGTTAAAATGTGGCAGAGGAAAATGCTTAATTTAGGAGAATGACAGTCTAGTTATTTTTTTTTTCTTACCTTGGCTGTAATATAAAAGAGATTGTTAAGAACCATTTCAGTAGCTTCAACAGAACCCCAACCTTCTCTTTTCATGTTAGATCTTGATTCATTAGAAGAATACTATAAATAAACAAAAATAAATAATTACAATAAAAAGAGAAAGTAATAGAAATAATAATGTAATCTCAGTATAAACAAAAAAATTATATCTATATATCGTCCCTACTATGTCAAACTATCAAATATGCAAATCGGAGCAAACTAGCGAACGAACATATTCTGTCCACTGACGAAATAATATATTGAAAAATGGTCTTATTCGATACCTTATTTAGGGCATTAAAGGCTATTCTAAAGGGGGTTAGAGTTGCGACAATCCAAGAGAAAAGTCTTGAATCTGAAAAACGAGATTTCTCATATTCGATAGTTTGACACAGTAAGGGACGATATCTTTCGTATGGTTTTATATGTGTGCTTTCAACAAATCTAGTCAAATTAAAAGTGGAAAAATGGTCTTGTGGATGATCTGTAGCATACTTGTAATGGTATCTATACTTGTAGATTGGAGTAATAAAAATTAGGAGCAACAAATAAAGATAGACTGACATAAAGTTACTTTATTATTTCTTGTATCTTCCTTACCATGTGCAGTGGCTTTCTCCAACATTAAAAGGTAAAACATCTGAATCATTTAATAAAAGTTTGAATAAAGTTTTAAAGAAATCTATCTTTATTCATTTACTGTATTAAGTAAAATAATAACATATTAACAGAAAGTCTGCCAGCACTATAGCGAAAATGGCTTAGAATCTCTTCCTATGTTCTGGGGCCATAGGATGCACGATCCACCCACCTAAAACAAAATTGTTTTGCTTTCTACAATAAAAAAATGTCAACTCAAAATCAAAATACTTATGATAATTTAAGAAGCTATAGTTGCCCATGAAGTCAGTTTCCACTTACCAGGTCTGCAAGTTTAAAATGTCGTTTATTTCTTAAAATATATACACAGTAATTTAAAAAAAAGTATAATATATTTCATTCAAAGTACTGGCCCTCGCTTTCTACACATTTTGTCCATCTCTCGGGCAATTTATGGATACCATTCCAAAAGAATGCTTCATCTTTATTTGAAATCCATTCATCGAGCCATTTTCTTACATCCTCGAAATTGTTAAAATGTTGCTCAGCCAATGAGTGTCCCATTGATGAGAAGAGGTGATAATCAGAAGGCGCTAGGTCAGGTGAATACGGCGGGTGGGGTAGGAGTTCCCAACCAAGCGAAGAAATATTTCCTTAGTCAATCTGGCTGAATGTGCAGGAGCGTTATCATGCTGAAGAATGACTTTGGCGTGCCTGTGAGCCCATTCTGGGCGTTTTTCGATCAATGCGTGACTCAAATTGATCAATTGTTGTCGGTAGCGTTCGGTATTGACTGTTTCGCCGGGTTTGAGAAGCTCGTAGTAGATTACTCCCTTCTGATCCCACCACACACACAGCATTGTTTTCTTCCCAAAACGATCCGGTCTTGCACTCGATGTGGATGGTTGTCCTGGCGTTACCCATGATTTTATTCGTTTGGGATTCTGAAAATAAATCCATTTTTCATCGCCAGTTACAACTCGATGCAAAAAACCCTTTCTTTCGTGGCGTAAAAGCAGCATTTCGCACACAGTTTTTCATTTTTCCATCTGTCGTTCGTCCAATTCATGTGGAACCCATTTTCCAACCTTTTGAATCTTTCCCATAGCTCTCAGGCGATCGGAAATGGCTTGCCTAGTGACATTCAACTGTTCTGCCATCATTTTTTGGGTTTGGGTATTGTCTTCGTCTAATAAAGATTGCAATTCGACGTCCTCAAACTTTTTTGGTCGATTTTCTCGTTTTTTATCAGTAACATCAAAATCACCACGTTTGAAACTTTGAAACCAACGTTCACATGTCTTGACGGTTGGAGCAAGATCGCCATAAGTCTCAACAAGAATTCGATGACATTCAGATGCCTTTTTCTTTTGATTAAATAAGAAAATCATGACATGCCGCAAATGCTCTTTATTTGGCTTAAAATTAGACATTTTTAACACCAAAGAAAGGTATGATACGTCTGCGTAAACGACTTAAAAACAACTGACTTTTGTAAACAAATGACTAACAAACAAGATAGCGTTTAGAGATAAGCAAATCCTTCAATAGGCTAAGAGCGCATTCTATTGGAATTAAAACGACATTTTAAACTTGCAATCCTGGTAATAAGCTAGAAGACAAGATGTTTACATACAGATCTGTTTCAGCATATAATTCATTTAAATTTGTTACCCCAAACATGCACAATTGAGGCTTTCCTGACCGGAAGAGCAAACCTGCCTGTTGAGTTTGCCTTTGCATAATACGAGAAATCCACATAGAAAAACCTGAGCGAGAATCAACCGTTTGATCAATTGCTGCGTGGACCAGAAAGGCGAACTCATGTATTGTTCTCTAAGACTGCATTTGGCAAGTTAGCCCTTCTGGTCTGGAGAACCTCAGTTTTACATATTTGGCATAAAAAATTTGAATTAATATAATCCTGGAACTTTTTATGATTTTCTGACAAATCCTGAAGTAACATTAACACCTTGTCTCCCAGCTTCTAAGTAGAAACTGACTCCCTCTGCCACAATAGCTTTAAATTGGCATGTATTTTGGCTTTGAGTTAAGATTTATTTATTTATTTTTTTCTTTGTAGAAAGCCCACACATTTTTTTTTAAGGTACTCACTTTACTTGATTTTATGTTTATAAATGGGTTTAGAGTAGCAGGCCACCATGTGGTGCACCCTGGGTAACGCAAATCTGCTATGGCGATCGTCAGAATGAGCGAAGCAAAGCTGTTGCAAGATTCTGCCTGGAAACTGGGCACGACTACCTGAAGGCCCACCTCCACCGCCTGGGCTTAGCAGACTCAGACATTTGCCCTCTGTATTCAACCGGAAGGATTGTGGGAAGTCACCTTCTCATCTGTCCAAAACTCATTGATCTTCCTGACATCACTACACGATACTGGGAGGCTCGGCATCAAATGGCTCAACCACCACCGACGGGCGTTGGATAAAAAATAAAAAATGTTTATAAAAAAAAAAAAAAAAAAAAAAAATCGTGCCAAGTCTTATTTATATATTTTTGACATTCAATGGAAAATGCATATGAGGTTATCCCAAAATTATCCTTCTATAAAGAAGATCAGATAGTAAGTTATTATGCCAATTAAGTGAATGGTGCCATTGTACACTCTTAACTATAATGCTTATGCACTTTATAAAGAAAAAGTCCGTCACGCAGGAGCTGCATAACTAAGCACTTTCCTCAGAATTTGGGTAGTGTAGACTGCTTTCCAGAACAATTTGCTTAAAATATCCTACGTAAATAAAATAAAAACGTGAATAGTTCTCATTTTGTAATGAGTAACTGATCAATTATTAATTTGCATCCAGAGTTATGTTTACACATGGTACCTACTACACTACGTAATAAATACAAAAATCCTCATGTTATCGTATTTTGATCTAACGCAGGAACAGGATACAGTCACTCTATTGGTAGAAAGCGCTCCTTGCGGCGGCTTTGTGAACCTACGTCTGCCGGCTTTTCTATTCAAATATATTACAAATTAAACCCCCGCTTTCCGATTGACCGATTCAGCTCATTTTTACAACACTTCTTTCTCACGAGTTACCCACGACGTATACAGCGTTTCGTTACAATACAGCAGAAATTACGACCGGTATGAGTATATTAGGAATTTGGGTCCGGAGTAAACCCCCCCTTCTAATGAACCGATTTAGTTTCTTTTTACAACACATATTTACCTGTAGATTACCACTACGAATACCGAGTTTCGTCGAAATATACCAAAAATCACGGCTGGTAGTGGCGAATTGGTATTGTGGGTCCGGAGTAAACCCCCCCTTCTAATGAACCGATTTAGTTCATTTTTATATCTCACTTTTCCCTCTATATTAACACTACGAATACCAAGTTTCGTTGAAATATAACAAATATTACGGCTGACATAGTCAAATAAGTGTTTTGGGTTCGGGGTAAACCCCCCCTTCCGGTGGACCGACTTTGGTGGTTAACGAACTCGTTCAATCGTTTGCTAATTGAATGCTATATACCAAGTTTCGTGACGAAAAAACAAAAACTCTGGCCGCTATCGTGTTAACAGACATATATATATATATATATATATATATATGCATATATATATATATATATATATATATATATATATATATATATATATATATATATATATATATATATAGATATATATAAATTTTAACGGGGGTCATTTTCGGTGTCTACTAGGTAGGATCGATAAAGATTTGAAGAAATTTTTCAAAAATTCCGTCATGAGTCCAACCTCAATAGCTACTTTCCTTCGGAGGAAAGTGCTAAAAAACAACAAAGTTATAGAGTTAACTAGCCTGGAAGTAAGAAAGCGGATTTCCTGGAGGTACATTTGGGTCGACTAATTCCATATTATGAAGCCAGGGCAAAATGTATTCCAGAAGTAATTGCCTCACGTCAGGTCTCGCTGTTTGAAATCTGTGCGTTATTTCTGAAACAAAATTAATAAATTAATGCAATATTTCATAACACATCCTGTTTCACACATTTCAATGTATGAAATAAATGAAAAAATGAAATTTGTTTGCTTTGTGTCAAAATATGTTGGTGGGCAGAGAAAAATTATATTAACAAATTTGAGATAAATTTTAAATTAATGTAGTGCCATAGCATAATTCATCAGGAGAGATCCATTCTATTTGAAGCAAGTATAAAAACTACCAGTAATTGATTTAATTACATTCATAATGTAACATTAGAGGCAGAATTTTAATTTAATTGTTTTTATCAAAGAGGTTCTATTACTTCATTTCATTATATTCATTATTATATATGATATCATGTACATGTTCACAGAATGTTTCATGATAATATACACTGACTTTTCACTTGAGTTATAACCTCAAAATATATACTGTAATGATATATTACTGATATATGATATAGTATTTTGAAAAGCTTCTGAATCCAGAAGTGCCGGAGGAACGTATTCCAACCCCAACGAGGATCGCGGAACCTATTATAGAAAATAGGGATGTAATAGAACCACCAGAGAAGGAGGAGGTTGAGGAAGCCCTTGCAGCACTAAAAAGCTATAAGGCACCAAGAGAGGATGAGATTCCTTCAGAACTGTGGAAACATGGAGGGGACGCATTAGTGGAAGAACTGTATCAGCTGGTTTTTGATGCCTGGATGTCAGAAGAGATACCAAATGACTGGGCCACTGCACTAATATGTCCTGTTTATAAGAAGGGGGGGCAAAATGAAATGCGAAAACTATAGAGGCATTGCATTGTTAAACACAGCATACAAAGTTTTTGCATTGTTGGTGATGGACAGGATACTCCAGTACGCTGAAAGAGAGTTTGGAGAGTACCAGTGTGGATTCAGAAGGGGAAGATCCACTGTGGACCAGATCTCAAGCATAAGAACGATGTTGGAGAAGTGCTATGAATACAATATTCATCTGCACCACCTTTTCATCGACTATAGGCAAGTGTATGATAGTGTGGACCGACACAAGCTGTATCAGGCCATGGGTAAGGTAGGTATCCCGGAAAAACTGATCCGATTAGTGCGGGCAACCTTGAAAGGAACAAAAGGAAAAGTTAAAATACAAAATAAGACGTCCAATGGCTACTGCATCAGCAAAGGTTTAAGGCAAGGAGACCCTCTGTCTCCCATCCTGTTCAATATTGTGCTAGAAATAGTGATGAGGAACATTACGACAAATCCTGGAGGAACCATCTACAATAGACTGACCCAGCACCTGGCTTTTGCAGATGATGTGGTCATTACTGGTCGCACACTCGTATCTCTACTGGGAGCTTTTGAGGAATGTGAGCAGGCCTCAAAAATGGCGGGACTTTGCATTAATCAGGCCAAAACGAAGTATATGAAGATTTCCCGGAGGGACTGTGGGGCAAGGAATGGTCTTAAGACTGGAGAGTACTTTTTCGAGCAAGTACAGGAGTTTAAATACCTTGGGGCCAACATCAACGAAAAGAATGACACGCAGGCAGATATCAAGGCACGCATGATGGCTGGAAGTAGATGTTGCTGGGCACTCGGGAAAGTACTTAGGCCAAAGGTGCTGCCATGGCAGTTAAAGAAGGCGGTATATCAGTGCATTATTAGACCGGTAGTGACCTACGGAAGTGAGACATGGGTCCTCACCAGGAAGGCAGAACACATGCTCAATGTTTGGGAGCGGAAAGTCCTGAGAAGGATTTATGGCCCCTTGAAGGTGGGAGATCAGTGGAGGCAAAGAAGTAACCAGGAGCTCCGTGATTTATACAAAGCACCGGATATTGTCTCTTGTATCAAGAGGGGAAGAATTAGGTGGCTGGGGCATGTATGTATGAGGATGGAAGAACAGCGCATCCCAAAGAAGCTTCTGGAAGGACATCCTGGAGGAGGACGTGGAAGAGGGCGACCCAGATTGCGGTGGCTGGAAGATGTAGAAGAGGACTTCAAGAGGCTTGGCGTCCGAAGGTGGAGAAGAGCGGCTTTGGACAGGGACGAATGACGGAGAATTGTGGAGGAGGCCAAGGTTCTTCAAGGGCCGTAGAGCCATAGAAAAAAAAATGATATATTACATTCACAAAAACATTTTTGAATTCAAATAGCCGCTGAAAGCTTGAAAAGCCCGCGCAAACTACAAATCCTAATGTACTAATAACATCGTATTATATACGATCTAAATTAATAATATTTCTGGACAATGCTGATGTACAATAGATATAGATTAAATGTACATTCAGACAATAATGAATTAATCATTTGGAATTACAAAATTATCATTTTTATCTAAATTATAAACCAGCAAAATGCAGAAGTTGGTGGGAGAAGACGCCAATTTTCCCGCTAACAGCAGTGAGTCTGCCCACCACGGAGCCTTGCCACCACGGAGTACGGAGTCTCAAGTACACTCAGTTTCAGTCTATCTATGTCCTCCGCGGAGTACGGAGTCAGAGTCTCAAGCCTCGCAACAACGGAGCACAGAGTCTTACATACAAGTACATACAGTCTTAAGATCACACATCACGGAGTACGGAGTCAGAGTTACAGTTTATCTACATCAACCACGGAGTAAGAAGTCTCTGCAGTCTATGTTTAAGTCCAGCGGAATAAGGAGTCTCTGCAGTCTATGACCATCCTCAACATGAGAACTGACAGTGAAAGCGTGTCATGCTGAAGAAGAAATTGTCTGGAACTTAATGATGTGCAGCATATTTGGCATTTTATTTGAAGACTATTAGTTCAAAGGTAATATTTATATTTTTGTGGTTATATTAATTTTTTTTTTATTGTGTGATAGTACATTGATATTGGTATTTGTATTTCAGTATTGTTTGGAAATACGTATTTGTTTAATATTAATTCACTCGGAACATTTTGCCCCTGAGGTTAATTTCACATTATAATAAATTATATTCTAATAATTAAATCCCTTTTATATAAAATTAATCACAACAATACAGATAGTGTAAAAAGTATTGGAACACTCGTGAATATTTTACTTTTTGAACATTTGTGACTAAAATAGTGGTGATTTAGGTAAGCAGAAGGCATCAGTAACATGATGATAGGCAATCTTTTAAATAGTCCCTTAAAATCAACATCAAACAATGGTATTTGTGTTATTCCTTTAAATTTTAACAATAATACCCAATATTCTATGCGTCAAAAGTACTAGAACACAGATTTTGCAACTTTTTACATTAGATAATTAATGTTTTGTTGTGTTTTTTTCCCCCAAAGGATAAATTAATGTTTGGTAGAGCCACCTGTATGTTTTATAATAGATTAACGTCTTCTCAGCATTGATACAACTAAATTATGAGTAGTATCACGAGAAATGTCGCCCTACTCTTCTTGAATAACACTTCTCAATTTATTTAAATTTTTGACTTGTCTTGCAGTTATTTTTTTTAAAAATTGAGTTGAGGCACAGACTTTTTGGTGGAGTTCCCATCCATTTTGGGGTAGTATACCACAACCACTTAGATTTCCATGCTGTTTGTTTCTGATCATTGTCCTGGGTAGAAAGTGAATGTGCTTCTTAACCGTTTAACGAACAAAACTTTTTTTTTTTATAAAACAGGTTTAATTTTTGTTTTTATTTTATTTTTGGCCATTGAAAAACATCTGCCAATCTGTACTTATTGTATTGAAACAAATATGGTTCCAAGTAATAGGGTGGAACATATATGTCCCTCTGAGAGATCTTCCTAATTTCTGAGCCCCTTCACAACCTTGCATAGGCAGAGGATTTAAGTGGGACATATATGTCCCTCCGTGCAATAAAGGGTTAATCCTATATATTTCTTGTTTTCCAATACAATTTAATTTACATTTTAACAATAAAATGTAATGAGTATTCTTTACAGTAATTTTATTTATTTATTTTGTTAATGCTCAGCCTCTATGGCGAAAAGCATATAATCCTCAGTGTGAGCCGATGTTGGTGCTGCAACAATCGATGCCACTCCAAAAAATCATCCATCATGTGAGTAGGTATGTTAAGTTAGATAGATTTAAAAACAAATAGGTTGAATATAAATGAGAAATACAAGAAATAATAATTTACAGTAAAAAAAATAAAACTTAAAAATATAATTACCTGAAAACATAGGCATGGTTAGTTCAGGATGTAGCTGTGAGAGGTGACGGGACAGCCTGTCTTGAGATCTGCAGTACGATGATGACAAAAGTACATCCAGGGTGCTGCCACCTTTCTCATCGGACTCTGCAACAAGCAACATTATGATTTAAGGCTGACTCAAAATATGTACACAATTTCCTTAAATTAAATCAAGTGATAGAACAGTGTATTCTGGAAAAAATGATCATATTTCATTCCAAAAGTAAACGTCATAAAATATAAACATGAATGCTCCATCGATTTGTAAACTCATAAGAGAGGTCTCTCTTACCCTTATGAAATGAAAAGATAAGAGCATTAGTTTTTGAGAAATTCACTGATTATGTGTGAGTGACCAGTACTAAGGCCAGAATGAAAACGTGCCTACTCCTGGGGGAATGAGTTTTTTTTCTCATAGGCATAGAAATTTGGGAAGAGTTTTGCCCAATATCTTGGACATGGGAGAAAGGAAACTGATTGGCCTCGCCTATTTCAGTGGTCTTTCCAGTAAATGTTTAGTTATACCATGGGTACTGTAATTGAGCAGCTATCATTCCCATGGAACACAATACTTTACATAATTTGAAAAATCTATAAAAATGAATTCAATATATTGGAAGTAAATAAGATAATGAGCTTCAGATAGTTAGTCATCGAAGTGATAAGATGTCAAGGAATAATTGGGATTCAGCTAAGAAAAACAGATTCCCGGAAAAATCTATGTTTAGAAGTTTCGGCATGCTCTTTGGCAGCCTTCTTCAATAATGAATGCCTGGGAGATGGAGGAACACCAAAGATACCAGTTAGGTAACCATAAGGTAATAGTAATAATAATAATAAACCTTTATTTGTACACATAATAAAGTCTTATAAAATAAAACAGATTTTTTTTTCTCTATGTACAAAATCAGCAACTTGCTGAGGTTTTTAGAGTTAGTTTATGCTTTAGTCACTTATTTCTGGTTTTATTCTAGCCTGGTAGTGAGCTTCGCCCAGCCTTTTCCATTCTCTTCTTCCAGCTGCGACTCTCTGCCAGGTAGCTCCCCCACATGTTATCCTCATTTCTTGGTCCCAAGGTATAGGAGGTCGTCCTCTGCTTCTCTGGTAGCCACCGGGGTACCAATTGATAATATCTTTAGACCATTTGTCATTTCTGCTCCTCACCCTTGGTCCTGAGCCTGATCCACTTTCTTGTTTTTCTTTCCTTTTTAGACACCTGTAGGATATAGTGTTCCATACCTCTAACTGTGGTACAAAACTTTCTTAAAGTTTGCTTACTTATTGCCCAGGATTTACAGCCATAAGATAAGATGGGCAGAACTGTGCTTTCCCATAGCTTCTTTTTTAAGTCAGGTGGGGTTTTGGCTTTGTAAAACTGTTTATTTTTAAGAAGGGCTTTCCAAGCTGCTGCGCATCGGCATGAGGAAATAGTGAAACACAAAATTTCCTCATGGTTACCTAACTGGTATCTTTGGTCTTCCTCCATCTCCCAGGCATTCATTGCTGAAGAAGGCTACCAAAGAGCATGCCGAAATGTTCGCAACACAGATTTTTCCGGGAATCTGTTTTTCTTAGCTGAATCCCAATTATTCCTTGACATCTTATCACTTCGATGACTAACTATCTGAAGCTCCCATTAGCTTATTTCCTTTGAATTTCCATTATATTTAATTGATTTTTTAAGGAAAACAAATACTTTGAGTGATTTCAAAGGTCAAGTTCGTTAACCAGGGGAGGTCGAAGAGGCCGAGTGAGCAATTACAGTTAGTGGCGCCAGAAGTCTAACTTATCTTCAAGATTTCATTGGAGTAGGCGTTTTAATATTTCACAAAATATTAAATAAATGTATTCCAGACTTCAAAATGACACAAGGGATAAGAACGGAAACGCGCTAAGATGACGAATTTCTTGCGAGTCGGACCTTTTTTTGCATTTGAAGTTATGGTTAAAGGAAACAACTTTCGACAAAGAAAATACATCAAAAGAAAAAAAACTTGGGTATGCTAACATTATGAGCTTGAGCCTGACATTGGCTCAGTAATTTATTTAAAGAATTTCAGGGAGGGAAACTTTTCTTTTTCAAAACAAACAAAAAAAGAGTTTGAGCTCCAATAACAAAAAGTGGGAGTCATTGAAGTATTTTTAGACAAGAGATTCTGATTAAATATAATAATACAGGAAATACATCGAAGTTTTAGGTTTTTTAGAAAAGACGCTTAGTTTTAAAGTTTTGTTCTGAATATTCGAAGATATTATTCATTGTTTCAATAAAAAAAAAATACAAAAAAATAAAATAATGTCATTGTACATTTATGTAAGGATTCTGTAACTAATACTTCTATTTGAATAAAACTATTTAATTGTATTCTTCATGTCTAGGCAGAAGGCCATTAAATAAAATTCTAAATAAACAAAATAGTCAAATTATTAAAATAGCTTCAAATGTTTTTCATCATCTGGTGCCTCTTCAGGAGCCTAAAAACTAAATACAGCCTAATAGAACGTGTGCGAACCTTCCTCTACAATGGTAACGTCTCAACTGAAGACCATCTACATAGCAACAATCAGCTGTTAAAAAATCGATACTGACCAAAGCATAAAATTCGATTATTCCTCGGGATCATTTTCTTGATTCGTTCTAGGAGGTGGCTGAAAAATAAGTAACGGTGTTTGTTGCTCAATTGTAGCAGTGTTACAAGAATGTTTCAGTTTTTAAACTGAATATTCGTTGGCATATCTGTTCCTTTAAAATCTGTCAGAATAAGATACGCGCCAACGGTCATAGCCACGTTGAATGCACCGGTTCCCTTAGATCACCAAAGTTAAGCAACGTCGGGCGTGGTCCAGTACCTGAATGGGTGACCGACCACCTGCTGTTGGCATTATAGAAAAGGGCGGCAACCTGTAGACATCCCGGCGTTAATAGCCCCGGCGTAATTAGCGTACATGATTAAAAACAGAACTAAACCTCACAGTTCACATAGTTCATCACTTTGATATGATATTACAGTTCAGATAAATACATGTGATCCGCTAAACTAAAGTTGCGAAAAGACGATTTAATAAAATAGATAACTGAGTAATTAAAAAAAACAAAACAAAAAAAAGAAAACCGTAAGTAACGTAAACCACGGTTTCCTGCACTAAGCAATATTTTGAGGACTGTAGCAAAAGAGTTTTTTTTTTTTTTTTTTTTTTTTTTTTTTTTTTTTTTTTTTTTTTTAACGGCGCATCAACTGTTTGGCTATTTTTTTTTAACGGCGCATCAACTTGTAGGTCATTAGCGCCGACAACCAGGGTGCAGCGAGGAATTTTCCCAACGAGCCCTGAGATGAGAAAATTCCTGCCGGAGGTGGGGATCGAACCCACGATCTCCCGCTTATGAATCCAATGCGCTAGACCACGGGAGACCCCCTGTTTGGCTATTAGCGCCCAAAAGAGTCTTGTCTTCAATTTTCAAAATAATTACTTGAGACCCTAAAGAAAACAAATATTTCAACAAAAAAGTATGTAAAAAAGTAGGGTAGAACTGCAACAATCTGCGTAAAAACTCGAGGACAGCTGGTAAAGAGGGAAGAGCCGAAGAAGGCAGTGTTTTCCTGATAAATCCATTAGGTGAAGAGTATTATAGAAAATGTGATTCAGCGAAGCTCTCGCTGATGGCCCAGAAAAACATTTGACCCTAACTACTTCCCTTAGACTTCACTAAACTCCCTTTCTTACCAGGGTTCGTCATAACCCTCCAGACTTCGTGGACATTAAAGCAACAAGGGACAATTAATCTAAGTAATATGGATTTTGTTATTTATTAATTTTGGAACATACTTGACTGAATTAAGTATATGAAATATACTTAACAGACCATTTTAAGATTTCTTTGTATTTTCTCCCGCCCTATAGGGGAAAAAGCGCTTAGAACAACCCAACACGCAATCCAGTAGTGCTGACAAAAATACAAGAAAGCGGCCTCAATTTTTTTTGTTTTCGCTATATGGTACTCCCATAAAAAAAACGAGTTTGATAAGCAGCATAATCTATCAATCTAAAGAGTTAACTCGTTCTCATGTGAAGAGAAAGATTTGTTGTAAAAATTTGTTAAATCGGTCTATTAGCAATGTGGGTTTACTCCGGAAATAAATGATTAAGTGGAGGCGCGATGGCCGTGAGTGTTACGGCGTTAGCACTTAACACTCCGTGCCAAAGGTCGTGGGTTCGATTCCCACTATGGGGTAGTGGCTTTTCTTTAGAAAAAAGAAAAGGCATCAGCCATATCCTGGATAGAAAAGGGTGGTAACCTATAGATAACCCGTCCAAAAATTCTTAGTTAATAATAATGGACGTTAAAATTTCAATAAATAATTAAGTTGCCCGTAATTTGACTTACTTGCAACGATATGTATTTTGACTGATACTAAACGGAACGGATACGTCACCTGACTGATGTATATGATTTTTTTTAAGCAAGAATATTAACAAGTGTGAAACAGAAATATTAAAAACGTTTTTTATCAATTCTTTCCAAATGACAAGAGAGATGATTATTATACGGAAACAAGCTAAACTAGCGCATTTCCTGCGCGTTAGACTTTTTTTGAGTAAGGTGGCTCAGAATGTCACTAAAACCAGTAGTAAAAAAACAACTAGTCACCACCGGCCACAACCACGTTGAATGCACCGGTTCTCGTTGATCACCGAAGTTAAGCAACGTTGGACATGGCCAGTACCTAAATTGGTGACCGACCAAATGCTGTTGGCGTTATAAAAGGGTGGCAACCTGTAGATAGCCCGGCGTTAATAGCTTAATCGTAGACACGTCGTTAAACACAAACACAACAATAACTAGTCTTTCCGTGGTCCAATCAAAATACATGGATTCATATTCGGGACGTACGGGTTCGAATATAATTTTTTTAGCAACTGGCTCGCTGAAATAATCCACTGCTTCACCATGGAAGTTTAAAAGCCCTCAAATACAATGTATACTTATTTGCATTGTGTCACTTTTAAATTCAAAAGCAGCTTTCCAGTCAAATTATTTCAATAGCCGCAGTAAATCTAATCTAATTAAAAATGTATTAAGAAAAATGACGACACAAAGCAGTACGAATTAATTCATAAAAATGAAAGTAAAATTTTCTTTCTAAAAGATTTTTTAATTTACTTTTTAATTAAAGTGCGTAGAAAATAAAAGAACCGGATGAATCAATTAAAATATGAATACCCATTCAGTGAAATATAAAGAAAAAAATATATAATTTAAACACAAATTAGAGAATAGAAAGGCAAGAATTAATTTAAAATGAATCTTGACAGGAAAATTACGCCTGCCCTGTCGGCTGTCTACTCGGAGTTACTGGTTCAGTAATAAGGCTTAATATTAGGCATACAACAATAAATATATTTTATTTATTTATTTACTTTTATTATTTCTGGCATCCCTACAAAGGCGATTGACCTTTTGATTAGTTCAAAGAGAAATAAATTTTATTCATGGAATAACAAAGAAGTAAACCTAGAGGGGGGAGTGGAAAGCAAATACACACACACAAAAAAAAAAAAAAAAAAAAAAAAAAACCACCGTCCTACACGGACAGCAGAAAAACTTGATAATTCTATGTTAATTTTTTAAAAGTTAAAGATTTTAAAAGCGCATATGTATGATTGTATGTATTTGATTCAGATTAATAAAATGGAGGAACCTTTAAAGCCTGATGGCCTTGCGGCAGGGTATCTAAGCGCCGTTTAACTGTTATATATATTTATATGGGGGCGAGGTTAGCTCAGTGGTAGAGCACTGAGTTCAAATCCCGAGCAAGCACTAAAGATTTTTTCTTCTAGTGTCTTCGTTCATGGGTTGAATTCGGCCTCCCTGACCGTCCCTAGGCCAACCCAGCCTTTAATTAATTTAATAATGAGTACCTTGGTTGGTGCTAATGACTCTAGCAGTCGAAGCAGCCAAGGGGAAAATCAGGCGGCGGGAGCATAGTACTGACCATACTATCTCCCTAGTGTGCCGTATGGTCAAGAATCAGATACCTCTATAGTATCTGCCCCTCAGGGCCCTCGTGGCCTGTTACGGGACTGATTTATATGTATATATGTATATATGTATGTATACATATATATATATATATATATATATATATATATATATATATATATATATATATGCCCCTTCGCTTGTTACTTTCAGAAATTAAAAAGACCGACTCACAGGAACGGGGTCATCTTAGCGCGGTTCCGTTAATATCTTTCGTGCTATTAGTAAAGGAATATTAACAGTTATATGGGTTTGATATTTCGTGAAAAAAGTTCAATGAAATGTCAATGAGACGTAATAAAAGATTTTAATCGCCACAACAGGAAACTATCCTAAGCGTCCTCTTCCTCAACGCTCGCTCTTCGAAACACTATAACAATATTTCTCATTTTCTTTCCTTGTTTTGCTAAAATACTCCTACCAAGATTCTGATAAATGGCACACCTCCATATTTATCTCAAGCCAAACAATGTTATTGGTATAAGGATCACAGTACAGTAAAGTCCATAATAGAGTGATTTAACTTTCAAATAATTATATTTTTTAGAGAATATATAGCGGAAGGCTCTGGGTAATAAATCCCAGTCTAGGGAATTAATACTTAAAAAATAAATAAATAAATACAAACATTTGTGCCTTCGTACAATCACAAATTCTGAGAAACACAGACACACAAATAATATTCTATTGATCGACTACAGAGAGTCGAGTAGAACGAGCATTATATTGAATGGAAACCACGTCCCCAAAGTGCTTCCCATTAATAGCTAGGGGCATTTAGGAATGAATGTTAAACATGAAGGGTTGGAGCATAGAGGAACATTAGTTCTCAACTTTGATCATCTTTCAAAGAGGAAATAGCAACAGAGGCCCGTGCTATGTACAATTACAACAAGACCAATCTTTCATCAGATATTAGTTTCATATTAATATCAGAAAATACAATTAACAAGCCGAGATAGAGTTGTATTTTTAGCGCGGTTACTCCCTATCTCCATAGGGAGAACCCGCTTATGAGGTTGACCTCATGACGCGATCCGGACGTGCCGACCAGAAACTTCCTCGTTTCAGAACCCATAGATCACGAAAATATAGGTGGTTCAAATTTGCGTATATATATATATATATATATATATATATATATATATATGTATATGTATATATTTCTATGTATGCTTGTCTGTTCGCGCTCCTGACGGCTCAAAAATGGTCCGATTTTGGTGAAATTTGGTACAAAAATCTGTCTTCTAATTTGAAAGGTCAAGTTTGTTAACCAGCAGAATCCGCCCACTGGAAGATAGTTTTTGGGGCGAAATTCGCGCAAAAAAAATCGTAACGCTTATGTTTTTGAGTTCATATGCTTCCAGGTACTTGTTTTATATGTTTCTTAACATAGGAAAACGAATGAAACCATTTTCAAGGCAATATCTCTAACCGTTCCCGAGAAAAGTGGAATCAATGTTTTTGTAAGTCATTATTTTTTTGAGGGTACTTAGAATCGCGGGATTCAATTGAAATATTTTCTACATCTTGGAAATTAATCCCAACTCATATGTTTAAATGTTGGTTATATTTGGAGTTAAGGAAGTGTGCAAAAAAATATTATTTGCTAGTAAAACAAGATACTTAAAATGACAACGAATTTTTAGTTGTTTGGAATAGAGCCTTCTCAGCAGCAGTCACAGAGTAAGTACGTTCTGAGTACATAATTGTATTGACTTATACAGATTAAGAATTATCCATTTCTGTGTAAGTTGGCTAGTGTCAGTTTCCTGTGATTTGTGATGCTAATCTATTCCATTTGTTCGAGATGTACGTAACCGCGCTAAGATGACGCAGTTCCTGCGCGTCGGACTTTTTCTTTTTTCTAATAAATTCATTCTGGGAAGACAGTGGTGACTCGCAGGAACTGCTTAATCTTAGCGCGTTTCCGTTCTTATCCCTAGTGTCATTTGTAAAACTTAGAATAGAAACAGCTAATGTTTTGTCTATATCCTTCTAGAAAAATGTGAACACGTTTAAAACAAAATCTCAAAGGGAAGCAAGATTTTGGGTTCCACAATATGAAATGGACAGTATTCTAAGTGGAAATTACTACATTTAAACACCAATTTCTCCGAATGAGATCGCTCTATAAAAAATCACATGGGAAATCAGACAAGATTTTGAAAAGAGCCTTTAAATTAATTACGAATTCCCTACTCGTTTCGAGATGTATTTCGTCAAAACGTATGCAATTACTTATAAAACGTATAAAGCCTAATGTCTCTGTTACGGCGGGAAGTTCTACTAGAGATGCTGAAGATTCTTTGGCTTGGGGGTGGGGGACTCTTTGTGGTGAATACACATAGAAGGTGCTTAATTTAAATAATCCAGTTCCACCCCTTAATGCCACATGTTTAACAAATAAAGCACCGAAAGTTCTCCTATTTAACAAATCAGACACGCAAACTTCCCCCATTTAACTATGTATCCAATATTCCTTACATCTATGCACCGAATGCACCTCATCTGCGGACCGAATGCGGCTCATGGAGCGAATAGTTATTTTATTTAAGTAGACTATACGAAGAGTAGTTTTGGCTTCTAAAGAGGCGTCTACTGCATGCTAAACTAGGAGATCAATAAAGATGTGTTACTTATGTAGATTCTTAAATGAGTATTTTTCATGTATAGACGGAAGGTCAATGAATAAGCAGCGTCTTCCGCTCACGACTTACCGTCCATTACACCCACTTCTCTGACGGTAAGTGAGCTGGCCACACCACTGTTGCACACCATCGAACATCGTTGGCAAGAGATGTGGAATGAAGCAAGAGGCATCAATAAGCTGAGTTTGGTGAAAACTGACTGCCAGCCTTGGAAGACATCCTCTAGACCCTGCCGAAATGAAGAAGTAATGTTGGCGCGACTACGACTTGGGCACACCCGTCTTACGCACTCGTATCTTATGTCCAGGAAAACTCCTCCCCGATGCCTTACTTGTCGAAAACCCCTCACCGTTCAACACATTGTTGAAGATTGCCGGAAGTACACAAAACTCTTTCGGCAGCTCGGGATATCAAGAAAGATAGCAGAGGCTCTCGGCAACAAACAGGCTGAAGTTGACAAAATAATAAAATTTTTAAAGATAACTGGGCTTAATAGATTAATATGAAAATGATGTTGCCCTCTATTTAGGGTCTTTATGTGTTGTTTTTTTTTTTTCAGTCTAGTACTTGTTTTTAATTGTTGTTTAGTAGAATGATTGTTGCACGTTTAATCAATTTATTTAGTTTTTCCTTAAGTTAGCAATTTGTGATACTATTTATTTATTTTATTTTATTTTTTTTTTAAATCTCATAGTTTCTAGTTTTAATTTAATATTGTTTAATATTGTTATTCGTTTAATATATTGACACATGTATATGTTTAGTTTCTTTAATTTGTAAGTAACTTTTGGTCTCGAACCTGATATCTGTATTTTTAAAATAAAATTGTCTGCACTTTGACAACAGCTATATCGGGGAGTATGTCAGGGGGAAAAAAAAAAAAAAAAAAAAAGGAGAGAAAAAAGAAAAAAAAGGAAAAAGAAAAAAAAATTCCCCTAAACAGAAAGTGAGGAAAAAAAAAGAATGTGCCAAAAAATATATACAAAGTACAAGGTCTAATTTGTTAATAAAAAAAAAAAAAAAAAAAAAAAATCCTGACTCCTTAAGGTTCACCGGGAACAAGGGATGAGTGGTTGTGCGTTGCAATGACATAGTCAAACAAAGAATAAAATTCCAGATTAACATAATCGTCAAATTATTAAAATGGATCTACATGTTTCGGATCTTTTATTGCCTCTTCAGGAACCTAAAAAGTACAGCCTAATCGAACGTACGTGAACCTTCCGCTACTATGGCCAAATATTAACTGAAGGTCTTCTAAATAGCAATAATAAGCTGTGGTTGTTGTCAGGTGTATTGAATGTCGATAGAGTCCAAACATAAAATATAAATTAAAGCAGTATATTTATCTGGGTCAACTCATTTCATATAACCCACAAGAATATCCGAGATCTGAAGGAAGTACTGGGCTCCAAAATAAATGGTAATAGTTCGAGAGCCAGTAGCCGCACGTTTCATGAAGTGTTTTATGCACCTTGAAATTTTGGTATAATGTACCTCTTGGGTAGATAAAAAGGTAAATATGTGTTTCCTGGACATACCTTGGAACACCAAGTACTGCGCATAGGGGAAAGGTCCAAAAAAATATTTCCCAAAAATAGAGTTTTAATCAGAAGCCAACTATCTTAAATGTAAAATTAAGACAATTTTACAATGAATAATAAATATGGCAGACTCTTTTAAGGGGTAGAACATGTAAAAAAAAAACAAAAAAAAAAAAAAAACTTAATTGTTTTTATTCTTATATTAAATGAGAGTTTTATCCGCGCTGCCATTTAAACCGGAACAGCTGTACAAGATCATATGAGCAAGACCCAATGAGAGCGCAGAGATTGACCACAACTGCTCTGTATTGTCATTCAGTCTTACGGTTACGCGCAGTGTATTGCAGTCATCATAGCCAACATTTATTTTTATGTTTCCTGATAATTAATCCCCACAAAAGTGTCTGCCCTTTTGAAATTATTTTCAAATATGTTTATTGAAGACGCTGTTTAAATCGCAGCGTGAATAAAGCACATAAAAAATAAAAAACTAGGTACTTTGGTTTTTTTTTTTAAAATTTACATTTTAACCCCCTTAAAAGTGCCTGCCTTATTTATTATTAATTTTAAAATTGTCTTAATTTGCAATTTTTTTCATTAATAATAGTTGGCTTCTGAATAAAACTCTACTTTTGGGCAATATTGATTTGCACCTTTCCCCTATGCGCAGTACCTGGTGCACCAAGGTAAGACCAGGAAACACATACTTACCTTCTTATCAACCCGAGAGGTACATTATAGCAAAATTTCAATGTGCATAAAACACTTCATGAAAAGAGCGTTACCAGCTCTCCGACTATAATTAAAACATTGAAGTGTAGAAAGAAGAATCATCAAGGTAGAAAACCTCTTCAGAAGTGGTGATGACAGGTGGCCATATTACACGGCAGAGTGGACTCTCAAAAAGCAAGTTGAGAAATGGAGCGAATCTCTCTACAATTGGAACACGCATGACATTGTGGAGACGACAAAAAAAAATAAATAAAAAATAAATATATGAAATTATAGGATAAATGGGAGGAACCCCATTTACATGTAGGGTTGGTCTCACTGGGAAGTGCAAACCATTACTCTTCTAGGGTGGAATAGATTTGTACAAACAGAGTTAATTAATTTATGTTACTTATAAGATCAAACTTTAAATAGATGAAAGGCCGTTTAATGGATGAAATGAAAGGCCATTTAATACCACTTGTAGATTTGGTTCTTATTGATTGCGTTCTGCCTATTTAATTATTAAAATATTCAAGATACTCCAAAAGAAGAATTTCAATTAAAAGGAGATGGGGACTGTTAAGCAATGTATTTTACTTTTTCTTCTTCAGAACTAAGATGTTTCTCGGGTAGCATGTTTTAAGATAAAACGCTTTTCCATTTTATCTTCAATTACATTTGTCTAGTTCAGCTTAATTAACAGAGAGAATATATTTTCCAACAAGCTAATTTACAGGTGACCGATACTGTCTTAAAGCTCTTGGACAAAAAAAAAACAAAACACGTTCATCAGGCCTATGCGTCGCTCTTTTAAGGGTTGTCTACACTTGTGTGTTTTCCAATTCAAAAAACCTTCAACTTGCGTTTCAATATGTCTTTAATTGCATGCATCAGCGCATATCCTTATTGAAAATAGAATCCTGTCTACATTTGTTCATCATTTCCGTGTAAGAAGCACAATGGATTCGTCTCACCTGAGTGTACTTCTCGTGATCAGTTCGTTTTTTTTAGTGATTATGAGTGTAGAAAAGAAGAAAATAACATGGATGAAGATCTATTTGAAAAAAAAAGTATCAAACTATCAAATGATTCGTGAAATAAATTTGGATGAAGGTCTTTTCCACAACTTTACCACAATGTCAAGAGATAACTTTGATAAAATTCTGTTATTGATTGCGCCTAAAATTTTAAGCACGCGTTTCCGTGATGCAATTCCTTCTGAAATCAAATTAGCCATCACTCTAAGATTCATAGCAATAGGATACTCATTCAAGTCCCTCATGTATTTATTTCGTGTTTCTAAGCAGTCCATATCAATACTTTCGATGTAATAGAATGTTTGTGAACAGTTAAAAACACCAGTAAAATCAATAGCGCACGAGATAAAAAAAATACCGACTCGCAAGTTGTAAGCAATAGAGCATGCGTTACGTGCTGTCAACATGACGCATGCAATACAGTGTAAGTAAAAACGCACAAGTAGAAATAGCTTTAGACGCCTTTCGGGTGAGAAATCCATAGAAGCGATCCATATGTTCATAAAGGTATCATAAGGTATGCAAACAATGAAAAAAATTGTCTAATTGATATTACAATTTGAATGATCTTAATTAGTGAGATTCTAAATTTTATTAGCTGATTTTAAATTTTATTCGATTTTGAAAAACAATGCATTGAAATCGGTTACGATTTAGAGGCTGTAGCCTTTTTCAAAACACGAATTGTCGTTTGGTCCCTCTGTGCGGCGTTGCATGCAGAGTTGGAGGACGCCCTGCAGTGGAGACAGATTGTACATGGGGCGTTTCTGGATATTTAAGGGGGGTTTGAGAACACCCCAGCTGCTACGTTAATAATTTCCCTACAAAGGCATGCTTTTAAATGGAATGTCTTCACATGAATTAACAAGGTATTGAAGAATACAATAATTTATGCCAACATTGGCAAGTACAACCAGAAAGTTATGGCAAGTTCTTGATAAGGCAGTGGTCCTCTTCCATTACTCCGGAGTGTGGTAGTAGAGGAACTGCTATATTTGTTCAATGATGTTGGATACTCAGCAATTGGGGATGCTGGTCATATAGTGGTTATCATCAAAGGTTTTGATAAGAGGGCTATCTCTGAATTGTTGGCAACAGCACTGAACATGGTTCTGAGCTTATGCATTAAATTGGGACTGAACATCAACCCAAAGAGGACGGTAATTATTAAGTTTAATACAAATTTAAATTTTACTTATTAGATGGCATAGTTAAATACAGACTTGAGAGGAACTTCTTGAGTTTTTCTATAAAAATAATACATATTTATTTGAGAATTCCTGATGTAATGGAAAGTAAACGGGAATATTTTCAGAGTTATATAGCCATTGAAGATATATTTTCGTTTGAGCTACGGTTTGTAGGAAGGGTTTCTTGGGTCAGCTTTGCTTTTAGAGGCAGCTAGAAATATTCTCTTTATTATTGAGAACCACCTGTCGTGTTTCTCACACTCCTCACGAACGTCTTCTATGAAATATAAGACGTGGCATAGAAGAAAAGTTGGTTGTGGATTAGTAACACTGAAAGTAAGACATAATTTGTAATATAAGGCCGAGATCATTTAACGAGAATTAAAGTAACCAAAAAATAATAAATGTGGTTTTTCAGTTCGGTTTCTAGGATAGCTGGGAGAACATTTAAACACCGGAGCATATAAGCAAACACACACACAAAAATATGAGAATCACTAATGAGATTGTTGGCTATTGGACTTATGAAGGTATATAATAATAGCGGAGCATTGTAATAATAATAAAAAAAAGTATATAATCCAGAGACATTGAGAATCAACCTAAACGAATGTGACTGTTTAATTAGGGAAATAAATTAATTAATGTGATAGGGGGCAGTGGAAATGTTTGGTACGGAAGCCGTTTAGCACAGCTCAAGTCCATCGAATAAATAAATAAATCAAATGATATGAATTTAGCAAAAATACTACTTTTTTATTTATTTACTACTTAATTTATTTTTTATGAAATATGTAAGACTGGGTTATTATAAATAACATTATTTAAATTATAATAAACACATGTCATGTTCTTTTGAGATGATACTGACTATAGCCGAAACGTTGAGCTGAAGAAAATATAAAGTTTACGTAACTTACCAAATGAATGTTCTTTTTAAATACTTTTTTGTTTTTAAAGAAAATTTCTTGCGCGATTACGGCCGCTAAGTTAAGAATGGACAGTACTTAGATAAGTCGCACACAGAGCAAATAATTGACTGATTGGTAAGTTAAAGAATTGTGATTTTCAAAAAACATAAAAAATAAGGAAGATTGTTTCACAGTATTACAGATTAAAAGAACGACCTTAATAACAGTCATATTAGAAAGAATGCAAAGAACGTGCAATGAGGCCTCAGAAGAAAAAGACTTTCTCTAACGAGTCTCAGAATTGGCTATATTATTAGATTGCACGTAACTACTTGTTTTCTGCACCAGTAACATACCGTACAAGAACAAACTTACTTGTTTGAGCAAGTAATATAAAAAGGATAGTTTTCAAATAAATACATGCTTAAATTCATTACATTAAAAACAAAGTCAATTATAATTACTTTTATGGACACTTAACAAAAAACAAATAAACGAACTAATATATATTTAATAAATACAATTTTGATAAACGTTTATGTTAAATAAATAGGGGAAAGAATACTTTGTGTAAAACAAAATCGAGTTTATTAAATATTTGAAGAGGCTTATGTATTTAATACATTGGAAACTCATTCTATCTTCAAATATAAACTTAATATTTTCCCAATAGTAATTTAAAACTATGTTTGAGGAATAGGGACAGTAAAACATAATTTTCTTGACAATAGAATTGCTAGAATTCTCAGACACAAAAGCCTTTGTCATGAAAAGTTAGTTCAAACTGACTTACAGTACTTGTATTATTCACCCCCTAAATTAGCAATATCTCCATTAAGTTTGATTATTCATAGGTTCTTAAAAATGTAATTAAACTAGATCAAATGTTAAAAACCATTAAGAAAATATCATACAAAGGTTTCAAAATGCAAGAATAAAATTATATGAATCAATTATTCGAAAAGGATTACATTTTCATTTAAATTCATCAAAAGCTTAGAAAATAAATTGCCAGAATAAAACAAGAAATGGTTTACTTTATAAAATCGCCTTGAGTAGGAAAGAGACTTTTTTTAAATATAGTCCAGAAATGGAACAAGCTACAAGGAAATAAATTAAAACAATAAATTTCCTTGAGCATCGTACCGGAAAAAATGAATGAAGGCACAGGCAAACCCAAATTATAAGAATTAGAATAGTAAAGAAGAATCTTGTAGCGGCGGTAATTTGAAAAATAGACATTTTTTTAAGGGTGGTCCTTCGTCAAGACAAATTAGCTGCAAATGTGTTGTATCTGTTCAAGAAGAAAGGGGCCAAAGGAATTTTTACTTAATTTTATCTTTTCAATGATAGACGGCAATAATTATTAAAACAAAACTAGTAATGAGAAATTTGTTGACAAAAAGTCATAAAACATTTACGTATCTTTCAATTTATTGGGAGAGAAGTAAAATAAAAGTATAATAATAAAAATATGTCACAGATCCATACTATTTTCTAAAGATCTACTTGCTCACCTTTCTGTCTCCAGAAATCACCTTTATGTCAGCTGGCTATGTTGCTCATAGCCAGCTGACATAAAGGTGATTTCTGGAGACAGAAAGGTGAGCAAGTAGATCTTTAGAAAATAGTATGGATCTGTGACATATTTTTATTATTATACTTTTATTTTACTTCTCTCCCAATAAATTGAAAGATACGTAAATGTTTTATGACTTTTTGTCAACAAATTTCTCATTACTTTTCGGAATATTTGGTGATAAGGCCTTCTCCAACGGTCGTTTTTTAAACGCAATATTTCGCAGGAATCACTATGGTGCATTTTTCGCATCATCACACTGTTCTACATTTTGTAATAAATTTATAAAATTTGAAATAATAATTAAAAAAAAAATCACAAAAGTTTAATGAGGTAGGATGTGATTCTTGCGAAATATTACGTTATAAATCCGACCCATGGAGAACGCCATTTTAACAATAATACTCCCCAGCGAAGAAACCTAAACAAAATAATCTTTGTAATGAGTATAATCTCTTTTATTGTTCGTTTGGTCCTATTTTTTCCTAGTAAAGAATGTTAACATTTTCAAAATCAAAAATGTAGTCATGTTAATTTCGTCTCGTCATAAGATTACTATATCATATTATTAATAGGACGCTTGGCAGAATAGTGATCTATTTTAATTTAAAAAGATCATTCAAATTTACTATTATTTTATTCTTAATGTTTTAGCCCCAACAAAAAATCACTACCTAATAGGGAATAAAAATCAAATACATTAGTCTCAAAAGCTTCGAAATTCTCATTTATGCACTCGTGGTTTTGGGCACTCATTAGCTTGAAGTACCAGGTCATTCAAAAAGTCCTGTCGTTTTTTTGGGGGGAAATTATAAATAAATAAATATTTTCAAATAATCACCTTTATTCATCAAAATATCCACCGTTACAGTCGGTAACCTTCTCCCAACGAGATGGTAAAGCCCAAATTCCTTCCTTAAAAAACTGTTGATTTTTACTGCAAAAATAAGTGGTCAGTTCGTGAATTAGGTTGTCACGGTCTTGAAAACATTTCTGTCTCAGATTGTTGTCGAGATCTCTGAATAGGTGATAATCAGTGGGTGACAGGTCAGGGGAATATGGTGGGTGAGGCAAAACTTCCCAGCCTATTTCTGTCAATTTTTCCCTGGTCAATTTGGCGGTGTGTGGTCGAGCGTTGTCTTGAAGAAGCAAAGGTCTTCTTCTGTTGACTAAGCAGGGATCAAAAGTCTTAAGCTTGGATTGGCAATGGTCCAGTATATTGCAGTATACTTCTGCAGTGATGGTTTGCCCTTGATTCAGAATCTCAAAATGCACTATACCTTTGGCTGTCCAGAAAACAATGAGCAAAACTTTCTTTGGATGGAGATCTGGTTTTGGAAATTGTTTAGGTTTCTCATCTGCCGACAACCACTGATATGATCGTCTGAAGTTGTTGTACAACACCCATTTCTCATCACAGGTGATGATTCGATTCAAAAAGGGTTCGACTTTCAAGCGGGAAGTTAACGAAGATGCAGTTGTCAAGCGAACAAGCATATTGGCATCTGAAAGCTTATGAGGAATCCATTTATCCAGTTTTTTCACTTTTCCCAGTTCTTTAAGGTAATTCCAGGCAGTGGTGGCCGAGATATTAAGTTGAGACGCTATCTCTGAACAACTTTGACGCGGATCCAACTCTACTACTCTTCGAACGTCCTCCTTATCAACTACAGTTGGTCGACCTGAGCGGGCCTCGTCTTCTAGTGTCTCGTCGCCTCCACGAAATTTTGAAAACCAAAATTGTGCCTTCCGCTCAGACAGCACATCTTCCCCAAACACGGAGCATATTTTTCTAGCAGTTTCGGCAGCTTTTGAGCCAAGTTTAAACTCATAGAGCAATATCGACCGAATTTGAGTTTCAACTGGAATCATTTTAACTAGACAGTTGGATGGTGACTGCATTAAATTAATCCTCCTTAGCCTCCTATTCATAAAGTATAAACATTTGTGTTTACATGGATAAAAGTTGTATTGAACGGAATTAATTAGCAAACACTCTAGAATCAAAATAAACAACGAACAAACGAAAAACGACAGGACTTTTTGAATGCCCTGGTATTTTAAACTTATCAGTACCGTATCTTAACAGACCACAAGAGTCCAGGAGTGCAGATACAGTAGAGGTATCTGATTCTTGACAATACGGCAATCTAGGGAGGTAGCGTTTGCAAGTACCCATCAATATATTAATTAAATGCTGGCTAGGCTTAGGAACGATCTGTGCCCCCTAATCCAATCCTTGAACAAAACGAGAATATATAACGACTACTATCTACTAACAAGAAAACATCACCAAGTGTCTGGAGCCGATTTTTATGAAATTTAGTATATTTATTAAACTCGTGAAAATAATCGACATGTATTTTTTTTATCGCCACAATCACACGTTTAAGGGGTGAAACCACCCTTCCAAATAACACCTCAAATATTGTAAGTTTTAAACTATCGTAGATAGAAAAAAAATATCATAAGGAAAAATGTAGAGGATTTTACATACAAAACAAATAAGTAAACTAATTTCAAAAATAATACTTTATTTAGAAAAAATAAAAATCTCTGATAGTTTAAAAGAATATTTGAGGTGATATTTCGAAGGGTCGTTTCACCCCTTAAACGTGCGACTTGGCCGATATAAAAAAAATGTATCGATTATTTTCATGTTTTTAATTAATATGCAAACTTTTATTGAAATCGAGATCGGACACTTGGGAATGGTCCCTTCCCTTGTAAGCTAACCTAAGAGTACTACTAAGCTAACCTCGCCTATAATGGAGAGATAATGGACAAGAAAGAGGCACGAAATCATAAAAATAAATGTTTTGAAAATCTATTTAAATAGCAAAATAGCTTTAAAAACGTTGCCTTATTCACCCATCGGTATAAAACAAGGGAGAAATTATTAAAAAAAAAAAAAAAAAATGGTCGAGACGCCATGAGATGTCAAAATTAGCAGAACATAAAGCAAACAGTTAATACTTAAAAACTTTCGAATTATTAATTAATTTTCATGTTTCCATTATTCGAATATAAAAGGGATTTCCTGGAAAGAGCGATCTTATAAAATGCAAATGAAAAGCAAAGTTATGAAGCCATTAATATCGTTTGCTGACAACCCCGCCATCTTTTCAGCTCCAGTCAGACACTGAAAGGCTAAGCCGATTTATTACCTCTCACTCCGGTTATTTGCAACGTGGTAAATGCCAGCGATTTATATGACACCTAAGCACTTCATGAATGAAACAAAACAATCTGCTGTTTACGGTATCCCTGTCATTTAATTATTACCACTTTAGATGAGTGGTTCTGTATTTATAAGGGGTGTCCAAGACCCAAAAACTGCCAGTCGTTTTGTTTTTTTTTTACCTGATGTTGCCTTTTTAAAGGTAAATAGTGTATGTTCTGATGCTTGACCGATTTTTTAAAAGTGGATCATCCCTAAAGTTTTCACAGTGTCTAATCGGAAGTGTTGCATACAGAAATGAAATACAGCGGGAATTAGCTCATAGGCCTTTACTGGAGAAGCTCTCCTACTCCACACACCAGATCGAGATCACACCAGTCATGTCAACCCTCTGGTGTAATCCAGGAGCTCTTAAAACAAGTGTCACAAATCATAAGGAACGAAAACTCTGTTTGTAGGTCACACGTAGACGTTATTATACAACTGTTCACCTAGTGACTTTTCTATGTTCAAAGAAAAGTTGTCATTACAGTTAAGCTGTTTTTATTTTGAATTTTATTAAAAAATAGAAAATCAAACTGTACAATAGTTGGAATCAAATATGTGAACCAAATAAAATAAATAGACCACTGAGACAATATTTATTTTGTCTTTCGTTTTTTGGACGATAAACACAATGAGTTAATTCACATTGAGACAATAAGTAAATTTTTTCCTAAGCCCACTAATAATTCCAACAACATAAAAACATCAAATAAATTTCAAAAATAGCCTACTATTGGGTTCGGAGAATGCTGTCACCCAATGTGGTCAGCTATAACTGAGATTAGTCTACTACTAAAACTTATTTTTAATTTTCTAATTGCACTTTTAGATCTCATTAGTTTAAAAGAAGTCAAAATACTAACACTTCCCTAATTTTGCTACCACACAACAGGTTTAGTAGAGCAAGTTTCTCATGCAGCGAGTTATTAGAATCAAATAAATAAGTAAAAAAAAATATTGAAATATTAATTATTAAAATATATCTCTTAGGGAAATAATTGAGATTGGTTGCCTAAACAGAATCAATTTCTTAAGCTGGTTTTAATGGCTAGACTAGTTTAGTAATAAGAATGAGAGTATTGTAAATAAGAATGACATGTGGGATATTGGATGTATCGTGTAGCTAGTAGTAATGTCGAGTGGTGGTTTGGAGTGTGTTAGGTCGAGTGTGGTCAGCACTTGGCTCGGTGTTTACCAGGATGGAACTCGACCTCCTGTCAAGTCACTCTCTTTCTCAGGGTCACCTCTTCTATCTTCTTCCTATCTTCACTGGGAGGTTTTTTTTTAAGAATTAGTAAAACCATATCTTCCCATGTCTAGCTCATTATATTTCTGCTAGGTTTGCATTGACTAGCTAGGTTTGCACAGGTCTGCTATAAATTGCATTGAACTTTTTATAACAAAAAAAAATTTTGGCCCTCTAATTCACTTTTAAAGTTGATCAGATTAGAAGTTTTTGTTTACAATCCTAGTAAGCATGAAGTCTAGGGAACTATAACAAACAGCAATAGCTTGGAATAACAGCAAATCAGTCCCGTCAAAGGCCACAAAGTGACCATAAGTGACCTCAGGGACAGGAACAGTCGAAGTATCTGATTCTTGATCATACGGCACACTAGAGAGATAGATTGGTCAGTACTATGCTCCGACCGCCTGATTTTACTATTTGCAGGAATCCATAAATAAATTAATTAGCGACGATCTGGGACCCCAAACCCAACCCTCAAACGACGACACTCGGAGATCAGTCCAGTACTCAACAACTAAGCTAACCTTGCCCGAAAAGGATTTTTTTCGCGAAAAGAAAATCCCAAAGCTGTTTATTTCTGTTAGTATTTTTTTTTAAGACTTTGTTAACTCCAAAAATGCACATCGCCACAGAAGCTAAACTTTGGCATAAAATCAATAAATAATAATAACTCCAAATGTAACAAAAATTTAAATATCTTTGTTTGTGTGTTATAGATGTTTATGTCAAACATATATAAAATGGTTCAACTGAATCCATCGTTCTAACTACCCAAACTGAAAAATTGGTAGTAAGAAAAAATGGTTTCATTCGTTTTCCTGTTTTCCTGTCCGCCAAGCCGTAAAGTATACTTTTTTTTCACCCGAATTTCACCACAATCATATTGTTCCGGTAACTGGTTTTGGCTGGTTAACAAACTTGACCTTTTAAAACGGACAAAAGATTTTTGTGCCAATTTTGATCAAACTTGGACCAGTTTTGATCCTGAGAGAGAGCGAACAGACAAATATATATATGGATTTAAACGTTATTTTCGTTATCTATGAGTTGTGAAACATGAACGTTTTTAGTTGGCACTTCCGTAGTGCATCATCGGGTCGGCGTCACAATGGGTTTCCTCCCTATGGAGGAAGGGAGGAAATTCGTTAAAAGCAAATAAGAACCACAAGATTATAATAGCGTCCAAAACAAAATGATTTTGAATTACTAACTTTTTTTTCTTTAGGAAAAAACTCTTTTATGCAAATTTATAACAAAAAAGTTAATTCCCGCTGTACTTTCGGTAGCCTTGTCGAAATGGAAATCATAATTGCTCAAAAGCTGAGATTAATTCTGTTACATGCATGGAAAAGGGGAGAGCCATTTTAATTTATTTGCCTTCCTAAAAGACTCAATCAACGTGCAAGTGGGAGGCTGGCAAAAACTGTTAAAAAACGATTAAATTAGATGGATATCGATTACTCCTTTGATGTAAAGGCATAGTGCTTCTGACTCCGGGACATAGCTGATTCGAGGGGAATGGTAATGGGATTTAGGCGCGGGTATGCAGATCTGATGGGATAACCCTGTTAAGTCATAGTAGGATATGCTCCATGTCCAGGACCAGGATAGTACCAGCCAGAAATAGGGAAGCAAATGGACTATTAATTTCGCCAAATTAGTTAGTTAGTATCTGTGTGAGGCAATGCTATTCATAAAGTTCCTGATGAATGTAAACAAGTATCACAATTTAACATTGAATGTTTACAACTGATGAGTTTTAAATAAGAAACTCAGTTTCACTTTCAATCCAACACTTCAAGCAGGATTTTGTCCTAAGCTCTATAGCTAAAAAGCACTAATTGTTAAAATAATCAAAATCCGTCCATTCGGAATGTGGTTTGTGCGGGACCGTTTGTTTCCTTGGATCAAAGGTAGGTAAATACTCTGTAAAACTAAGGAAAAAACGTATTGTGAAAAATAACCAAAATCAAAACATTAAGACTCGGGGATCTCCCCGTGGTCTAGTGGCTCACGCGTTGGATTCTCATGCGGGTTCGAGTCTCGCCAGCAGCAGGTTGAGTTTTTCATTTCAGGGCCCGTTGAAGGGATTCGCTTTACCAACATGGATGTTTAGGAAGGGTGGCAACCTATAGATAGCCCAGTCCTAAGAATAGCCTAGATGTCAATGCTCCGCAAAAAGAATAAGAAAGTCCTAAACTATCTCTTTTATTGTAATAATTTGTTTTTAAAACTTTATATTTTTTTCAATCGTTGCCAAAAGGGAAAAAATAATAAACATTCTTCTTCTTACAGTGATTTTTCCTTTCTTGTTAAGAAAATCGATATTTATTGTGCTCAACTGAATGAAAATTGGTCCATTCGGAATAGCGCTCCGAAACTAAATTATAAATCTGATCGTACCTAAGGATATGTTTGTTTCCTTGTAGAAAATTTCGTAAACATTATGCAAAAAAAACCCCGAAAAACGCGTATGGTTAAACCAAGCAAAATAGGTCCATTATAAGTGAGATTTTAACGGAAACAAACTAAAATATAACTGGGGACATTAAGAATAATTTTTTTTTTTTTTTTTTTTTTTTTTTTTTTTTTTTTTTTTTTTAATGAAAATGGCATCTAACATTTAACCATCTCACCACAGGAAAAATCAATGTAAATGTAGAGATAGAGTACACTAAATAGACAAATACGGTTAATATATCTAATGTTAAAGATAACGAGTTTTGATTTTAAGGAATGGGAAACAAATTTAAAGATACAACACTAAACTGTCCATAGTTGAATTGGAACTAGTAAACATAATGCCTATTAAACTAAAATTTAAGAATCATTAAAGTACGCCATTACAACTAATTTATTATAGTGTGATCACGATTTATAAAACTTGGTCGTAGGAGCCTTTAAAATTGAGTAAAATTTACAACAGTGGAGAAATGTAAGTCTAATCATATTTATCCTAAATACATTTGATATTATTGAGAGAATTGTCAGAGTAAATTTTCGCCAAGCACGGCAAAGGGGCACAATTAGTAACAGAGAGGGGAGAGAAAGGGTTTCTCGTATAATTTAAATTCTCCTATGACTTGTCTTTCTCTGTTCTTCAGTTAGCTTGTCAAGATAAATTTCACAAGTGTTAGTGCATTTTAAAACAAAAATAAAATGAAAATCTCCAAATTAAAATTTATTAAGGAAAATAGAATCAACAGAGCTCCATTAAAATCATGAGATAAATGTAATATTAAGTAGATGAAATATACAAAATAACTTCTTTTATATTACTTTGCAGACCAAAATATCCTCCTTTATTTATAATATTTAAAAGAAACAATAAAACATAGAACTAATGTCAAGAGTAGTCGAGGCACCGAAAAGAAAAAAAACATAATAAGAGATTTTGTTTTAATAATTTGCAATAATATTGAATTCTAGCAGTAGCAATAATAGTAGGGGAGTCCATCAGACATGAGAATCCGAAAACCAACGTCTCTTTCTGCCTTAGAGCCATCTCATGATAGTTTCAAGAATTTTAAGAAGAGTGCCTAGTAGATTTATGTAGAAGTATCACTCTTTTTAAGCGTTTCTTATGACATGTCAAGGTCTAGCTTCCATTTTATTATTTAAGTCGGTGAATTTCGTTAATTAATTAACATAATACTATCAAGATTTCATAAAAAAAAAAAAAAAAACCAAACACTGTCCGTTCAACCGAATTATGGTGTCCTAAAAACCCCTGAAGTAAAGTGATAGTTTTTTTCCCTTTTCTTTTGGTGCATCTACTGCTGAGGTCATTAGCACCGTAAAGTGATAGTCTCTTCCGAAAAGTGATAGTCTGTGACTCTCCAACAGTTAAAGCAGGACAGAGCTTGGTAGGCCTCATTCAAAGTAATCTGAACCTCTGATTGACGCTGAGCTCAGAACACATAAAGGGTGGGTTCTGATGGCCCTTGAAGGTGGCAAGGAAGCAACGAAATATGTAGGGTGAAAAAAAAAGAAAACTTAGGTTTTATATATATATATATATATATATATATATATATATATATATATATTCCAATTTTTCTTGTTTGTTTTTCTGGCAGGGGGTCGATAAAGCAGTACACTCTTTGTTTACATTAACTGCTTTATTTGTTATGTTTCGCCCGATATGTTTCGTGCCTTTTCGCATCTCTTCAGGGGCTTTCCTATGTAACAATATTTTTTTGTAAATCCTAAACTTTAAATTGTTTACACTAATATACATATCCTTTCCCTAAATAATTTACATTTCAACATATAATATTTTAACTTAATCTTAATCCTACCTTATCAAGAAGTCCTCTCGTCATGTTGTCTAGCTTGAGTCAGGCGTAGTACTGAAAAGTCATCTGTGGTAATTAATATGGCTGTTTGTATCGATTCTTTAGCTGTTTTAATGGTATCGATTATTGGTGAAATTTGTTTTGTGAGGTTTAATTTATTATACTATGGAAAATTTGGTTAGTTGTTATACTAAAAAAATTAAATTAGTTTCAGATTTGCTTAGTAAGGATACTGAAAATAAAAACAAGCGCAAACGAGATCAAAACGATAAACTTCCCGAATCACAGAACAATTCAAAAAAAGCGAAAGTTATTGCAGACAAGTATTCAAAAATTCTTTATGAAAAATACGAATTTAAATAAGCAAATAGCTTTGAATGAGAATTTATTTTTACAAAAGAGAAAACAGGTTATAATAAAAGAAAATGACAAAGATGTGAATGAAATAAATCGATATTTTACTTTTCATTACCACCCTTCAATAGCCAATAGACATAAACAAATATGTAAAGACGTAGGTAAAATAAGTTGGAAATATGGTAACAAAATAGAAAATAGTTTTAGCAATTTTAAGGACAAAATTAAACCAACAAGTACAATATATACAAAATTCGATGTAACGATTGCAACGCATGCTACATTTTGGAATCGGCACAGATATTGCAAAAGAGAATCGTGCAACACGCAAAAAGCATAGGCACAAACGAAAACAGGACAACATTGACAGAACAAGCACTAACTTTAAAACAACTTTAGCTTTAGGGACGTTGTCATTTTAAATAAAGAGAGGAACACTTTAAAAAGAAAAACCAAAGAAAATATTTACATAATTAAAAATTCCAACACTGCCATAAATAAAAAACAGATTTAAAGAATGTGCACCAAATTTTCCATAGTATAATAAATTAAACCTCACAAAACAAATTTCACCAATAATCGATACCATTAAAATAGCTAAAGAATCGATACAAACAGCCATATTAATTACCACAGATGACTTTTCAGTACTACGATTAAGTTAAAATATTATATGTTGAAATGTAAATTATTTAGGGAAAGGATATGTATATTAGTGTAAACAATTTAAAGTTTAGGATTTACAAAAAAATATTGTTACATGGGAAAGCCCCTGAAGAGATGCGAAAAGGCACGAAACATGTCGGGCGAAACATAACAAATAAAGCAGTTAATGTGAACAAAGAGTGTACTGCTTTATCGACCCCCTGCCAGAAAAACAAACAAGAAAAAGTGGAAAATATATATCTGGTCGTAACGCACGGATCATAATGAAATGTAAAATCTCTGGCTTTCTGTTCGCTTATCTTTTTGACAACAAAGCTAGGCTACCTTCCAACAGCGAACAACTAAAATTACAAACAAAATATTCATGGGAACGTTGAAATTATCTTCATTCCTGTGTTGTATGGTAATTTGAGGTTCGACAGGTTGAACAACTACGCGGCCCTATTTGGGCATACAATTTGTGAAGTCGAAACACGTATTCCGCAGCGATGGAGAGAGGGGTTAAAGCACACACACACACCGCCGTAAGACGACACATCCCGAATTCACTCATATTCAATTGATATTCTACGACTTACATACTGTAGACGAGTGCAGAATGTAGATTTTACTAAATTATGGAATCTCCTTCAAGAGAAACTTAAAAAAAAACTTTATTCGTAAACTCACAACAACAAAATAGTACATAGAATATATCTAGAACTAGGCAAGTGACGGGCGCGGACTGCTGGAGGATAATGGAGCTGGAGGGGGTATAGGTGGAGTGCTTTATATAGACGGATAGAGGTATGTGCTGACTGGACAAGAGATATGATGTATGTAGTCCCATAACTCTATACCAATTAACAATCACTTGCGGAAGACTTCATATTTATAAGATGAATTGCAAGGTTCCTATATCTACAGTTCCTAATTCTTGAATGCTTAAATTCGATACAATAATATTGTCGGGCTTATAACTAGATATCATGGGTATACTTGTAAAATCATCGTATCTTAAAGGTAAGGTTTGGTTAACAAACTTCTCTTCTTTATCTAAACTTATAAGACTAGTAGGATATAAATGATATAAATGAGTTAATGAAGTGTTAGTCATGATTGACGGGATGTCAAAAGTGAGATACTGGTTTAAGGTAGGGATCAATTCTAAATAAGGTTTCCTTAATATTTCTACTGCGGTACAATGCCTTAATCTTAAATTTTTACTTAATTCTAAAGTACATTCATCCTTAATCTCTAACATTTCTTTACAGTAGTGGTTAGTATTGAACTTAACACATGTTCCTTCCAGGAACTTCTCGTTCTGTCTCACAATTAATCTCGGCTTTACGTGAAGCGTCATAGTTTTGTTAGTGGCAATTATCGGATATTGGATCAGGTAGTTGGCATCACTAGGCTGGACTTTAAGAGGAAGTTTTACAAAGTAGTATATTAATCCTGTACTGGAACTTGAACATGAGACCGTACTTAATAGCCAATTCAATTCGACGTTGTCCGAAATAAGTTCTTTGTTTGGTATGCGAATCATTTTAAGCTCTGAAACTGTCAGAATACTAGGATGGGTGATACCTAGTTTACACTGCTCTAGGGAGAGTTCGATATCATTTATTTGACTATCCATAAGGGTTAGATATGCCAAGAGGTCGTGATGAGTAATTTTTTCTAGTGCTGTATCCATAATTCTATTTGTCTATATCATATTGTCCTTAAAGTGGTTCAACATTTTAATGTCCCTATTAAGTTCTTGTGTAAGACGTACGTTTATGCTAAGTCGTTCTTGCTCGTTGTGTTCTATGTGGTAAAGGTTTCTTTCAACTTTTTGGAGTATCTGGTCGTATCTTTCTTTGTCGTCGGCATCCATGTTGCCGGTAATCCAACTTATCGCGGTTCCCAAGCCATTGATGAGTCCTCGTTTCTGTCTATGATGTTGCAAGGTCCGTTTGTATGCGTTAGAGAGATGACCTAACTTTTCAACAATCATGGTATATCGTTTGTCTAGCAGTTGATGTAACATCTTATAGTCTTTGTTAGTCCTTAAAGAATCTATCAGAATCTTTATGTCTTTGATTTCGTTTGTTAGGCTTGTCAAGTTTTTGTAATGCAAAAAGGTATACCAATCATCCATGACATAGGAGGAGTTAAGCCTAATCAGGGCTGCTCCAGGTCCGGAGGACAAATCCTGGATCCTCAGGGATGTGATCGCGTGGATCAAGTGGAACGTCAAGAATATCTTTTTGGCAAGCATCTGCAACAGACGTAGAAGGAAGGTTGAGCCTGTCTGTGCTTTTGGGATTATTTTCTGAAGATTTAGAGACATATGATAATATAGAAGTTTGTTTATTTTTCATTTTTGCCTTGGGTCTCCTTATTTGATCAGGATGCAATTTTTTGTCTTTCTTATTTAGGGTAACGCCTTTTTTTGATTTGATACCGCGCTTGTATTTGGGATCCGTTTTCTTTTTCATCTGGATTTTGACATATGGTTCGGATGGGATCTCGATATTCTCGCGATTCTTATTCAATGTCTCGATGATATGTTTTTTATTACTATCTACTAATTTTTTGATGACTTCATGAGTCTTCTTTAAGTTATTGTGATATTCGTTGATTACAAACTCTGTGATCGTTGGGTTTTCATTAAACAAATCCCTAGAGATTCCGAAGGTGGCTTCGTTGGGGGTCATTTTGGTGTTTTGGTTTAGTGAGTTATTGTATGCTATAATGGCCAAATTTATTTTTTCCTTTTCTGTGATATTTTTTCTTTCTGCCGTTAGAGCACGTAAGATTTCTATAAAGCTGGAGCTTGCGCGATTCAAGACTCCAAGAGAGTTTGAATGATTTGGTGTCGTCTCATGTTTTCCTATCTTTAAGTAATTGAGAAAATCCTTAAATAAATTATTGTCAAATTCCCTTCCGTTGTCACAGGTGATCATTTTTGGTTTTGGAAAGTGTGTGAGATATTTGTTAAGAAATTTGATCGATTCCGCGGAGTTGTAGGTTTTGGTTTGTTTTGCGAATATTCTTTTGGAAAACATGTCGACTAAGAAGTAAATGTAATAATTTGACATGTGAATGACGTCCATCATTACCTCATCAAAAGGTCGGTCATATTTAGTTTGATTGCAGACGTCACAATTATTGATGAGTTCAGTGATCTGGTCTCTCATCTTAGGCCAGTAGCACCTATTTTTGAGGGCTAAATACGTCTCATTAATCCCTCTGTTACACGTCTTACTAATGTGATAATCTAAGATGTTTTCCTTCTGTTCGTCTTGGTTTTCTACATCTTGGACTAAAGCGAAATATCGTTTAATGCGGTTAGTGACGAATTTTTGTCGTATTAACTCGGCTATTTTATTGAACAGGCTATCATACCAGTTATTTTCGGCTTCAATTTTGTCTGTGATGGGTGAACAATAAACTCCATAAATAAGGTTAGGTCTCAAAATTTCTAACAATAGCTTTTCTATATCATCTTCGTTTTGGTTATATGGCCAAGTTAATGATAATATTATTCTTTGTTTTCCCTTAAATAAATTTTTATGTACTACGTCGTCGTAGCCCTTTTTAATAATCAACTGATACTTTTGAACATTAACTGGTTTGGATTTGTCTTCGACAAGGAAGACGCGGTTGTCCGAAG
The DNA here is from genome assembly GCA_946811695.1 of Gonocerus acuteangulatus. NCBI lineage: Eukaryota > Metazoa > Arthropoda > Insecta > Hemiptera > Coreidae > Gonocerus > Gonocerus acuteangulatus. The sequence goes on from OX328127.1 coordinate 44,923,719, forward strand.
ATTCGTGTGAATGTTGCGTATCTAACGAGGCTGAGTCCTCATTGAGATCAATATTTAATTCACGGGCTATGGTTAGTATATCCTCGTCTATCTGTTGGGGAAAAACTTCAAACTTCGATTCTTCAGATTTTTCCTGCGGCCCTTTTTCGACAGGGTAACGCGACAAATGATCCGCGCCCTTATTGGCCTTCCCTTTTATGTATTTAATTTCATATTCGTAGTCTTCGAGAAGTAATTTCCATCTAATTAATCGCGCATTCTGCGTTTTGCACGTTCTAAGGTACTCAAGTGGTTTATGATCAGTGTAAATGTAAAATTTCCTCCCATACAGATATGGGCGAAAGTGGTTGCAAGCCCATATAATTGCCAGACATTCTTTTTCGGTGGTTGAATAATTTTGTTCCGCCTTATTAAGGGTACGTGACGCATAGCATACTGGAAGTTCCTTCCCATTAACCTTTTGTGCCAACACAGCACCTATTGCGTAATTACTCGCGTCAGTAGTCAAATAGAAATCTTCGTCAAAATTTGGAACTTGTAAGATGGGATTACTACACACTAGAGTTTTAAGTTGTTCGAAAGCGCTCTTATAAGTTTCGGGTTTTAATTTTGAGTTGTCCTTCCTCAACATTTTGGTTAAAGGGGAAGCGATTCTCGCGAAGTTTGGAATCATCCTCCGATAAAAGCCTGCTAGGCCTAAGAAGGATTTAATCTCCTTCTCCGTTTTCGGGAGGGGGAAGTCCTTGACTGCCTGGACCTTATCTGGGTTTGGTTCAATGCCACGCTCGCTGATAATGTGACCTAGAAAGAGCAATTCTCTTTTGCAAAATTCGGTTTTATCAAGTTGTATTTTAAGGTTATGTTTTTCTAATTTTTCTAATACTAGTTTTAGATGTTTAAAGTGATCCTCGAAAGTTTCAGAGAATATTATTATGTCGTCCATGTACACTAGTACATGTGGTGTGTCTGAAAAAATTATATTCATCGCCTTTTGAAAGGTGCTAGGGGCAGAGCACAGGCCCATTGGCATTCGAAGGAATTCGAAGTGCCCTTGCTCTGTAGAAAAGGCTGTTTTCGGGATTGAGGATTCGTCTACCTCAATCTGGTGAAAACCTGTGGCCAAATCTATTGCTGTAAATATAGTGGCTCTACCTAATTTCCCTAGCAGGTCTTCAATATTAGGGAGAGGATATCTATTGGGGATTGTCTCTCGGTTAAGCTTACGGTAGTCTATCACCATGCGGATCTTCCTTTTTCCTGAAGCATCGGGTTTCTTAGGAACTACCCAGACCGGAGAATTGTAGGGCGAGTTACTTGGTCTAATGATTTTTGATTCTAACATTTTATGAATTTCCTCTTTTATATTTTCACAAAATTGATGAGGGTAACGATAGTTTTTCGAAAATATTGGTTCGTCCGTCTTAGTGTTGATTGTGTGCTTGAGGAGGTCAGTGGCGGTTAATGCGTCTTGTTCGCGTTTAAAAATGCTTGGATGTTGGGCGAGAAGTTTTATTAGCGTGTCCCTTTCCCTCGGCGGGATATGGTTAGCCCTTATGAGATCCGGTATCTCGGAAATAAGTTGGTCATACTTCTGATGGTTATTGGGTGCCTTAACAATTTCATCTTCATTTCCGAAAATGTGTAACAAAGGAAAATTAACCTTTTTGTCCGTGTTACTTACAATGTTAAAACTATTTTCGTATAATCCAGGATTAACACTAATGTCGGAATCGGAGTAATCAATATAAAACATTCCATCTTTGGGTATACTAACCTCGTTGTCTCCCGTTTTTAAATTTAATTCTAGGACGTCGGGTTTCTTCTCCATTATGAAGGGGAATGAGCTATAATGGGTCGTTATCTTGTTTTCATTAAAATTTATCTCGAATCCCATTTCCCTCATTAATTCATTTCCGATTAGGATATCGTAGTTTGGACTGAAATTGAAGAGGTAAAATTTTGTTTCCTTAGGATAATTCAAGAAGGTTTTCTTCACCGGAACGAAAATTACTTCACTTCCCGGTTCCTCGCCTGCGGCCGTGCGCACCGTAAAGTTTTCCCTAACCCTTTTGACTCCTTGGGGGACTATATTGGGATTGATGTAGTTTTTCTGCGAGCCAGTGTCTATGAGCCACTTCCGGTTGTTTTCGTCAATAACGTAGGGCAATTGTGAGAGATTCGCGTGGAGCTCAAACGTCATGGGCTCCCTCTCGGTTCTCGGCTTGACTCTAAAAAAGATTTGTCACAATGTTCAGTGGTGAGAGTTTCTAATCTCTCCCTTAACTCCCTAATTTCTTTATCCCTCTGGTCTTCGTATTGTTCCGCCGCATACAAGGGTTGTTTATACCTTGGGCCAAATGCACTGACTGTTTTCATTGAAACAGTGTTATTCGAATTTTTATTCTGAGCATGTGGGTGCCTATACTGGTTAGAAGGCGGGCGTTGGAAGAATTTCTTCTGTTCCTTATACGACCAATCTGCTGCGCGCTGATTGGATTGACCCATGTTTGCGTTATATTTTGGTTGACTATTGTATCTATTGGGACCATAGTTATCTGGGGTATGGTTATTGGGGTTGTAATCCTCGGATCGATGACCATAACGTTGGTCATTATAAGGTGGACTGTAGGAACCGTAGGGGTTGTACGGGTTATGGGGTTGTTGCCAATTGTGGAACCTTGGCTGATTAAAAGGTTTATGAGGTTTTTTTGCCTTATGTCTTTTCCTATGATCCCCATTATCTGATTTTCCCCCAGGCCGGTGCATACTACCTGACTTAATCAGGTCTTCAAATAACAGGTGGTTTTCATTATGTATTAAATTTCTTAGATCATCTAGGGTTCTTAATTTATCTGCCTTGGACATAAGATAGGTACGTATGTTAAGGGGCATTTCTTTACAAAAATGATAAAGCAGAGTCTTTTCCATTTCGGCTATAATTACGGATTTATGGGTGACGTTTTCAATCCTATATTTGCTAATTATTAGGCACCTAGTCTTGTCCAATCTTTGTAAAAAGTCTAAAGGATGTTCTTTATAACCGATCCGTGTTCCAAAGAGTTCCGAAGTCAGTTGCTCTATAGACCTACTCTCTTTGAATGTCCGTTCTAAATACGTAAGTAAATCTCTAACCTTGGTGAACTCGCAAGTTTTGTTTATGTAGTCGGCTTCGTCTGTTAGCCTAGCCAATATTTTACTGAGCAACCTCTGTTCATTTAAATCTTTAAACGAGTTGTCAGGCTTACAAACTATATTAGAAACTTGTTTACACATCGTTACGAATTTTAAAAGGTTATGGGGATTCCCATCGAAGTATGGGATGTGGTCATAATCCGCTGATTTAATTTGAAAGTTAGCCATGTTTGTACCTGATTCTATATTTAAATTGCCTAGATTTTGGGTAACCGAGCTCAATGCAGCATACATAAATTAAAATAATTATACAATGTTTAGCTTACAGTTACTCCTGAAGATTCCCAAACTGCTACGGGATACCTCGGTAGAGTGGGTCCTGTAGAGATCTGAAGTTCTTCGTAGTGAAGTCGGTGTTCTGAAGTTCCGCTGGGTAATCTCTGGTAGAGTAGACCCTCTGGACCTGAAGATTCTGCTTGAGTGTTCACAGGTGGGACACCTCACTGAGTGGATCCGATCCAAGTTACGGAAATGAACATTCGAATTCGACCACGAAATGTTGACTGCGTTGATAACAAGCAGTCCCTGTTCGGGCGCCAATTATGGAATCTCCTTCAAGAGAAACTTAAAAAAAACTTTATTCGTAAACTCACAACAACAAAATAGTACATAGAATATATCTAGAACTAGGCAAGTGACGGGCGCGGACTGCTGGAGGATAATGGAGCTGGAGGGGGTATAGGTGGAGTGCTTTATATAGACGGATAGAGGTATGTGCTGACTGGACAAGAGATATGATGTATGTAGTCCCATGACTCTATACCAATTAACAATCACTTGCGGAAGACTTCATATTTATAAGATGAATTGAAGAAGAAACAATTCTTCAACCTTAAATTATATAAAAATCGCATACTATTTCTAATGAAGTCTTATATTTCCGAGTGTGCGATTTTCTTTTTTGGTAATTGGGTTTGGGAGGACCGGTGGCCGCGAGCAATTAACACTCACTACCATGGTTCGTAGGTTCGATTCCCACTAGGGGTGGTGGCATTTCTTTAGAAAAAAATAAAAGGCATAAGCCCTATCCTGGCTAGAAAAGGTAACCTATAGATCAAATTCTGAGTTAATTATAATGGACGTTAAAATTTAAATAATAATAATTTGGGGGGCTAATGGCCAAGATTTCGATGCGCCTTAAAAAAAAAATGAATAAAAAATAAATGAAATAATACTAATTTGGGTTAATAGATTTTTTAATATTTGTAATTAACAGCTTGATTTAACTTTGTTCTGCAGTAAAATTCAACTTCTAATGGGCCGATTTTTCATTTGGAAGACACGTTTCTTGAGCTTGATTAATTGAGCTTGATATTTACCGTGTTTCATTGCGAGGAAGTAAAAATAACAGTCTAAAAGAACAAATTGATAATTTGGTTCTGGTGTATGTCCCCATTCCTAATGGATCAACACATTTTCTTCATTCCGCCGAGAAAAAACAGTGTTCTGGTAGGAAAATTCTGCTGGTTAACCATCTTGACATTATTTATTTATTTAAATTTCGAAGCCCGCTTAGACTATTGTAACACGTTACCGACAGGTTACCAGCCTATTCTTGTCCTTTTTTTTCTCGAAAGAAAAGTTTTCACCCCTAGTGGGAAATGAACCCACGACCACAGGTTGGAGCGCTCGAGCCTAAATCACGGCTCCCGGCCGCCCAACTATACCTTTCGTTCGAGACAAAGTATTTTGTACCATATTTCTTTCAATTCCGACCGTTTTTAGCCTGGTGGAGAACAATATATATATATATATATATATATATATATATATATATATATATATATATATATATATATATATATATATAACACACACACACAAAATGGAACTGTAAAAGTTCGTGAATTATTTACACGTAATTTAATAAACAGGCGAAACAAAAATCTCGCTGGACAAAGTTGTCCTAAATTTTATTAGCATTCATTTAAAAAAACATACATTGAAATCGGTTCAGATTTAGAGGCTGTAGCCTTTTTCGAATCAAGAAATGTCGTTTGGCTCCACTGTGCGTCGGTTACTACATTCTTTATTCACTCTTCCATTTTATAAGTCGTAAAAGTTATAATTTAAAAAGGAATCCTTCAGATTGCTAACATCACAGAATTATTTATAATGTTTGATAAACGTTTCAAAAGCACATTTTTTATAAGTAACCCCGATGCCCTTAAAGCAATTAAGGGGATTAAGGAGTAGAGACACTAAGGAATTTCAGGAGTACAAACCATTCTTCCCTGGGGGGTGACTATCTAGTAATGGAGTACAACACAGGGAGTAATCCAGCTGGTTTACTACAAGCATTTAGCTATTTTGGATAATGGCCAAGAAGCATTGTTAGAATGTAGAGCCTTAACTCTCCAAGAAATGTTTATGATTGACGAAATTAAAATGTGGTCTCTGGCCGTTTTAGAAGCAGACGCACTGCTATAAAGACTGGCATGTGAATCGTCATCTTAGCTTGTCTTCGTATAATGCTTACATTAATATTAAGAGGATATGCGTACATTGATATATATATATATATATATATATCATGATGATTAGATAGTTAGCCGTCGAGGTGATAAGTACAGATGGAATGGTTGGGATTCGGCTAAATAAACCTCAATATGATTTTGTTTTAAAAAAATCTATATTTCGGACGTTTCGGCTACTCATTGGTAGCCTTCGTCAGCTAAAATGACAAAAAAAGAAATTAATACAGAAACAAACAAGAAAAATTTATAATTGTGATAGTTAACAGAACTATGGATACAGTTTAACTTATAACAGAACATATCGTCTTAAAATTCTTAGAATGAGTAGAATGAAAAAGAAAATAGGTACAGTAATTGATTTTAATAGTAATTAGTAACATTAATTGATTTTACAAAGAAATAAGAGAACTATATACCAATGACAAATATAGTAGCTAATAGTAACATTAATTAATTTTACAAAGAAATAAGATACTACATACCAATGGAAATGCCGAGCGGCAGAGGAAGACCAAGGTTGGCAATTAAGTAACCATTGTGAAAGTGTCTAAGGAAAAAAGGAATCTGCAAGGGGTATATGTAACTGGAAACAGCAAGAGGTGGGGGAAACGGGCGGTAGGATCAAACAGATGTTTATGACATTTTATGACAGGAAAGGAGAAAAAGGTGTTAATGGAAGGATACCCAAGGGGCAAGGTAAAAATCTAGGTAGGTGGTCGGGCGAGTATTTGGAAAATATTAGCGTACATAGGAGAAATGCCTTGTTGGTCAGTTTTGTAATTTATATTGTTTTTGTTTAAGTTTATGTGTACACATTCCGAGATCTGTAGTCTTTTTTTGTTACGTTGTGTAGAAAGAATTTTCGTGTCGTCGAAGTTAAAAGTGTGTTTTTGTGTAATGGCGTGTTTTGCAAGTGCAGATTTATCTATTTCTTTATTAGTGATGGTTCGTTTATGTTGTGTAAGACGTGAGTGAATGTCATTTATGGTTTCTCCTATGTATACACCATTACAGGAAGGGGTTTGGCAAGGGACTTGGTAAACACATCGGTTGGTATGTTCAAAAGGGATGGGATCTTTGAGTTTGGTGTAGAGGGTTTTGAGTTTGTTGGTAGTTTTCAAACCAAAGTTTAGGGAAGGGTAGGATTTTTTAATTGTCTTTGTAAGTTTATCAGTCAGTCCAGGTGTAAATGGTAGAGATCGGAACATCTGGGAACTGGGAGTTAGGGAAGAATTGGGAGAGATAGTGCTGGAAGGTTGGGATTTTACTTTTTTAACAAGGGATTTTATGAGGTTGGGGGGAAATTGGTTGCGTGCCAATATATCTGAGGCGATATTAATATTTTTATTGTGGAAGGAAGCATGGGATAGGGAGAGGACTCGGCGAAGGAGATTTCTGGCTACATTAATCTTGAGGTGGTAAGGATGGGATGAATGAAAATTAAGTAACCGTCCCGAGTATGTGGGTTTTGTGTACCAGTCAGTAATAATAGTACCGTCAGTCTGTCTAATTAGTAAGATGTCCAAGTATGGGAGCTGTCTGTCCTGTTCTATTTCGACTGTAAATTGAAGCCTAGGGTAAAAGGAATTGAAACAGGTAAGTATGTCTGTTAGTCTGTTTGGGTTAATCATCAGCAAAAGATCGTCTACGTATTTGCAGATGAATGAGATGTCATGGGGAAACTGTGGGACAAGGGAGTTGAGAAGATCGTTGAGAAGGATTGAGGATAAATCGGGTGCAAGACAGTTGCCCATGGCTAGACCTTCAATTTGTTTATAGAATTTCCCATCATATTTAAAAAAACCGCTGTTAACACAAAGTTTTAGACTTTCTATAAACAGATCAAAGGATAGAGGGCTATGGAGGTGGAGGGTGGGCCAATGGTTTTCGATAATTTCTAGCGTTTTGGCTAGTGGGACGTTAGTGAATAAGGATGTGGCATCAATGGAAACTAAAATGTGGCCGTGGGGAATGGTTAGGTTGGATAATTTAGAAATTAGGTCAAAAGAATTTTTTATATCATAGGGATTATTATGGCTAAGTATTTGTAATGAGGGAAGAAGAAATTTACTGAGGCTGGAAGAGGGAGAATCTATATTGGCAATGATGGGACGAAGGGGATTACCAGGTTTGTGGATTTTGGGGAGGCCATAGGCACGCGGTGGGAGGGAATTGTGGGAAATTAAGAAGGACTTAGTGGATTTGTCGATTTCGTTAGAGTTAAAAAGTTTGTGAATGTGTTCGTTGAATTTTCGTTCTTGTATTTTCGTAATGTCCTTCCAATACATACTTACCCATTCCTAAGGACATTACGAAAATACAAGACAGACAGCTCCCATACTTGGACATCTTACTAATTAGACAGACTGACGGTACTATTATTACTGACTGGTACACAAAACCCACATACTCGGGACGGTTACTTAATTTTCATTCATCCCATCCTTACCACCTCAAGATTAATGTAGCCAGAAATCTCCTTCGCCGAGTCCTCTCCCTATCCCATGCTTCCTTCCACAATAAAAATATTAATATCGCCTCAGATATATTGGCACGCAACCAATTTCCCCCCAACCTCATAAAATCCCTTGTTAAAAAAGTAAAATCCCAACCTTCCAGCACTATCTCTCCCAATTCTTCCCTAACTCCCAGTTCCCAGATGTTCCGATCTCTACCATTTACACCTGGACTGACTGATAAACTTACAAAGACAATTAAAAAATCCTACCCTTCCCTAAACTTTGGTTTGAAAACTACCAACAAACTCAAAACCCTCTACACCAAACTCAAAGATCCCATCCCTTTTGAACATACCAACCGATGTGTTTACCAAGTCCCTTGCCAAACCCCTTCCTGTAATGGTGTATACATAGGAGAAACCATAAATGACATTCACTCACGTCTTACACAACATAAACGAACCATCACTAATAAAGAAATAGATAAATCTGCACTTGCAAAACACGCCATTACACAAAAACACACTTTTAACTTCGACGACACGAAAATTCTTTCTACACAACGTAACAAAAAAAGACTACAGATCTCGGAATGTGTACACATAAACTTAAACAAAAACAATATAAATTACAAAACTGACCAACAAGGCATTTCTCCTATGTACGCTAATATTTTCCAAATACTCGCCCGACCACCTACCTAGATTTTTACCTTGCCCCTTGGGTATCCTTCCATTAACACCTTTTTCTCCTTTCCTGTCATAAAATGTCATAAACATCTGTTTGATCCTACCGCCCGTTTCCCCCACCTCTTGCTGTTTCCAGTTACATATACCCCTTGCAGATTCCTTTTTTCCTTAGACACTTTCACAATGGTTACTTAATTGCCAACCTTGGTCTTCCTCTGCCGCTCGGCATTTCCATTGGTATGTAGTATCTTATTTCTTTGTAAAATTAATTAATGTTACTATTAGCTACTATATTTGTCATTGGTATATAGTTCTCTTATTTCTTTGTAAAATCAATTAATGTTACTAATTACTATTAAAATCAATTACTGTACCTATTTTCTTTTTCATTCTACTCATTCTAAGAATTTTAAGACGATATGTTCTGTTATAAGTTAAACTGTATCTATAGTTCTGTTAACTATCACAATTATAAATTTTTCTTGTTTGTTTCTGTATTAATTTCTTTTTTTGTCATTTTAGCTGACGAAGGCTACCAATGAGTAGCCGAAACGTCCGAAATATAGATTTTTTTAAAACAAAATCATATTGAGGTTTATTTAGCCGAATCCCAACCATTCCATCTGTACTTATATATATATATATATATATATATATATATATATATATATATATATATATATATATATATATATATATAAATCACGTGTCTGTTTGTTCTTTAAACTCGGCACACAGGTAGGCCTTGATCCACGAATTGTCGTGGGCTATTTCAAAAATGTCTACGAGCTGTCTGTCTGTATGTTTGCTCCTTATAAACATCCACACCCTTCGTCCGATTTTGACTAAACTCGGTACACAGGGAGATCTTGATAGGGGAATTGTCATAGGCTAAGTCAAAAACGTCTGCCAGCTGCCTGTCTGTATGTTTTTTCCTTATACAACTCCACACCGTTTGACCGATTTTTACCAAACTCGACACACAGATAGATCATGATATGGGTAGTGTCGTAGGCTATTTAAAAAACGTCTACCAGCTGTCTGCCTGTATGTTTATTTCTTGTACAATTCCACATCGTTTGACCGTTTTTGACTAAACTTGGGACACAGGTAGGTATTGATCTGGGCAATATCTTAGGCTACGTCAAAATGGTGTACGTAAAACGAAAGTGTAAGTATGTGTGTACTACTGCAGACATCTGGTCTGCTAAGCGCAAACTTTTTTTTTTTTGGCGTGACTGCTCGCTGGATAGACAACAATTTTTAAAGGCAGTCAGCAGCCCTGGCTTGCCGCCCATTTCGAAATTCCCATTCATTTGATAGAATATCATTTATGTTGAGTGATATCCTTGCGGAATTGAAACTTAACGAAATTTTTGGATTTTTTAAATAAAACGTTTCAGAAGAGGTAAATGCACTAATGGAGGTGACACCTACACCTCGCCTATCTAAAGTTAATGATTTTTTTTTATTTTGGAAATGTCGATACCGTAACAAGCGTAAGAGCGGATTCTCTTACGAAAGCAGAAGTCCAAATTTGCAATTTTTTTGAAAATCAGGAAGAAGAGTATGTTAAATAATTTTAAATATCTGCGCCAGTTGAAAGACTGTTTTCATTCGCTAACAAGACAAATACTCCCAAAGCACATAAACTCAGTTATGAACATTTTGAAAAGTGAGCGACCTTGAAAGCTTATTTGAATAATTAGTTCTCGTGTGATAGTAAAACATAATTAGGCATTATAATTTTTTTTTAAATAATGGCTATTATAAACCTATCATTATCATTTAATTTTCATGGCAGCAACGTTACAAACCATGTAAGTAATATTAAAATCTAATAACACAAATCTGTAACTGTTCGGGTTTACAGTTGCGAACCTGTGACCTCCGATCTGTGAGTCCTAGACAATTTTTACGTTGCCTGTAACACCCCCGGATATGGATATGAATAAGGAACAACCAGGCAGACAAACAGATGGTACACGTTTTTGACCTAGCCTATGACACTCCCCGTATCAAAACCTACCTATGTGTCAAGTTTGATCAAAATCGGTCAAACGGTGTGGATTTATATAAGGAGCAAACATTCAGACAGACAACTGGTAGATTTTTTTGACTTAACCTATGATACTTCCCGTATGAAGACCGACCAGTATTCCAAGTTTGGTAAAAATCGGTCACGGATACGGAACAAACATACAGATAAACAGCTGGTGGACGTTTTTCGATTAGCCTGCGACATTCCCTGGATAAGACCTACCTTTGTTCTAAGTTTGGCCAAAATCAGTCAAACGGTGTGGATTTGTGGAAGGAATAAACATACAGACAGACAGCTGGTAGACGATTTTGATTTAGCCTACGAGACTTCCCGTATGAAGACCGACCAGTATTCCAAGTTTATATATATATATATATATATATATATATATATATATATATATATATATATATATACAATGTCACTCTTATATATAGTTTTCATTAAAAGAAAGAAAAAATTCTATGTACTTAACGAAAAATTTCAATCCAATAAATCATTTTTAATCAATAAAAATTTTCATTCAATAAATTATTTTTATTCAATAAAAATTTTCATTCAATAAAATCATTTTCAATCAATAAAAATTTTCATTCAATAAATCATTGTTATTCAATAATGAATAAAAATAAAAATTTACGTTATTCATTGATTCACTGAATAATGAATGAAAAATTATTCATTATTAAGAATGAAATATCAAATTTATTCATTATTCATTATTCTGAATGATTTTTGCCCAACACTGAGATACACAGGTAGGTCTTGCTCCGGGGAGTGCCTTAGGCTAAGTAAAAAACGACTACCAGCTGTCTGTTTTTATGTTTCTTACCTATACAAATCCACACGGTTTGACCGATTTTGACCGAAACTTGGCACACATGAAAGTCTTGATACGGGGAGTGTCATAGGCTAGGTCAAAAACGTTCACGAGTTGTCGGTCTGAATGATTGTTCGTTCTACAAATCCACACAGTTTGACCAATTTTGACCTAGCGTGGCACACAGGTAGGTCTTGATATAATGAGTGCCAAAAAGCAAGGTCAAAAACGTCTACCAGCTGTCTCGAAACAATGAACCCAAATAGTTACAGATTTGCGTTATTAGATTTAAACATTACTTATTTGGTTTCTAATTTATTTTTTATTTTCTAGATGCAGAAAGTAGGTATAGCATGGCCGGGTAACAGCTAGTAGTAGTATGGCATATTCGGTCTCCTCCGTGGTCTAGTGGCTAACGCCTTGGATTCTCATGCAGAAGATGGGTTCTAACTCCCACGCGTAGCAGAGATTTTTCTCGCTTCACAGCTCGTTGAAAAAATTCGGTATGCCGCATTAACTTCCTCATACCCTGATTTCACGATAGCTTTCTAGTTAAGTAACGAAATATACGAAAGTCGAAAACTGCTATTGCCTATTAATTCACTATTTTATTACTGCTGTGGGTGGCCGCCTGGGATAACCACTTGCCGCATACAATATAAAACTAGTTGCAAGCTGTAGATAGCCCTTCTTGAATCGCACAGAATTAGTTGCTAAGCCATAAAGATAAAATAAATGGATAAAATAACTTTCCTCTTGTCCAAACGTAACGAATATGTGCATTGTAGTTTTCATGAATGTGGAATGATAATTGTATCAAGAGATAAAAAAATTTAAGTGTCATAACTTAGAAATATATTTTCTATATTGGTATAGTTATAAGTTTACCTTTCTTATGGTATAATTAATGAGGCATGTGTTTAGTTTACGCAGTATGTGAGATGGATATATCTTTTATTTTTTATTTTGCTTACGGTAAAGATACCAAGTTACACAAGATGGAGCGAACAAAAAGAGATTAGATTCAATCGGGGTCTTGTGGTGGTCTATAAAAAATAAATTCCAGGCATATGGTTTCAATCACAAGGTTGGCAGAGAAAGGTCCTAAACGCCCCTAGCAAAAACCTGTTGGCTGATTTAGGAAGTTGGATAGGATTAGGGAACCGTCAGAAACACTCGTTACAGGGAATGTAATGTCTGGAACTTTTTGTGGCAAACGGTAGAGCAGCAATTAACGGAACAATATTAATATTTGCCCAAAATATATTGTATATAATTTTGTATGAAAAACAATCCTACTGACCGTTCTTTTTTTAATGTCTTTCTTCTAATTTTTTCTGACTATAAAATTCCTACTTACTAGGCGTTCGAATGTTTTATGTTATTTTATTAGTATATTATAGAAAATGAAAATGATGAATTGACCAACACATTTTTTTTGAGGCGTAGAACTTTTTTTATGGATATCTTAAAGAGATACAAAATACGTGTACAAAATACAAAATACGTGCTCAACTATCGCTCAAACATAATTAAAAGTTATGGTATGTTTCCGCCTTAGGGAACTTACAGAGTGGAACATAGGACGCACAAAGAGGAAAAACAAAGAGAATAGCAAGGAAATAAAACAGGTGAAGGGAAGTAAGCATAGTGGATCAGCCGGCAAAACCCTGAGCATAGCAACGCGTATAACTTAATTGGCATAGCAACATCTTTTGCTGTGATTTTTGCTCCCTCTACGCTCCACTCCATAAACCTCTTCTGCATTAGCATAAATATGCTTTAGCGATGACTAAACTGAAAAAAACGTTACAAAAAGTGTCCGCTGGCGTTCGCAAATGCACGGTAGCCATGTACAAAACCGTGGAATTCGCGCATGCGCGGTGGCCATCTACGAAACCGATGGCGTTTACGCATGCGCGGTGGCCATGTACAAACAAAACTATGCTTTAGCGATGTCTAAACTGAAAAAACCTTTAAAAAACTGTCCGCTAGTGGCCAAAATAAGGATAATTTTCACAATAGGTTATTTTATTTTTATATACAGTAAATTACATAGGTTTGTCGGGTGGAGCTAAAGCATATTTATGTTTCTGAATTTGAGGAGAAGGCTCTAAACGAATTTTATTCTGTTAATGTAATAATGTATGTTTTTCCCTGGTGTAACGGATTCCTTATCCAGCGGATAGGCTTTTTGTTCATCTGGCTTCTTCATAGATTTAAAAATAATTAAAGGAGATTCGATGCCTCCCTGGAGAAGTGTTAAAACTCCCTGCCTAGTGTTGATGGCTCGATGTCCCCGACAGGTAGTGGGTATTCTTTGCAAAAAAAAGAAAATACATCAGCCCTAGTCTGGCTAGTAAAGCGTGTTAAACTGTCCAAAACCCGTCCTAAAAATCTGGGCCATTTATAAATGAACGTAAATATTTAAATAAATTGGTTAAATACAGATATAAGGCGGATATGAAGTCAAGTTTGGGTCCTGATATATCTCTAGTCTGTATTCGGAGGACCAATAAACCTGGAAGCTGCAGATAAGGAACGCTATTAGGTTCAAGTAAAATTTAAAATATTATTAGGTCATAAAGTTTATGTGTTTTCAACCCCTGAAGCAAACTATTAAGGAAAGAGAAAATAAAGGAATAGACAGAACGGAAAGGCAGTTAGTGCTCAAGGTAATTTGAAATAAACCAGAGCCTTAAGAATGTACATTACGAGACAATTAACCAACACGGGCACTCAAGGGAGTTTTATTACATTTCGGAGGTCTTGAGCAACAAATTTTAGTAAAGAAATAATTGGACTATTATTTCAATTAGCTATTATTATAAATAAATGTAGTTAAGATAAACCGAAAAGTCGATTATAGTAATTAAAAAGTAATTATCTTAGAATCAACCATAATTCAATCTACTATATATTTGTCAAATACCACTCACTCACTCACTCACTCATCTATCAACGCCCAGCCCAAACCGCTCGACAGAAAATTTTGAAATTTCGCATGGACACTCCCTATATAACGTAGGCGCTCGCTAAGAAAGGATTTTTTGAAATTCGTATTTTTAAGCATTTTTAGGGGGGTTTAAAGTTTGAGTTGGTTAGAGAAGGCAAGCCTAGGCAGAAAGCGTTGCTAGGACGATAAAGAACAGCTGTTACCTTACATTATCTATTTCATAGTATTATTTTTAATTGAGGTTAATTTCCACTATGATGGCAGACCTTGAATTACTAGAAATTAACTGTCCCTCATAGAGTTTTAATTGCGTTTCTTTTCTGCCTGTCCCCGTCAGATAGGCTTGCCATATTTTTGGAGTGTTAAACCGAGACACATTAATATGGGATGGGCATATCAGGGGGGGGGGGATAAAAAGAGTACAAATTATAAGCAAAATGGGTGGTGAGTTTTAAGCCTAGCAACTAACGGGAAGGGGGAATCCTAAACTGTTAGTCTACCCAAACCTTAAAAATAAGAACGGAACTTTTTTTGCTACTTGATTTTCTTAAAACAATCTCTCAGCCAAATATTAGTGACTGGCAGCTGGCAGCGCTGTGCAGGTAGTTCCAGCGTTTTACAGTTAGATTACTTCTCATTTCTTTGACACTGTGAGCAGTAGTAAAAATGTTAATTGTAGAAAACTAACCGATTTAAAAAAGATTCTTATAAACATGAATTCATTACTTTTTACATCTTACAGCCTTTTCCTGGACATTGCAAAACTGGGCGGGACACCGAAACAATTGTAAAATACCGGGACAGTCCCGGTCAAACCGTGATGTATGGCATATCCTTAGGTTTTCCAGGCGAGGTAATAATATCCGGAACCCTTGCACAGCCTCCTCGCCTATAACCTTGGTAATACTCGTAAATATATTGGGTGTTACCATATGAGTTCTTGGAAACATAAACTTTTAAATTTTAACGCCCATTGAATAAAATATAGTATGACGGGAACCGTGCTGTAATAAACTGCACAGAATTGTATAGTAACGTAATTTTAATGAAACCTTATTTAACGCAATAAAATAACTACTTATCTGCCGTGACGAAGCACGGGTATTCAGCTAGTTAAGTTATAAGTTAAGATTACGTTATAGATTACTCGACTTTTGAGGGTAACTACGGACAGTGGGTTAGTTGATCCACCTAATTCTGAGAACCTTGTCCTAGTTTAGTCGGTTAGTTTGTCAAGAAATAATTAGAAACACAACGAATTTTGGTGCACCTCCCTTAATGTCTCTTCTTCTATAACACAATAAAAACCATTTTCACTTTGCTTTATATATATATATATATATATATATATATATATATATATATATATATATATATATATTTATATACATATGTACACACACTTAGCAGCAAAAACCGAAACCTGGACACACTAATTATTGTCTGTTCTGTCCCGAAAATACACTAAATATTGAAGATGGAGATAGCTAGCCGTTGCAGAGATATAGTTGGGATTCTCCTAGCCGAATCCCAACTATACCTTGTCTTCATACACTAAATATGTTCTTTTTTTCTTAGTTTAGAGTAAGAATTAGATGTGTTAGATTATTTAAACAAATTATTATTATCTAACAAGTACTATTAGTATATTCTACAAGTAGATTATTATATTCAAATAGTTAGTTACAAATCCTATACATCCCATAACAAAGACATAATGCACGTCATATTTACATGCATAGGTCTACATAAAAAAACCCTGAAATGATGGATCTGATACTAAATTAACAGTTTAAATTTGTAAACTAACTTCTAATAAACTATCTCTTCATTTATTGAAATAATACAATTGATTTTACTATAATTTATTATTTTTATTGCGGTTGTTTCCTTGGCTTTTAGAACGTCCACTAAAATCGTTGAGATTTTGTGATTAGTTTGAGTTGTAGAAATGTTTCCAGATTTTACGGTAGTTTTTTTTTCACAATATAGTATCCCTATACTGTGATATATATAGTGTTTATATTCTGCAGGTTCTATCTGTCGATACTGTTTGCATTACATTTAAAGTAATATATATTTACGGTAGGTTGTTCAACCGGTATAGAGCATTCTGATCTAACCGTAGTATAGCAATAATAATTTTTGCTATACAAGAATCACATAAAAATGAAATTCAGACTGTGTCCCACATTGTCCTCAGCACTTTGCTCGTGCTAACACAATAATTTTTCCCCCCTCCCATAATTTCAATGTCCTGCACAGTGATAGCACGTCGGCGGCATTACCAAACCGAGCACAGTTTGCTTCTTTGTCTGCTTGTTCATTAACGATTAGATGCTACAGGGTCGTGGATTACGGATTGTCTGAATTATTTCGTGTGTTATGAATACACTGTTCCGTTGGAGGGATTCTGGTGGGCATTCAAATTAGACGATGGATTTTCGTACCGCATTACATCAACAATTCTGAAATGTGACAATTTCTACTCGGCAACCTCATAAGCGGGTTTCCGCCCTAAGGAGGGAGTCCAAAAACGCGCTAAAAAAATTAATAAAATGAGTTTTTTATTGATCACGGTTCAGCTCGATTTCCAAGCCTTCTTCAGTGGTAACAGGACAGAAATAAGTGTTTCTTCTGGTGCATTGCAAACGTATCTTCATTTAATAATTCATTTTTTTTTTGTGGAAGCTGGCGACACTTGTTCGGTAAGACAAAATGAATACTCTGCTCAAGGGCAAGTTTAAAGTTGGTGATCATGAAGTCTATAGTGAGCACTACTAAAAAAGAAATTCAGACAATATATTTCCAATCAAAGGAACAACATTAGTATTCGTACAGAAAGTATTTAAAATATTAACACTAAATTATTCTGATGAACTTCTCTGCTTTCATTGTGATAAATTATAGAAAAACAATTTAGAAGGTATATTGTTTTTTAATTTTGAAGATTAAAATAAAAATAATTAATGGTAGTTGCTTTTAATGTCTTCTTTAATTAGAAATACTAACGGGAAAGGGATCTAATTAAAAATCGTTTAATTAAATTCCGATGTTAAAAAAAAAATTGTATACATATAAATAATGTACACAAATTCCCAAATATTGTACAAATAATTATGTACACGATATTGGTCTTCGCATGTTTTTCGTCCACACCATGATTTATGACTTGACTTATTTCTCGTATTATTGTTACGTAAATTGGCAGTTAGTGCTATATTAAATGGCTGCAACATATACTGAAATATTTTCATAATCAATGAAAATGAATCATTTTGCGGCGAACTCCCTTTTTAGGGTATTTATGATGGGTAGCTTATGATGTCGACGGGATGATGAGATCCCAAAATACTGACGAGAAATGTCGACGTTTTATAACCAGTAGGTAGGTCACAAAACGGCTATTCCAATTAGTCTGACCGCATTCCCTACAAGAAGTGCCCGATCTTGACGAAATTTGAAAACGAAAGTACAAGTTCGTTAAACAGGAGAACTCGCCCACGGGAACACTGGTTTTCTGCGAAATTCGGCTTACGGTTTTGTTCGAATAATGAACCATTTTCGCACCAACAATTTCTTTTCAGCAGGTATTTGATGGACGACATTATATATTTTTAGGACTGTTAGCTTACCTTCTTTATAAAAGTGTGTTTTGACTAAAGCAAAAGAAGAGGTTTTCCCGAGTACTAAGGACTTTTCCCCTTAGAATCTGATTGCCTTCAGAGCAGTAGGATCAGATTATAGCCGATGCGATTAGGAACTCATTGCCTAGTGGAAATAAACGAGCATTGATTTTGGTCCGGCTTCCATCTTTCTGTATTATTCCAAAGAGTACAAGTAGAATGATAGATTGAAACTGAAAGAAATCACCATTTTCGTTATATTTGTACTATACTAGATTTCATTGATAAAGAAAAATGTTCAAATCTTTATTTTGTTGAAGGCTCGCTCGCCGGGGTGTCTTTCCATGATATAAAGCCAGGTGGCGTAATTGAACACGCAACAACTCATTTGGAAATTAAGTCATCGGCGGAGTGTTCGTCCTATGTATTATACGTCGTGAATATTTGAAGTAACAAAACCCCATTCAATTTTTTCACGAAAGGGAACATAAAACAAATAATAAATACCACATTTTACATTCGATACTTTGATTTTGTATCGACGATATGTATGTATGGATAGGGTTTGAGGACGAACAAAGTCAAAGGTCGTCCTATAAAGTGTTCCTTAATGAAAATGAGGAGGTGAGTTGCAAAACTTGTTCTTTCCAAAAGAACATATTTCTCAGGAAGTTGAAAAAAAAAACTCAAAACCACGTCTTATAGAGTGGCCAGACAATTTATTTTTTTGTCGCCTTCCAAAGGTACATCTTTATGCTTACAGATTTATGTTATATTTCAACTAATGTTGAGATAGCATTGAAATATTTTTTAGATTCTATTGCCATCTCAATTTTTCAAAAATTGGAACGAACGAGTTTTGCACCTCATCTTCTCAAATGATTTATGTACTATAGATACATATATATAATATTGTCAGGAATGTTCTTAAATTGTAATCTTATAACATGTTCAAAAAGTTCTTATATTCGTTCTGAAACTAATATGATAAATATAATTGTTTTACTTAGATAATGGTATATTATAAGTGTAATAATAATTATTAGCACTTTCCTCCGAAGGAAAGTAGCTATTGAGGTTGGACTCATGACGGAATTTTTGAAAAATTTCTTCAAATCTTTATCGGTCCTACCTAGTAGACACCGAAAATGACCCCCGTTAAAATTTATATATATATATATATATATATATATATATATATATATATATATATGCATATATATATATGTGTCTGTTAACACGATAGCGGCCAGAGTTTTTGTTTTTTCGTCACGAAACTTGGTATATAGGATTCAATTAGCAAACGATTGAACGAGTTCGTTAACCACCAAAGTCGGTCCACCGGAAGGGGGGGGTTTACCCCGAACCCAAAACACTTATTTGACTATGTCAGCCGTAACATTTGTTATATTTCAACGAAACTTGGTATTCGTAGTGTTAATATAGAGAGAAAAGTGAGATATAAAAATGAACTAAATCGGTTCATTAGAAGGGGGGGTTTACTCCGGACCCACAATACCAATTCGCCACTACCAGCCGTGATTTTTGGTATATTTCGACGAAACTCGGTATTCGTAGTGCTATTCCACAGGTAAATATGTTTTGTAAAAATAAACGAAATCGGTTCATTAGGAGGGGGGGGGGGGTTTACTCCGGACCCACAATACCAATTCGCCACTACCAGCCGTGATTTTTAGTATATTTCGACGAAACTCGGTATTCGTAGTTGTAATCTACAGGTAAATATGTGTTGTAAAAATAAACTAAATCGGTTCATTAGAAGGAGGGGTTTACTCCGGACCCAAATTCCTAATATACTCATACCGGTCGTAATTTCTGCTGTATTGTAACGAAACGCGGTATACGTCGTGGGTAACTCATGAGAAAGAAGTGTTGTAAAAATGAGCTGAATCGGTCAATCGGAAAGCGGGGGTTTAATTTGTAATATATTTGAATAGAAAAGCCGGCAGACGTAGGTTCACAAAGCCGCCGCAAGGAGCGCTTTCTACCACTAGAGGGACTGTATCCTGTTCCTGCGTTAGAACAAAATACGATAATATGAGGATTTTTGTATTTATTACGTAGTGTAGTAGGCACCATGTGTAAACATAACTCTGGAAGCAAATTAATAATTGATCAGTTACTCATTACAAAATGAGAACTATTCACGTTTTTATTTTATTTATGTAGGATATTTTAAGCAAATTGTTCTGGAAAGCAGTCTACACTAATCAAATTCTGAGGAAAGTGCTTAGTTATGCAGCTCCTGCGTGACGGACTTTTGTGATATGAGCTTGGTCCATTACGGCATATTATTTAAATCTATATTTAATCAATGCATCTGTGTCCAAGGTGTAAAATACATTCAGAAATTACTTATTTATTTATTTTTTAAATTAATTAATTTATTTATTTTTTATTTGATTTTTATACTACAGGCTATATTTCTGTATATAACTTTGATTTTTTACGTAGCATTAATACTTTGTCCACCATGGAGGGGTTGTCTGCAAGTGCTTCAGATATATCTTTTGGAATTTCAATCCTTTCTAGGGCGTGTTGGTATAACCTGCAAGACTCGAAGATATGCCGTACAGAAATCGGTTCATTACATGACGCACGTATAGGTTGTTCCTTCCCCTCCATAAGGATACCATGAGTAAGTCTGGTATGACCTAAACGAAGGCGAGCTAAAACTAGGTACCTGCTGCATTGGGATGATCGCCATGGCCCTAGACTTCTTATGACCATTTTCAATTTATTTTCGGAAACCTCCGCCCACATGGAATGCCACTCCACCTTTATTCTTTCCGCAGAAAGCGCACATAATTCCGTCGGTGTTAGGGTTGTGAGTGTGATTTCCCTTTGATCATGTGATGCTTTTGCCGCCATATCGGCAATTTCATTACCTAATGTTCCCTTGTTCCTAGGAACTTAAAGAAATAAACTGCTTTTCCTATACCGTTCAGCATTCGGATATAAATATCACATATCTATAAACTATATAGATGTATGATGTACAAAAACACATATCCTAATAATAAACAAAGATTAAGAGATAATCCACCCTCGCACGGTAGCCCGTAAAATCATGTGTACTGTTTGTCGAACAAGACTCCAGCAAACAAGTTTTGAATAAAGCAAACTTCATCTGTTTAAGTATATAGTACTAGTTATAAATGCAGTGGAGGTCGCATGATGTCTCTATTTATACATCAAACATATAACGCATCGCCATTCATTTATCGGGGAGGGGATTGGAACTTATTCATGATGATTTTTTTTTTTTTAAACGAAAGGAATCATCAATTATAAATAGATAAAGTCCGACTCGCAGGAACTGCGTCATCTTAGCGCGGTTACGTACATCTCGAAAAAATGGAATAGATTAGCATCACAAATCACAGGAAACTGATAGTAGCCAACTTACACAGAAGAGGATAATTCTTAATTTGTATAACTCAATACAATTATGTACTGAAAACGTACTTACTCTTCGACTACTGATGAGAAGGCTCTATTCTAAACAATCAAAAAAATCGGTGTCATTTTAAGTAAATTCGTTTTACTGTTATAATCAACTGTAAATATGTGCTTCAGTAACGATAACTTCAGTGGAGGCTATGAGGAAGGTTATATAGATAGGAGAATTCAAAACAAACCTATGTATACGCAATCATGATATTGGCCACAGCCATCTTGATTACCACAGCCACTCCAAACTTACTACCAATACCTTTTATAGTTTCTTAGCTTATTTTACAACAACACTAATTTTACTGATAAATGCAATTTAAAACTAGAAACAACCAAATAAAAAGTGAGATAAAGAAAGTGAAAAACCATTTTAAAACAACAAAACAAACACTTTTAAGTTTTAAGCGGTTATATCTCTCATTGACGTTGCCCCATCGAATATTGCTTCAGAACCGTTTTTGTAGAGAATTTAGTAAGCATTCAAATGGTCACTTTCCACTTACCACGATTTCCCAACCGTTATCGAGATATTTACGAAAAATGTATGGAGATCTGAAAACTTTTCATGCCTATTACTAAAATATTTTTTTTTCCGCATACTTCCTTAAATCCAAATATAACCAAAATTTAAACGTCTTAGTTCGGATTAATTTCCAAGATGTAGAAAATATTTCAATTGAATCCCGCGATTCTAAGTACTCACAAAAAAATAATGACTTACAAAAACATTGATTCCACTTATCTCAGAAACGGTTAAAGATATCGCCTTCAAAATGGTTTCATTCGTTTTCATATGTTAAGAAACCTATAAAAAAAGTACCTGCAAGCATATAAACTCAAAAACGTAAGCGTTACGATTTTCTTTGCGCGAATTTCGCCCCAAACACTATCTTCTAGTGGGCGGATTCTGCTGGTTAACGAAATTGACCTTTCAAATTAGACGACAGATTTTTGTACTAAATTTCGTCAGAATCGGACCATTTTTGAGCTTGCTAGAGAGCGAACAGATAAGCATATATATAAATATATACATATATATATATATATATATATATATATATATATATATATATATATATATATACAAATTTGAGCCACCTATATTTTCGTGATCTATAGGGTCTGAAACGTGAAAGTTTCTAGTCGGCACTTCCGGATTGCGTCATGAGGTCAACCTCATAAGCGGGTTCTCCCTATGGAGATAGGGAGTAACCGCGCTAAAATAAATTATTTAAACTTGGAGAAGATCATTGAGCGTCGGGGCTGCGAAGGTAGATGTAGTCAGGATTAGGGGTCTTGGTATGTTAATAAAACTACATTTCTTATAAGACAGTCCGTTCTATTTTTGACGACCTTTCGGCTTGAATTCTAATCACTCATCAGGGTGAGGAGAGTATGACAATGAGGCAGAAACGATTGCACATCCGTGAGGCATAGTTCTCCTACTTCCCATCGCCCTGATGAAGGCTTAAATATCAAGCTGAAACGTCAAAAATAAAACGCATTTTCTTAAACAAAATGCAGTTTTATTAAGGTACCAAGACAGAGGATCACATATGTCTACCTTTGTAAATTTTTTAAATATTTTGTATGCGGACTAAAGGATAAGTACCGACATTAGCAGTGTTGAACTACTTCATCTCAGTCATATATCTCCTACATTTTTCATAACCTTATACCTACATCTTCTGGTACTCTATATGGGCTCTGAGATGAATGGGCTATTTCGAATAGCTGTAGGAGTAGCCAACTGTCCGCATATTGTGAGAATAAGCGGATCTAGGACAGACCTTTAAATGTGCAGTAACACTGTATAAATAAAAGAGAAATTTTCTAAATACCAACGGAATTGACATACCGTTAAACATACCGAATAGTCAAGTTCTCTTAATTACATAATACATTCTAATCGGATAAATAAATTAACAGTGTAGTTGAAAGCACTTTACAATAGGAACGAATAATCAGCGTAGACAACCAAATTCAAATAGGACCATTGTATAATTTGTCATTTTTATAAGAGCGAGATGTTGGATAATAGAGTCGCTAATGATGTCGGATGGAGTAGGACAATATAACTGTCAATGGTTGTAGATTAATGGGACTTTAATTGCACCTTAATGTCTTCCTTCGAGGAAATAGTAATTACGGTAAACCATTCATTGAAATATAATCTAGCAAATCTATGGACAATAAATATACTAGAAGAATGGTAAAGCTCGTGCATTTTAATTAATTAAATGTTTAATAATTGCATTCATATGGCAGGAATTGTTTGACTTTAAATTAATATTTTAGCAAGGTAAGTCCTTAAAGAATCAATAAAAATAATGAAATGTCTATTAAATAACTAGAATGACAGGGATTAAGAAATTTATCAAAGAATAGAAGGTGGCATATTGGTGTAGTATTGGAAAAGAGGAGAGAGAGAGGGAGAGGGGGAGAAGGAGAGAGAGAGAGAGAGAGAGAGAGAGAGAGAGAGAGAGAGAGAGAGAGAGAGAGAGAGAGAGAGAGATTTAAAGAATGAGTTTGTTATAATAATGGGTTATTATCAGCAGCTACCAAACATAATAGGATGGACTTATGTTGTAAGAAGAAGCTTAAAACCCAAGAAATCAGAGAAGGGGAGGAGGGCAGTATTTAAAGGGGGAAAAACTCTTATTAAGGCAATTATTAAAGGACTACATATTTATTTTTTAATTTCATCAAGTAAATGATGAATTATTCTAAAGGAGTTTTCTTCTGTCCGGAGATCAGAGATCATTCTGAGGAAGAAATTGCTCTTGAGCTGAAAGATCAAGGAGTAATAGGACTGAAGAAAATAGGAAAAGACCCCAAGAAATCATGTTTATTCCTTGTAACATTCGACACTCCAGAACTTCCTAGCCGTATCTATGTTGGCTATCTATCAGTTACTGTAAGGCAATATATCCCTCAGCCGTTAATATGTTTTACTTGTGGACTTTTAAATCATCATATGTCATCCTGTAAGAAGGATCCTGTTTGCAGGACCTGTAGTGAACCGCGACATGATGGTCCATGTAATGGAATTAAGTGTTGTTTGTGTGAAGTTAACCACTTTACCACTGCAAAAACTTGTCCTGTTTACTCTCAAGAATATGAAATTAAAAAGCTAATGGCCTGTAACAAGTTAAGTTACCCAGAAGCTAAACGAACATACCTGAAATCGAAGCAAGTATCTTATGCCTCCAGTGCAGCGAGTAAAGTACAAGAACCCGATAATTCTCCTCAATTAACGGAATTGATTCTACAAATGAGTAAAAGGATGGAGGTTATGGAAAATATGCTCCTGAAATCTTTGGTTCAAATACAAAAACCACCCACAGAAGAATCATCGAAGAAAAAAGTTAAGGACATTACTCCTCCGACTAAAATCAAGGATGTTAAATCGCAAACCATTAACTCCAAAAACAAGAAGAAAGAAAATGGACACGAAGAATCACTGAAGAATTACGAAGATCACGTGCCGCCAATATCTAGTGACACGGAAACACTCACAGAACTAGATGACTCAAAGATCCCGCCTAATGGAAATCCAAGATACAGGAATCGGAAGAAAATAACCTAGTTTTTTACAATTATTACTTTTTTATTGTTTGTATATTATTAGTTATATCCTTACTTTATGATTTATTCACTTATTAATTTGTTTATTCCCCTCTATTATTATTTTACTTATTTTTTGTTTTACCTACAGGTTAAGCAATAACGATACTCTAATGGAATATAAACGGTATTCAGGCGCATTTGGGAAATCTTGAACATTTATTGAACGAGAAAAAGCCCCTAGTTGTAGCTCTACAAGAGACTCACTTAGCACCTGGTAAAGACGTCAGCTTATTCAGTTTTACAACTTATAGGTTAGATTACTTCTTGGGAGGTAGAGCTTGTGGAGGGGTAGCTGTATATGTCAATAATGCTATATACAGCGAACCTATCCCGCTAAGAACAACACTCCAAGCAGTAGCAGTGTCAGTATACCTGCCTTTCAGAGTCACAATACGTTCCATTTATCTTCCACCCAGTGAACCACTTGACATACACGAAATTCAAGACCTACTGACCCAACTACCACCACCATTTCTTCTTATGGGTGATATTAACGCCCAAAGCACAATGTGGCACTCACGATCATCAAACAGTAAAGGAAACCAGCTCAGAAGTATTTTTGAGATATTTGACCTGATTCCTCTAAACACTGACTCACCAACGTAGCTGTAAGAGACCGAAAAGGCGCACTCTATTTATTCCGCAGGGAACCGTCATTCAGTAACCTTCAGGATTACAAACGAAAAAAGGCCAAAGCACAGTGGGTTATAAAGCAGAGTAAAAAGCAGTGTTGGGTGAATTTTGTATCAAGTCTTTCAGAAAAATCTAGTACAACTGACATATGGAATAAAATTAATCAAATAACTCATAAAAAATATCGACCCCCAGTGACTGGACTTGAACATGACGGGACCATCATTACTGACCAACGGACTATGAGTAATATTCTAGGAACATACTTTAGTACCATATCTAGTGACGACCACTATACACAACCTTTCCTGGAACACAAAAGGATTACTGTACTTACTGCCGTTTCTACTGTTATACGAGACCACCCTCTAAATGACGCATTTACTTTACATGAACTTAAACTAACCTTAGACAATGTACGGCTAACCTCTCCTGGACCTGATCAAATCACATACGACATGATACAAAATTTACCCAGCAATGGCCATTCTGTGCTGCTTCGTTTGCTTAATGAGATGTTCACGAACGGTACCTATCCTTTTTCTTGGAATGAGGCTATTGTCATTCCTGTGCCTAAACCTGGGAAAGACAGAAAATAGCCCTCCAGTTTTAGACCGATATCATTAACCAGCTGCTTCAGTAAAATCATGGAAAAAATGATTAACAAGAGACTTCTGTGGTTTCTTGAAAATGGTAACTACTTGTCACCATTTCAGTGTGCATTTAGACCACATCATTCGACGATACATCACACTGCAAGAATGGAAAGTGACATATTAAATGCATTTCTTCACAAACAATCAGTGCTTGCCGTGTCATTTGTTCTTGAGAAGGCATATGATTCGGTCTGGAGAAGGTTAATTATCTCACAATTGAAAGACTGGGGCGTAGAAGGGAATATTATTATGTTTTTAACTAATTATCTTTCCCAGAGAACATTCCGAGTAAGCATAGGTACAGCTTTGTCAGATGCTTTCCCTCAGGAGAATGGAGTGCCTCAAGGGGGTGTACTGAGCACAACGTTGTTTGACATAGCGATGAATTCAATCACGAGCTGTATCCCCAACGAAGTATCATACTGTTTGTTTGCTGACGACTTACTCATCTACACTACATTTTCGAACATCGCAACAGCACAAATACACTTACAAAAGACAATAGATGGACTCGAAAAATGGTGTTTTAAAACTGGTTTCAAGTTCTCAATTGAAAAAACCAAACAAATTATTATTACAAGGAAAAGGACGAATTTTTTAAGTAACTTAACTTTAAATCAGACGAACATCAATATTACTAACACTCTGACATTTTTGGGACTCACTTTTATCAAACGATTAACATGGATTCCTCATTTGAAAAATATTGTCAGTAAATGCAAAAAATCCTTGAATCTACTGAGAATACTTGCTAATACAAAATGGGGGGCTGACAGAAGTATAATGCTTAACTTTTATCGTTTCTTCACCAGATCACTGCTGGATTATGGGTGTGTAGCTTATTCTTCTGCCAGCAAAAGCTCACTCAAAATCCTAGACTCTATACATCACACAGGTCTAAGAATTGCAACTGGGGCTTTTAGATCAAGTCCTGTAGACAGTCTCTGCGTAGAATCCGGGGAACCTCCATTGGAGTATAGACGGCGTATCCTCAACTTGAAATTTATCTTAAAATCAAAAGCACTAAACAGTCCATGCGTAGCTAAGTTTTAAAAAAATCCATTTCTAAATAATTATTTACAAAATAACCCCCGAGCAAAACCATTAATTATTCGTCATTTATTAGATACTAACACTTCAACATCATTACAAAGTCCTTTGTACACTAACACAATTCTTCCACACCCCCCATGGAGGGTAAAGAACTTAAACATTAATCTGACATAAAAAGAAAGACCCGACTTCTTTGATTATCTACCAAAATGTTTTTAAATCAATAATTTCAATTAATCCCCAAACTTTGTTTATTTTTACCGACGGATCCAAAATAGATTCAAGGACAGGTGCTGCAGATGTAATAGATAATACACCATACCTATTAAAGCTACAGGACGACTCCAGCATATACACTGCAGAACTCCAAGCCATACTTCTAGCATTTTCTAAAAATTACAGGACACCACTAGACATAAGATTATGATTTTTACTGACTCATTAAGCTCTTTACTCTCCATGCGAAACATTTACAGCAACCATCCACTGATAACACAAATACTCATACAATCACACATCCATCATAACAAACACATAACATTGACATGGCTACCCGGACATACAGGAATTTCACAAAGTACTCAGGTTGACGAACATGCAAAATTAGCGACCCAAAAGACAACACACGACATAAACAAAATGACGCCTGATGACTTATACGTGACTGTAAAACAACAAGTACTCACTGACTGGCAAAGATACTGGACGCAAACAGATAATAAATTACGACAAATAAAACCAACTATTAAACCTTGGTTGACTAATAAAAGTGCCCTGACAAGACGAGAACAAGTAATATTAACAAGACTACGTATTGGACATACTTTCCTGACACACTCTTACCTTATGGACAGAACGGACAAACCAGTTTGTAAATACTGCAATACAACACTTACAGTAAAACACATATTGACAGAATGCAGACAACGTAATCATCTTGACATACCTCACGACATCCAGGAGCTACTCACACTTGACAGTATACACACAAACACTATACTAATATATCTACAACACATTAATGCCTACAACAAAATTTAACATACCCGCAAATCAACAAAATTCGATATTACATAAATGAATGAATGTATATATATATATATATATATATATATATATATATATATATATATATATGTATATATATGTATAAAGCTGCGCCCAAAACATTTTGTTGCCACTTCGTTTATATGTATATATATATATATATGTATATGTGTGTGTATATGTATATATATATATTATATATTTTTTTTAATTTTATTTTTATTATTTATTTATTTATTTTTTTTTTTTCTTTTTTTTTTATCCCCTTATTTTTTATTTCTCTTTCATTGTTCTGAACTCACTCATTCTTTTCTATTTTGCTATTATATAACTTTTGTTCCCTAGTACATTTTAGAATAAGAACACATTTGTATGAAAATAACTTAACAATTTGTTAATGTATAACAATTGACCAGGCGATTCGCCAAGTTGCGAAGCCTTATCAATAAATAAATAAATAAATAAAAAAACGAAACACTTTGGGAGAGGTCCTAGGAGGATCGGTATGACTATCAGCTGATCCGTTGTTAGAACAGCTGTAAGGGAATATGCGTATTTTACAGTTTACCTCGTTACAGCTGATAAAATATTAACAATAATGCTATAATAATGATGTGTGTATATAAGATATGTAAGTAATTAATAATGTTTACATAAAAGCAAATGATGAATAAATAAACAAAATGATCTTTTTTAATGATTCTTAAACCCATAATACAAACAAAAATAATATTAGAAGAAAAATTATCTCACCTAATGTGCCCATAACGATACAGAGTTTTCTCTATCAAAGTAAAAGCATTCAATCAAATTTTAGAATGCTCTAACGATTGGCAATATGAAACGTATGGGGAAAACCTACAATCGAGCAGACAGTGCGTATCATTACATTCATAAGAAATCTTATATTATATTCGAATAGTATAAATCTGAAAATATCATTAACACATCCGGATAGATAAGGAGAGCTAGAAACGGGCGGGGTGCCTCGAGCGCATGGAGGCGGACGACTGAAGCGCGATCAAAGGGGGCGGTATGGAAGTGGGGGCCAGTCCACATCGGACCGCCAACAAAGCAGCAACCTCCGGACCCAGAGGAGACAGTATATCGGGCGTCTTATCATCCTCGTATGTAGACCAACGAAAACCCATATCAAGGTAAGGATCACTGATATTTATAGTTTTCAATACTATAAAGTTGATATGTTATGATACCGTCCGTCATTAGGTTAAAAAAAAATAAAAATGCAGGATTTACACGATCTCTAAGCGTATGTAAGTTAATCGGGAAAAATACTAAAAGTGAGTTGTTAAGGAGAAGCATATCAAAGCATCTTGTCCACATGTAATCATTTGGTTTTTAGGAGCCCGGTTATGAGTAAAAATAATATAAACCCTTTATTAATATTATACTTATTACCACCAGGTAACAAGACACTATACTTCAAAATTCAAATACATAAAACATATAAAATAAAATTCAATCAAATCTTGTAAACTTAGCTCAGTTTTATTTGAAGTTTTATCATCATTAATATGGTCCATTAAATCAGTTTTATCATCATTAATATGGTACCATTAAATCAGTTTTATCATCATTAATATTCATAAAATGACATTTTGTATTGGGAATACTGAAATATTAGTCCAGAAAACGAACATATATCCTATTTATGTTCAGTTATTTGAAGTACTTCTTTTTATATTTATTTTATTTTATTATTAATAATTGTTTTATAGCACTGTGACTGACTTTGAAATAATCGCCAAAGTTGTGGGACACAACAAACAAATAAATAAATAGTTACAAACTCAGAATGTTTAAACGGACAAAAATACTACTTTTCTTACAATATGACCAAACTACTCGGTGGTGGGAAGAAATATCTAGCACACATATTTCACAGCCTCATCAAGACAAACTTGCTCGACAAATTATAACACAAACATTAAAGCCTACCCATATATTATTTGATCATTACTCTACATCATTTTGAAGACTCATATTATTAAAATATTATTGAGAAATTTAACAATTAATAAAATAATATCTGTAGAGTTTCAAAGAAATAAATATTTGCCTAATGTACACAGATGATTTGTTATGCGTATTATTAAATAATAACTATACACTAACACCTTACTGACAAATGAAAATAATTTTAATATTAATGTATTAAATATAGTAAATTTTTATTATTTAAATTTTAACGACCAGTTATACATAACACAGTTAGGACGGCGTATCTAAAGGTTAACACTATTTCGTAACCAGGTTAGGTGTGATGCCTGTCTTTTTTTCGAAAGAAAAGCTATCTCCCCTAGTGGGAGTCGAATCCACGACTCCAGCTTCGAAGGGCCCACTCTTCAGTGCCACTCCGGGCTATAGAATTTTAAATTAAACATCAGCTTATATTATAATTACAAACATTTCACTATTTTTAGCTAATACTTAATTTTGGTTAATTTTTTTTATTTATTTATTTTTTTATGGCGCATCGACATCTAGGCCATTAGCGCCGAATTTAGGTTAATAAATGTTAATAGTTTCATTCCCTAGTAACGAAAACCTAATAAATGATATTAATAATAATAACAACATAAAATATAGAAAAAGAACGACAAAATTACATAATGCATCTACAAAGATACTTATTCATGATGCCTTCATGGCAATTCATGAATAAAATTATTCAAATATTCAATGGTAGCGAATACATTGGTGAACGTATTAAATATCAAATATGCACACATGTATATGCGTCAAAATATTCGCAATGAATTTCCTAAAATATTATATTATTTAGAAATGTTAACATTTATTGGCTGGTTTGCAAAATAGCAATATGTATGAAAACAAAGCGTAGAAATAAAAATTGTTTATATAATTTTTTTCGGCTGCTTATAATGCATTTAGGACTGTCAAATTCCAGGCGATAAGTTATGATTATGTAACAACCTACCAAATCTCGTTTAAATCTGCTTGAGAGTTTTCGCATATTAATTTTTCGATTGAGATAATACCGAAAAAATTAACATTTTGCAAAAATCAGACGAAATACCTTACATATTTGAAATAATATTTAAAAAACCTAACGCAACAAAGCTTTTAAAACCATTTTACAAATCGAAACAGGACGGCTTTAGGATTTTCTTTTAAATTCATTGCGAATATTTTGACGCCTTGGAGAAAACTGTAGCGTGAATAATATGAGCGAAAAAAGTCCAAAACAAAAGTAATTTTTCTAATTTTTCTTTATATTTAAAAAATTCCGGTCATTTTTAGATTTACGCATACATTAATAATTTTTGTTTGAGTTGTTTCTAAAATATTCTCGCCAAAATTAGCGAGCCCCCTCTCAAGATCCCAGAATAGTTTTTACAGATGCGCCCTGGATTACTAAGGGTAGTAGAATTTCTTCTGAAAAAATATGGAAAAAATTCGCCCTATCATATGAAACATAAGCCCCTATAAAAATAAAGCCCCCTTATAAATAAACTGCCCCAATATTATTTTTGATGTAGACACCAACGCAAGTTTTTCTTTTTATTTGCCATCTAGAAATAACTGTTTTCGGAAGTAAAAATAGAATATCCCACTACTCCTACAAGGGTTTAAACATCAGAAAGTCAAAGAGGTAGGGAATGGTTGAGAACTTTATTTTTATTTATTATATTTTCGTCAAAACTCAACACCATTAAATTTAAAATAATTATAACTACTTAATGATATCAACATTGTTTATAAAGGAAGTCATATATATGTACAATAAATGAAAAGTGCAGAAATTATTACTTTAATACTTATGCCATTTAGGCTTCCTGGTTAAACTGAAATAATTTAAAATGAAGGACAAAACGCCTAAAATCCTGTGATGAGAAATTCATTTTTCCGAAAAAAAGTTGAAAATAAATAACACTACTTAGGTTGTGTACGTATCGTGTACGTCTAAGTCTCAAAATACTGTAATGAGAATATTTTCATTCATTCGAAAGTTAGAAAACAGTTTTACGACTCCTTCGGAGAATCCAAGAATCCTTTATAAGTATTAAAGGCAATCTTGAAAGAATGTTTTAGCATTCTTCTTATTCCATAATCCAAATCCTTCCTTCATACTCAAATCCTGAGTCTTAGGATTTAATTTATCCCAATCTTCTTCGAGAAGCAATTATTAATTTTTCTTTTCATCCATATAGAATGATTTGATTATAAATCTAGGCGCACGGTAGTGCGCCAGGCCAAATTCCGGCCTAAGCATACTGTGTTTATATTACAGGCGGTCTTGGAGCCGATTTTTACCCTCTCATAACTTTCAACCAGGTAAAGATAAAGTTATGAAATTTTACACAGGTATTATACTACTAGATGTGAGTAAAAATCGAAAATCGGGATTTATAGGACTCACTCACTCACTCACTGACTCATCAAAATTATTAGGCACTTCCCATGATGCTAGAGACTTGAAATTTTGCATGAAGATAGATATGAAGACGTTATTAATGGAAAAATCGCGAAAAGTTGTGTTTGACTCCGCTTCCGGGGCGGGGGCGTGCCAGTTTTGTACTTCCTTCGGAAACCCATCATTCCGTCCGAAACCCATGATGTGGGGTATCAAATGAATTGTCTCGGTATGAAGAACCTATATTTGATGTTTTAAGAAACAATTAGACGCATATAGGCTCGGTAAAAATCTTATACCAGCTGTCTGTCTGTATGTTTGTTCCTCTTACGTATTCGTACCGTTTGACCGATTTTGACCAAACTTGGGACACAGATGGGTCTTGATACGGGGAGAATCATAGGCTAGGTTAAATTGTCTATCAGCTGTCTGTCTGTCTGTTTGTTCCTTATACAAATACACACCGTTTGACCGATTTTGACAAAATTTGACACACATGTCGGTCTTTATCCGGGTAGTGTCAAAGGCTAGTCAAAATCGTCTATCAGCTGTCTGTCTGCATGTTTGTTCCTTACACAAATTCACACCATTTGACCGATTTTGGCCAAAATTGGCACACAGGTAGGCCTTGGTCCGGGGAATGCACTAGGCTAGGTAAGAAAGGTCTTTCAGCTGTCTGTCTGTATGTTTGTTCCTTATACAAATTCACACCGTTTGAACTATTTTTACCAAACTTAGCACGCAGGTAGGTCTTGATACGTGAGTGTTATATTACCATGACGTGTTATGACGTTTTCTACTTTTTGTTCCATCAAAATGCCATCATTCCTTCTGAGACCCATCATGTGGGGTATCAAATGAATCTCTTGGTAAGGAGAACCTATATTTGATGTTTTAAAAAACATTTCGACGCATCTTAACAAAAACAGTTGTGAATTCTTTCTTAAATGTAGTAAATAAAGTCGTAGGGGTTCACTGCATAATATACTTCAAAGCAGATACCAAGTTTTTCAAAGTCGAGCCATCTACATTACAAAGTTTAGGATCACAAACCCAAAATGTATCGTCTTTGTTCTTATATTTTTCTTGAAGGCCTTCTGCACTTTCCCTATTGTGATCTTTATCCTCGGGATAAGGTTCCTGTGTTTTACAGTGTAATAGTTTAGTTAAGAGAACAATCATTTGTCCTCTAGAGTAATGTCATCGGAAAGAGCTTCTAACTTTTCTAATCTAGTGATTAGATGTATGTTGGTTGATTATTGGTATCAAATATCAAGCAGTAAGGAGAACCTTATGCAGAATCCAAAGACCCTGGTTTTATATGAAGTACAAAAGCCAGTAGGTATGCGGCAACTAAATTCGATTTAATACTTAGAAAAAAGTAATGAGATCCCCAAAAAAACATAAATGTGAAATAGAGGCCAAGTTCCTGCCCCCACAAAGAAACACTCCCTTCCTCAAAAATATCCCCTCCTAAAACCCCCTAAAAACGCCTTACCATTCTACACTCTAAAAAAGTAGTATGAGTTGGTGTATTAATTCAACCAAAAATATTTGCCAATACAAGAGATGATACAAGAAAGAAATGTCCAAGTTCATTACTTGGAAGACCTCATAGTTACTTACTAAGAAGAGTAATGACACTTCAACTGACCTTTAAAAACAACAATAAAAATACTTATATCCAGTTACTAAAATATCACTTTCCTCAACCAGGTATATTCTTAAACTTGACAATGTTTTTTTTGTGCCGAAATTATCTTTAGAGAAAAACTAAACATTGTAAAAAAAAAAAAAAAACATTTGTGTAATCAATTATTGAGGAAATAGTCGGATCTCGGCTATAATAGTTCATCATGAATTTCAGGCCTCCATTAAGGCTATAAATAAAAATGGACTAAGCAAGTACTAATAGCAATACATATATATATATATATATATACATATACGAATAACAAAATAATAATTAATAACAAATCACCACAAATGATAAATATTTAGTAATGAGTAATATTTAGTGACTTAATTACAAATAAAATTATATGTTATAAAACATGAGTATGGAGTAGTACATACACACAGATAGTAAAATAATAGTAGTATGCTACATACAGTTGCGTATTCAGTGAAAGCAATTACAAATTTAGAGCGATCATACCTATAGGCTCCTCATTTTTGTTTATAGCCATGATGAATGCTTGAAATTCATCCCAAAATTTTAGCAATAAAAGCAGATTAAAATAAATATTTTAAAATTTAGTTTTTTAACTACATACTCATAACGAAACCCGACTGATTTTCAGACTGTCTGATCCCCTCGGTGAACGATCTCTTGTGAATTGTGTTTTCAACGTTCAGAATTACACTGAAAGTTGAAGTATAATTTGAAACATTTAAAAATCCTGAATCTTTGAGGAGTATGAATAAAGGAATAAATACAAAAAATCAACATTTCTATTAAATTTCCAGTAGACGGTTAAATCTGAGCCCTATAAACGATAAAACCAGCATTCATAAAACATGAATATTCATTTCTCATATCTACTTTAATTTCCATTGCACACTCTGGCGCAGGAAGTGGTAGAACTAACAATATTTTTACAATAAAAATGAAAGATATAAAGTATATCTTTATATTATTAAAATATTTATCCGAGTTGTTAATTATTACGAGTTCATCTATTGGTTTTATATATATTCTTAAGTTACCGTAGTATAGAAAGTAACAATTGTTTTATAAGGAGAGAAATGATAGGGGTTAAATAGGATGAGAGTATTCAATTAAATCAAACAGTTATAATTGAGTAAATTAAATTATTTTTGTTAAAAACAAGATCTTCGGTCAAGAATAATTTTCAAAAAATCAATTGATCCTTTGTGGCCGCGTTTATTTTCTTAAAAATGTATGAATATACTTCGAAAACATCTATTTATTATTTCAATAATTGGTCAATTCAGAATTTAATAATTTAGAAAATTGTCTCGACATGTCACGAAATGACAATTAATAGATCGCCAATTAAATTATAGGGTGTACTTAACAAAACAAATGTTATTGGCTGGGGATGTGGGGATCCATTGGTACTGCAAAAAAATAATTTTCTGTGAAGCTGAAGTAATTCAGCTAAATAAATAAAAAAAAAAAGGAATTAGGCATGTAAAAAAACAATAGGATCTCATAAATTCATAAAACGCTTCAATAGAATATAAAGCCCACGTAGTATTTCACACATAACTGATTGTCAAAGGCTTGTTCAAATAATAAAGAGATTTTTCTTTCACTAAAAAATGTCTTGACCATCTAAAATGTTTCTGTTAATAATAAGATTAAAATTGGCGATTTTTCCTATTGAGTAAATAATTTATCTTCAGGTTCAATATTTACAAGAAATTCAATATATTGTTTTTGTAATTTTAAAGCATGAAACACATTTAAAGCATGAAAACATCTATTCAAAAATATAACGTACGTTATAGGAAAATATTTTTATTTCCTTTTTATTTTTATTCTATATAATGATTTTTTTTTTTTTTTAAGGACAACTGACCATTCGTAGATTTGACCAAAACTAACTGCCTTTGATTCTGTCGTTTTAATGAGCTCGTCGCCTCCGTTGCGATACTCACAATAAATAAATAAATAAATAATTTTAAAGAATTCCACATATAAATGACAAACTGTAGACACATATTTTCTTTTCTATTTTAGCCAGTATCCTTTCTCCATTTATCTTCGTGTTATTAGTATTTATTTCGCCGTTATTACTTTAATAAATACAATGTTAATACAATCAATCAAAATATAACTAGAAATTTGTGCAACATATCAAAATTACCCTTAAAGCGGCTGAACTGAAGGTTCGTACTAGGGTAATCATATTAGTTTAGTTTTAACAATCTTAACAAAATTATCAATATTTATATATGTGTTTGGGGGCGAGGTTAGCTCAGTGGTAGAGCACTAGACTAATAAGCTGGAGGCCTGAGTTCAAATCCCGAGCAAGCACTAAAGATTTTTTCTTCTAGTGTCTTCGTTCATGGGCTGAATTCGACCTCCCTGACCGTCCCTAGGCCGACCCAGCCTTTAATTAATTTAATAATGGGTACCTTGGGTGCTAATGACTCTAGCAGTCGAAGCGGCCAAGGGAAAAATCAGGCGGCCGGAGCACAGTACTGACCACACTATCTCCCTAGTGTGCCGTATGGTCATGAATCAGATACCTCTATAGTATCTGCCCCTCAGGGCCCTCGTGGCCTGTTACGGGATTGATTTTTTTTTTATATATGTGTATATGCATATGTACGTATGTATATATGTATTTATGTATGTGTATGTATGTATGTATATATATATATATATATATATATATATATATATATATATATATATATATATATACTCGTTTAACTTTTTGAATGATGGTATAGAAATTTTAGTTTTACATTTAATACTTTTCATGATTCTTAAGGACAAACTTTTAACCAGCCACACCCAGCTAATTTAACACTGTTTTCCAGTGGAATTCGTACGACAACATCGTACCTCTTATTGCATTGTGTATTTAGATGTAATTTTTATGGGTTTGTAACATGGGAAATGAAATTCATTTTTAATCATCAACCATTTTAGTAAAAAGTGGAGAAAACTGACTTGGAAAAGAATTTTGGTCCCACTAACTCCCAAATTACTGATTGAGTTAAGTCTATTTTCACACGTTTGACATTCTAGCAAACTAAAGTTATACAAATTTTAGTTACGAATGGAAATTTAAATGACATATCTTGAAATTTTCATATATATATATATATATATATATATATATATATATATATTATAAAACCGTTACAAAATTGTGGTTACTGGAAGGTGATTATTCAAGACCTTAATACGAGTCCATCAAAATAGATTATCTATTAATTTTCAATAGGGTGATCTCATTTCGAGAAATCTGTGCTTAACATTTCGAAAGTGTAGGATTTGTTTCGGTAATTAATTCTATCGGTTCTTTATTGGTTTTTATTAGCAAAATTCTTGTTACTACCTAATTCTTTTTAGGTATAATCTCGTATTTCTTCGAGAAGTAATTGAATTAAGTAATTATATTTTCGAATGTAAAATTCGTTTATCAGTGTAACGTTTCTACAAAAATAGTAAAAGTCTTGAAAACAAAATAAAAACTGTTTCTATTCAAAGATTTCCAAAGGACTACTAGGGATATGAAATGTACTAAGATAAAGGAAGTTAGTCTGTTTAAAGAGTGTCGATCTATTGTACTTGTTTATGAATTTTGTTTTTCTTTTATATTAGTGTTTGCGTTAAGCAAAACACTGAGAGAGTAACTAAATTCATATAGCATGTCGCTGATAAGTACATTAGGGATATTAACACCAAGAAATTTCGATTTATAGAGATTTCAGTCCAACTAGTTTTCCGACTAAAATATAAATTGGTCAATACAAAGCAAAATATTGGAGTTTATTTTTCAATATTGCCGTAAAACTCTTGTCAAAGGAAATCAAACATTTTCTTTTTCTTCAGAGAAAGAGAATATCATTTATTTTCTTTGAAAAAACTGGGTCCTGCAACCTTAACAGAATATTAATTAATATTAAAAACGAATTGTGCTTTAATATTGTTTAAGCGACGTATCAAAGGTCAAAGATATTCTTAAAAAAAAAAAAAAAAAAAAAAAAAAAAAAGAAATAGACATTTAAAGACCCAGTAACATTTAAAGAGAAAATATTATGGGCAATAAATGTCTTTTGTGCCGTAGACACAAAAAAATAGTACACAGCAAAATTTCTTTTTGTAACTTAAAAAAAATACAAAAAAAAAAAAAAATAAGATGATTATTGTAGGGAAATTAAAACCAATATTAAGGAAAAATAGACGTTATTTCTATTTCATGAAAACCATTTATCTCGAGAAGGAAAGACGATTACACGAATGAAGTAAACTCTTAATATTTCTCATTAACATCGACAGTCCTTATAAATTAACATTTTGTAGTTCCAGAGTTGAAATAGTAATGAGATGCAGATAATTAGTTGTTGAGGTGATAAGAAGTCAAGAGATAGTTGAGATTCGGCTAAGAGAAAACGTCAGATTTTCAGAAAACCTACATTTCGAACGTTTCTTCAACTATTCCTTGCCTGTTTGTATAAAATAGTATTTATAAGGGTGTCATTAATATAATAAATGTACGATAATACAATCACTCCAAATAAAACTGAAATGACAAAGGATTTGGCTACTTGTGTTTGACTGTTCTTCTAAGTGAAAGCGGAAATCGAGTAAAGTGGGCCTATTGCTCTTTATATGCATTCGCGTAATTTCAGTGTTACTAAGTTCTTCCATAACATTTTTATCAAAATACTAGAGTATCGAAATACTTCTAGATTTTCACTAGAGCTATTTCTGCTCAAATCCCATACTGAAGAATCTGCATTTATATCCCCTATGAGAATAAAAGGTTATGGGAGTTGATAGAATATTCCATTATTATTCTATTATTAATCGTTATATTATCCTTCTTTGTCAATTCGAGACCGGGAAGTATCGAGTGTGGAAGTAGTAAGAAGCTTTTACGGTGACTGTTTATAATCCAGTTTATATTCCTGAAGTTAATTAATTTTTTTTAGCTATAAAATGAATTTATCAACACTTATATATATATATATATATATATATATATATATATATATATATATATATATATATATATATATATATATATATATTTATTTATTTGATGGTGTTCCGCTCCAAGGCGATTCACACATTTCTGAATGGTTTAGCTTCAGTCATTCTGCACTTGCCTTTAAAGAAACCTGTAGATTACAGTAGAAAATCTGAATTATGAAGGTTTTAAATTGAAGTTACACCTGAATTATGTTCTGAATATCAGCGGAATATCCGTGTGTCTATAGGATTTGTTGTAAGTTTATATTGATACCTTTATCAATATATATGAAATCCAAAAATAAGAAGAAGGAAAGAAAATTAAAAGTTATGAATTTCTATTATAATCGTTTTTAATCAAATCAGTTATAAGAAATAAATGGAAAACAGTTAAGATAACGAAGCTCCTGCCATTCAGACTTTTTAGGCTCTGGCCATGCGACCACGATGGATTTTCTCAGGCATTCTACGACAATTTTTTGCAGGATAAGGATTATTGAATTTGCAACCATTTGCATAATTTAACAACAGAAATATCTTATATTGGATATGGAATTTTCGCTACTAAAAACTACCAATAAAATAAATCTGCAAATGAATAGTTCTCATGTAACTCAATTTGTTTTGATAACAATAGGCAATAATCTACCGTAATAATGTGGTTTATCAAGCCGTTTTATCAAGGGATATTGAAAATTAACCATTTTCTACGAAATTCCATTAATATAATTATATTAGTCCACAATCAACCAGATAATTAATTGTACGATCACTTTTATTCTAAGCAAAGGTTCATACAAGTATTCTGGGTATGATCCTTTACATTATTCGCTCAATGTGGTCCAATGCTAAATGTACCTTTAGGACATGTCAGCTTTATACAATCAAAGGACTACCCATGCTAGGTTAGTTGGGTAGAAGGGGTAGGGTGCGATGTTAAGGTCCTGACACTACCTAATTTTGTGGTTAGGCGCCGAATCTAATTTACAATCTCATTATACTTCAAGCATGGTAGGGAGGTTAAATCAAAGAGCAATAGGAATGTTATTAGTTACTCCTAAATTTAATATTATATGTATATGCATAAGTATATATGTATATATATATATATATATATATATATATATATATATATGCATATATAATATAAATATTTTCGCTGGATAACTGGGATTGGCTCACAATAATAATCTATGATCTTAGTCGAGACTAATATTCTTTTTTTTAAAAAAACGATAATCCAATCTATCCGTTGATGAACCGTAAAAAAATAAATAAAAATATATTAGTCATTATTTATAGACTTATTTTTTTTGTGACATGAGGTGTCTAATATCAATAAGTTACAATTTTTGTAAATATTCGGGATAGTGATAATAATGGTAATAATTTAAAATAATATACTGAAAAATAATTAATTTCATAAAAATACATTTTGTTGTAAATTTTGGAAAGATTTACTTTATAAATAAGGAATTATCTTTACTAAATTACGAGACATATGCAAGATGTATAGTTTTGACTGGTTGAAACATCAGAGAAAAGTTCCATAACGGAAGTTCATTATATGAGTGTGAATGAAAAAAGAGAGAATTGTGTTCAAGTTGACACAAGTGCTTGTAGATTACAAAAGGCTTCTTCTTGTAGTAACACTTGCTCATTGTCCTTCTTTCATAAATGCTCAATTCAAAATCAATCAATCCTACAGGCTGCCTCGTAAAATATCGAGCTTCATCAAGAACTTATGCGTTAAACTTAATGCCTTTCATATTAAATCTTTCCATTTCCAGTAGGTTCGCCCACCGCCTCTTATTTTTAGCCACAGTACCTCGTAAATGATGCGAGAGGAAAGCAGATGCTTTCAGCTGTCAATTACACAATAAAATATGAAATGCTAGGATAATAAAGGTTTGTTCGAAAGACAGGACCTAGGTACCTATACGTTTTTTGTTCGTTTGGAATTGGAACCCGATAAGATGGGAATCAAGGTCAATTTAAGGTCA
Source organism: Gonocerus acuteangulatus (assembly GCA_946811695.1). Taxonomy (NCBI): domain Eukaryota; kingdom Metazoa; phylum Arthropoda; class Insecta; order Hemiptera; family Coreidae; genus Gonocerus; species Gonocerus acuteangulatus. The sequence goes on from OX328127.1 coordinate 44,965,559, forward strand.
AATGTACAAATCGGTCGGCAACATGTATGTTGTGGGCCGCTGAATCCGAATTCGATAGACCCGATCGCACAGTATCGTACGATAACCACATGAAATATGCTTATACTTTTGTTGAGTCATTGAATCCGATTCCGGATCATAAGTCATAAATCATCAAAAGACTTTTTAAACCAATGCATTGATTCAAATTAAAAATAATTGATTATACGCGAGGATTATTAAGGTGTTTTACTTATTTATTTTGGTTTATCTCATCAACGGTGATTAAACAGCTGACGTGCAATATGGACAAAATAAAAATAAAAATGTTTCTGTGCACCGGTTCCCGTTGATCACCGAAGTTAAGAAACGTCGGGCGGGACCAGTACCTGAATGGGTAGCTGACCACATGTTATTGCCATTATAATATCCCAAATGTTGATACGCCGTTAAAAAATCAAACAAAAAAAGTTTTTTGCCAATATAGATTGATATCATTAGTTGAATTGTTAGAATGATAATGCTTAGACGTTTTTTTGTTTGTTTAACGGCGAATCAACGGTTGGGCTATTAACACCGGGGTAACTACAGGTTGCCACCCTGTTATAATGCCAACAGCACGTGGTCGGTCACCCATTCAGGTACTGGCCACGCCCAGTGATGCTTAACTTCGGTGATCAATGAGAACTGGTGCACTTAACGTGCTATAGCCGTTGGCACTTAGAATGTTAAATGCTATACGTAATGTGTAGATGTTTCCGTGTAGGTATTCTTAAATAGTATTTAGGATATCTCTATAAAAATAAAAAATAAAAAAGTTAAATCACATTCTACAGCTCAAGTTTTCGAGAAGTTGAAATAGGGCTACTTTCTATTTGCTGTCATCTGCGAGTAGTTTGCCATGTGTTTTAGTGAGACAGTGTGTTGTTTTGGGGGCATCTAGGTATTTGGAGGATAGGGAAAATTTTAAATATTTTAGTCCAAAATGGTGATTTTTAAGGTCCTCTGGACACATAGTAGACTAGGATAACTGTAGAATAAACTTTTCGTTATTATAGGCTTTTCTTACATGAAATGTTCTTCAAAACAAAATTGGGGGGGGGGGGGGGGAGGGGGCTGTAGCCCTGCCAGAAGGTATGAATGAGAAGAGACTTCTACAGAAATGTGGTTATAGTTATAAAGAGAATCAGAAAATAAGCAATTTGTTCAAACCTATGGGAAATCGGACACTGAACCAGAGAAAGGCTTTTGTACAAATGACCAGTAAAATCATCTCCTACGAGTTGTCCGTCAATCAAAGCGCACCCTATATATAAAAGAATTATAATTTATGGAACCACAGAAGGATACTTAAAAAGAAACAACAAATTTAAATGTGAGCTACTTCAATATCTCAAGTTTAAATTTAGGTACGTATAATACTCACTCACTTACATGTGAATATTTATTTTAAACAACCCGCCAATCAAGTTTATACATTCTGCTGGGACTTAATGCGCATTGTAAGTTGCTGTCCATCTGCAAGGCTAGGAGAAGTGTCTCATTAACGCCACCAATATTCATGAGGCTAGTGGATTTACATGAGGCAAGGAATATCTCAGAACACAAGTGTACGTGAGGTTTTCTTCAAAGATTAAATATGTTTAATGTAGCTTATCACTTTCTCAGGCATATTTACAGATAGCTGCGTGTAGTCAATTTATTTCTCAGATAGAGTCTAAAAAAGGCTGTATTCACTTACATTTTTTAAAAAAAATTATTTATTAAAAATTTTGAATCTTCGAAAAAATATCCATAATTCAATAACTGGCTAAAAAGAAAATTGGAATATACAATACAAGGGGATTTGAAGCTGCTTAAGCCCAAGATTACTAAGACCAACGGATATATTGTGTCTAGCCCCTCTTGTTCGCCCTTTTTCTAAGTTCAACCCCTCTCATAAATTTTGAGCTTCTTAGGGTAGCCTCAGCTATTTCTTTGGGCGCTGTAGTAACTCTCCAAAAATGTATCAGTATAACCTAGGCTAATACATCACATTCACAAAGCACTACTACTTTTACTTTTATTGCAGGCATGCAGAGTTCGCAAGGAGGTAGGCCCTGAATACAGACCTAAAGATGCTATATTTGATCGGGGGCGAATGCAAATGTTGTAAGTCAAGATTTCATTGATTTGAACATGGCCATATTATAGCTTCGGATTATCGAACCTACAAAGGAATGAAGCGGTGATGTATGTCCGAAAAGATTCCCGACGCACGCTAACTGCTACAACAGAAACATCTTTACAAATGAAATATTGCCAGTCAGACTAACACCTTTTTGTTCTAACTGAGTTATTTATTTATGAGCATCCGCAATCCAGGCGTTTCCCCCAATTTAGATTTATACAATTGAAATTATACACATATATACAGTTATATATCCAATTATCCAATCCTAACTAACTTCCCTTCTCAACTCCTCATATAGTACATGAGTAATCACAGTTTTGGGACAATGTACTGGCTACCAGGCCATGGAAACATCGAACCTATTACTGAGGTATACATAAAAGCAAAACTTGCAACACGAAAAGATCAACCAGACATCTACGGCTCGATGCACTTAGACTTACAGACAGAAGCTCACGCATTAATTTTACTAATATAACAGGAAACATGTTACAAAACTATTAATGAAGAGTTAAATAATTTTTAAATATATGGTCCTCAGCCCTTTTTAAAAATATATTATTGATACATTAAGTTTTCATTTATTCATTTGTAACCGCGCTGCGAGGTCGTAGACTGCATGGCTCCTTTGACTTGTGCAATGTTCGGTGGTCGAATAAAATCCATAGGGAGCAATTCGTGGGATTGCCAGCGTCATTAAGGGTAATCAGCGGAGGTGAACTGTAATCTCTAACCCGATTCGAGCTGGTAATAGACCCAGGAGAATGGAAATACGCCAGCACCAAACTACAAATAGTCATTCAAAACTCAATGGGATGTAATGCTCTTTCAATTATTAATTGGGAAAGCAAGAATAATGAACATCACTGTGTCGCAGGGTAGCCCAATGCCACATTCATGAACTGTAATGGGTGACCAAAGGAGCTAAAATATATAAAAACAGACAAAAGCATTATAATTATATTTATTTAAGAGCATTCGCAACGAATGCGATGCGCATAACACATAAATACGTAACACATCAAACACGAAGAATCACAACAACAAAAAATACTCAAATATTTAAAAAAAAATTAAATTTTATTTTAAGTTAGAGGTAAAAAAAAAAAAAAACGTGAAAACTGAAATATTAAAATTCATTCAGGCTAAATAACGAAATAATAATAATAATAAATCCATCACATACAAACATTCCCCATAACACCTCTTTTAATAATTGTATACCCCTCACATTTCCTATAGGCACAACTGAAATAACAAACACACAACAATTTTGCATATTACTCAAAGTCACCTCACATTTAGATATTTTGTGCATAAATTAGTTTTATACGTACTATCATTCATTATTTTTCCGATTTTATAATCAGTTTACACAGTTACTTCATATCCACTTCCTGTCCCCTTCGTTCCTTAGTCTATTGTGTGCGGTAAAAAGGCAGTTCTCACCAGGAAACGGGAGAAACCAGTTTTACAAACGCGTCAACCCTGTGAGTACGATATCTCTCTATTTGTACGTCATCTATTATATATATATACAGGGTGTCCCAGTATATGTGTCCACCCCCTTTTCCTTCTAGAGTTGTTGGAATTTCGAAATGAAACTTGGTAGGTCTTAGTTATGTTGCATGAGGTTACTTTTGAAGGTTTAGTTGACTTTGTAACATTCTCCAGTTTTTCTCCAGCGCATCTAACTCTTGATTTTCCAATGGCGGCAGGTATTATGACGAATTCTGATAGAAAATTTAATTTTAAGACTAATTTATTCCCAGAAATCTTTTGATCCGACGCACCGTTTGCGCGTAAAACGCAATAAAACTGAAAAATATCGCCCTTTTGTAGACAAATTCCTATTTATCACTGAAACCAAGCCTTTTACGTAAAAACATCTCGATACAAACGTTGTAGCCTATTAATTTTCCTTTCAGATGATACCAAGATCAAAGTTTTAGGTTTAATATTTAACGGGATATTATGAATGAAAAATATACCTTAAAAGTTTTAAAAAGTTACAATTCAGAAAATCGATATGAATAGAAAAAAAAGTACTTATTTCCTTTATGAAAAAAGTATATAAAAATTATTATAAAACAGAACAGAATAAATTTATTTTTCCATATGAAATTATTATACCATAAAACTAAAAAAAAAAGTTGCCTTTGTTTTCATTCATAATACCCCGTTAAATATTTAATCTACAACTTTGATCTAGATATCATCTGAAAGGGAAAATTAATAGGCTACGACGTTTACATTGAGGTGTTGAAAAACTGCAGAATGTTACAAAGTCAACTTTAACCTTTAAGAGAAACCTCATGCAACATAACTAAGACCTACCAAGTTTCATTTCGAAATTCCAACAACTCTAGGAGGAAAAGGGGGTGGACACATATACTGGGACACCCTGTACATATATATATATATATATATATATATATATATATATATATATAAACAACCTCAGCAGCAAAAAAAAAAACAAAAAAAAAAAAAAAAAACGGACGCTCAAATTATTGTCTGTTTTGTCCAGAAAGTCCAGTAAATCTGCATGTTTATAGTAAGAATTAGTTTTCTTAGGTTATTTGAACAGAGTATTATTATTTAACGCATTCTTCTTATATTTAAAAATATTTACAAATGATTAAGAGAAGTTAAAAATACGTGTTTATTTTTTAGCACTTAATTATTGACTTTTCTCACGTTTTCGACACAGGATGGCTTCTTAAAATTCTTAAAAAAAAAAAATCCCGTCCAGGCATTAAAGACCCTGTCGTGAGACCAATGGCTATCCCGAGCCTTATCTCCTCTAACCTATTAAATACTGAAGGGTTATTTCGCTGAACTTAGTCCGTTCCTATTCTGCACTAGCCAGATTACTAACAATAACAATATATATATATATATATATATATATATATATATATATATATATACATATATATATATATATATATATATAAGATAGATAAGCCACGAACCGGAAAGTATCAGCTTTTACAATATTGTAAGTCCACATTTACAAATGCTTCCTCTCAAATGATATTAAAACTTCGTTTACAATTGGAGCTTGAGTGATAATGAGAATGAGGGAGAAATATCATGTGATTTTTGGAAGTAGAGCTTCATAAACAAGACCATATGACCTCGGAGATTGTCAGCAGCTAATGTATTCACGGGGCATTATGTTGATCACGTTCATTCATTCAGTACAGAACACTCCCGCCAGAATAAATATAGCATTTCTGAAAAATATGCTCTGAGTTTAAAATCGTTTGTCATGGTCGTACGAACGTTTGACAAGGATAGTTTAGTGCGTAATAGGGCCAAACATAATTCGACAGGAATTTCTGCAAGTATTTTTTTTTTTTTAAATTATCAAATATCATCACAAGATAGATAATGTATCTTTTTGTGATCAATAAATTATTAAAGCCACACAGATTAAATTAAAGTCCCTATAATAATAAAAAAGAAATGTTTTTATGTGGCAGAAGTTCAAATTTCTACATATTGTACATGTTGCAGGACTATTTGACGCCTATTTAGGAACCCTTAAAATACAAATTACATTCACATAGTCTAGACTTGGCCCTGCCTGCACAAGGTTCTCTCAGGTTAAGGCTGTGAATTGTATTTTAAGTGCTCCTGAAGAGGCGTCAAAGATATTTGAAACGTGTAGAGCTAAATAAAGGGTTATGAAAAATAGTGTGTAGTTAATGAAATTCGTCTTTCTGTAACATAAAATACAGTGTAAAAATTGGTTGACCATCTTATAATAAGAAAAGTAATGTATAAATAATGTAAAAAAAAAAAAAAAAAAAAAAAAAAAAATGGGTATTGGTTGATTTTATTATTTAGCTCCAGATACTAACTTAAAATCATTCTAATTGCTCTGGAGTAAAGCACTGTAAATCTAAAGTAGTAAAAGTAGATGACAGAATCACTGATTCTCACTCTAACAAAACGAAGGAATCATTGTCGATTATAATATTTATTATATGATACTTTTGGAAACAGCATGGCATTTAGTATTTTTTTTTTACTATTACAATACTTAAAATCTTTAGTCTAATTGTAATACCTTTTAGTGTTGAATATACTATATTTTATTCCTTGAATTTCACATTAAATTATGTTGTTATTATTCAAATTAAAGCGGTAAATACTTCTATTGCTGCCAGAAACTATTCCGAAAATTTGGGAAAAGTGGATTTGTTAAAACGAAACAGAGTCATTTAGGGCTTTTTTTATTCATTCTTGTTTCAAATATCATGTTACCATTTGGACAACAATATTTTTGAACTTTCTAACAGAGCTAATATTCTCAAAGGCAAAACCCTTTCTGCTTACAATTTACCTCAATCTCACGACTTCTCAACACATTTATTATTAATAACACTAGAAATGTCCCGCTCACTCATTTCAATCAATGTTCCTGGCAGCTGATGCACACTTCCCAATAAAAAATTTTAAACTGAACTTTTAGATCCCATGTGATCATTTATTTACAAAACATCAGAATAAGATAAATAATCTAGTGGTTGAATTAATTAGTAAAGAGTAACTCACCCGTACAACCTTTTTCGTGGGATTTTCTAAAGAAAATCAGAAGATAATCTTTTTATGATAAACTCTTAAACTTATTATTCGTAGATGAATTAACAAGTTCAAAGCTAAGTCATTAACATTCAAAGCTGAGTTATCCCTAGTAAAGCATTCTAAGCCAAATGAAATACTTAGATCCTTTTGTATTCTTCTTTTTTCTTCAAGATAGCTTATAAACGAAGCACTCCATTCCTTATATCAGAACGTAGCAAATATGCTATTTCTTCCGATAAAATATTAACTACAATTTCCACTACTGATTCACACTAGCACAAAGGAAGCTCGATATTTTTCATGTCTCAATTTGAACGAAAAGAGCAGAACGATTAAATCAATAAATTATTTATTTTTAGATAAACTATCTTGCCATGTAATTGGGAAGACGCCCGAGCATTAAACGGAAGACCCTCGCTTCAAATCCCAGACAAGAGCGATAATGTTTCAAAAAATAAAGATATGGAAATTAAATCACTAACGGTGTAGTGTAAGTCCAAGTAGTCCATTGTCTGGCTTCAGATAAATATGCCTTCTATTTGAACATTTGGATCCTTCTGGATAAATTAAGATCACTCTTTCTAGCAAGCTAAAAGAAATTGAAAAAACTACAATTTTTTTTTGGGGGGGGCTTGCTAAGAAACGAAAAAGAGACTTCTTATTCTCTTGAGTTCCATATCTATGCATCCGACGATTTATACATTTTGGTTACTTATACAAAAAAGAAAATATTAAAAAACTAATTATATTAAAAACATGACCAGTTATGGACTGTTCTTATATTTTGTTAAATATCTCGTAAAGGGTTAAGAAATTGCTATAAGTAGAACATGGTCTATTAAGTTATATTATATTAGTTTATTTAATTCCCCCTAATTATACCTTATTTAATAAACTCTATTATTTAATACTTCTATTGTTCTTTTAATTTTATTTTGTTACTTCTTTTATTCTTTTTTTTATCCCCTCACATAAAAGATATATAAATACAACTTAGTGAGAAAGTAAAGTCAACTTCTACACATGGCATAGAATGTGATTAACTATGTGTAATTGTTTTTATAGATTGTATTTATTTTGTTCAAGCAGTGTAATCGCCATAGTTGCCATAGAGAAACTAAAGTAAGTGAATTACCTACAAAAAAGATTCCGTCGTACATTTCGATGGAACTTTCTCGGACGGAGAAAACGGGGCATGACGTTTCGGAAGTGTTTGTGTTATTCCATTTAAGACGAAATGTTAATAATTATTTGATGCTTCCCATGGAAAACGAATTATATGGGAAATTCCTTAAAATAGAAATGTTTCTGCGACTTGGTCATCACACGTTACTACTAGGCGGTGCCTATTTTTGTTTAATAAAAGTTTGGACAATTATTGAATATAAAAAATAAATTTAAAAATCAAAGCACAGCTCTTTATCAAAGAGAAGCTTGTAGTGTAAGACAAACTAGAATCATTGAAATGCCAAGGAGATAAATAAGAATTATAGGATGTTTCTACTCTTTATGGAATAAATGCGTTCAGAGAAGCGTTATGAATGGGAGAAGGTCTTATAAAGAATTTCATCCTTTATAGGAAGCTCCTTTTCAGGAACCCTAACAAGGGGAGTATACAGCGATGGGGTCACCGATTTGGACCAATTTTTTTCTGGTAATTCTACATCGAAAAATAGTCGACACGTGTCCGAGCGTTCCGTCCAATTCGCCTCAGGAGCCGAGAAATAAAATAAAATAGGTTGAAAGTGCTTTATTTTTTATATCGAGTTTAGAAAATGATATGGTCATTTGTTTTATAGAGTAGATTAAAAAAAAAAATATAATCGTTAAAAAATAATTTATATTTCCTCAAATATATTCAAAAATATGCTATCGTTTTCAGGTAAACTAGTATTATACATTTTTTTACACCAAAAATAATAACAGATTTAAAATCAGCACCCTAAGAAACCCTAATATATTGAATATCATTGAAAACAAAAACTAATGATTTTTCCTAGTCTGGAAGAGACTAAACATTTGTAAGCGAAAAGGTAATGAATGTAACGTTTTGAAATTCAATATCTCCTCTTGAGATAATCCGATTTTTACATCATTGAAATCTTTCGAAAGAAGAAAGACTCCTTTTTCTAACCATATAAATGACTATTGTATAATCTCAAAAGGTAGTTGCGAAAAATGTTTTTCAAAATAAAAATAGAACGTAAACTTTTTTGCATATTACGTCAATTCCAGAACACGTAGAAACACCCCGATTGGACGGACATGTGTCACATTAGGCCTTTATTGAAGCAAAATTTAAAATACATTTTTTTTATTTTTGTAATATTCCGAAAATTTGAATTTTGACATCCGTTTTTAAATAAAAAATTGTTTTACATACTCGACTCTGTAGAAGTCATTATTATGCCCAAATATTCCATAAACCTACATTTAAAAAGTTGTCGATTATGAAACAATTTTTTATTTAAAAACGGACATCAGATTCGTTTTTAGCACATTGAAAAACCCATAAATTGAAATTTTGGGAATATTATAAAAATAAAAAAAATGTATTTTAAATTTCGCTAAGGGGGGACCCTTAAAATTTTGTTAAAGATTCAAGAATCCATATTTCAAAGAATATTTACCCGATCCAAACCAAACTTGGAGGGTCAATACTGGCCATAATGTAACACATTTCCGTCCAATCGCGGTGCTTCTACGTGTTCTGGAATTGACGTTATATGCAAAAAAGTTTACATTCTATTTTTATTTTGAAAACCATTTTTCGCAAGTACCTTTTGAGACCTCAAGGGGAGATGTTGAATTTCAAAACGTTACATTACCTTTTCGCTTACAAATGTTTAGTCTCTTCCAGACTAGGAAAAATCATTATTTTTTGTTTTCAATGATATTCAATATATAAGGGTTTCTTGGGGTGCTGATTTTAAATCTGCTATTATTTTTGGTGTAGACAAATGTATAATACTAGTTTACCTGAAAACGATAGCATATTTTTGAATATATTTGAGGAAATATAAATTATTTTTTAAAGACTATATTTTTCTTTTTATCTACTTTATAAAACAAATGAACTGGTGAAAGAATCATGTCGATATCATTTTCTAAACTCGATATAAAAAATAAAGCACTTTCAACCTATTTTATTTTATTTCTCGGCTCTTAAGGCGCATTGGACGGAACGCTCGGACATGTGTCGACTATTTTTCGATGTAGAATTACCAGGAAAAAAATTGGTCCAAATCGGTGACCCCATCGCTGTATACTCCCATTTTAAGTTTTTACAAACTGATTTTATTTGAATTTCTTGATCCTCAGTATTGTATGCAACCAATGCTCATGAAATGTACTTAAGAAGTGTGATTTAAACAACTATAAATATCAATATTTTATGAATTTATTAACTACAGCAAGTGTTGGCAATGAGTTGTTTCTTATGTTTATCGACGAGGTGTTTGTAAAAATACTGTATAATCACAGTAAACATGATTTAACCCTCCACGAGTAGGAAAAAAATTCCTATTTATAACATCCACTTATAAATGTCACGATTGTCCCAATAATCGTAATAATCTTAAGGTTACCACTATTTTTTTGCCAGACTAGTTTTTTTCTAGTAACTCTAGCCACCACTTCTAGTGATAGTGCCACGACCATAGGCACGGAATGTCCTAACCACTCACCCCATCGGGGCTTTAAGAATGGGAAACTCGGAATGCGTTTGTTAAATAATAGTAAGACATTAATATGTCCAGGCGCTCTAACGATACAAATTACAAGATGGAAGTTTTTCCAGGGATTGAATTAACGTAGACTAACTGTCGGAATGTTTCTTGTACATCAACTAAACACACTATACAAAACGCACTATACAAAAAGCACACAATAAAAAAATCTGAAAAATCTCGTTTTTCGATTTGCTCGTCGCAAATTGTCACAACTCTAACCCCTTTAGAATAGCTGGAAATGCCTTAAATAAAGTATGGAGTAAGGCTATTTTTCAATATATTACTTCGTCAGTGACCTGAAAATGTTGGTTCACTATTTTGCTCCGATTTTTATATTCGATAGTTCAATATGGTAGAAAATATGTGGCAGAAGTTCTTAATGAAAATATGTAAAATCAGATCATCAGGGATGAAAAACTATTCCAAATACATATTACTATTGAGTGAACCTCATTGAATAATTTAGAACGTTGTGGAGTTGTTAATACAACGATTAACTAAGATTCAAAATTAGTAGGCGGATCAATCATTCCAGAAGCAAGAGGTGTAGTTTTGACACCTCAAGTGGCGAAGTACTTAACAACCATTCGCCCCTTAACAACCATTGGTTCTTATGTCCCAGGAAACCAGCTTTATATTTCCTAAGCAGGTGCTGAAGGTCATATTCAGGGCTAATAAAGAGACTAAATGTTTTAATTAAAACCCCGCAGAATGTATATAATTATTTTTCGATTAATCGCTCTTTTTAGGAGAGATATGCAGATGAAGTGGGAAAAATTACATACTAAAATATAAGATTTTTCAGTATTCAAAAAATCCGAATGAAGTCCTAAATAAACAATTTATACCTACATTGAATACCAATTACATAATTTTACTTTTTAATCGCAAACGACACGAAAGTAAAACCCGTACAGAGTTGAATGTATTTTGAAAGTGAGCACCTGGCTGAAGAAATGAAGCTGTGTCGTCCCTTCAGCCTAACATAAGTAAAATAAAGGAAACCGACTGATTGAAAATATCGGGGAATTCCTTTCCGATACAAAAAAACGTCAACAAATTTGAAAATTTCTTACATAGCAACTAAAAAAAAAAAAAAAAAAAAAAAAAAAAAAAAAAAAAAAAAAAAAACTTGTAAGGAGTAGCGTTCATACTACTGCAGCCGGGTGAGGATGGGATGCTGCAACTATTTAGGAGCATTCTTGATCCAACTATGCCTAGAATACTTGTGGGACCACATTAAACAAGCAGTTACTCGTGTGAGTGAATCCAAGAACTCCGCAGTCTGTATCGGTATTTAATTCACGAAGTTGTAGTGATGCGACTTGCACAATTCGAAGGCGATCACATTAAAAGAATCATAACGATTTTTTATTTAACTTAACTGAGAATGATAATCTTTATTAAATATTTGAATTCCAATTGAACTATTTTAGTTAATTTTTAAAGACTTTGAATGTACTATATTTGCTAGACAGTGGCCTGCAGGACCGTGGAGCCTCATCTTCATAATGGCTGAAAAATAATGAATAAAACCCCCAAAGAGGTCCATGGTTAAACTTCCCATTATTCAAAGTAAACAATGAGAGAGGACCTCCTTGATCCACTGTCCTCTTTTGAGACAAGTTTCTCATCAGTACAATACAAGTTTCAGCATTGAGACTAGCGAAGAATTGAAGTACGAATGAATCAGCCTTGTATGGCCTATCCTGAGACAGAATAAAATGACTTCTTCCCGTCAATGTTGTGTTTTACAAGATGAACTTTTTCACATCACAATGAAACTAGGTTTACAATTTACGAACCGACGATGTCACACATACTCCTTTTGAGATAGTCTCGATTGGTCGAGTGTCTGAATCGGTGTTGAAGAATATAATATTGAGAAGTTTCTTAATTGATTAGCAGAATAATCTGGGGGATATGTGATACTGCGGTCCCTATCTATATTAGTCTTTATTTTATTTTTTTATTTCTTATACATCCACAGCATTTATAGTACTTTCTAATATTAATAGTATACTGATTATTCAATGTACTACTTAGGAAAATGTTTGTAAGGCATCTGTCAACAGCGGTTGTGGTATTATTGTGATTAGTATTATTTTGTATTAAAACAATTTTTTTCAGATAGCTTACAAATCAGGTATAAAGAGAAAGAAGGACTGAGAGATCTGAACGAAATCACTTAGTACACAGACGAAAATTAATTAAATACCCCCATAGTAAGGGACAGAAGCCGAACATTTAACATACACTGTGAGGAAATATACACAATACATATAATTAAGACCTTTAATGCTTTATAATGAATGTCACTCGTAATATACCAATATAGCTAAAATTAAGAATCATAACTGTCGATTCATTCTTCGCTGAAAAAAGAAAAACAAAAACCAACAATACAAAACTAAATATTGGCATGAGCGTTTGATGGATTCAATTAAAATTCCATTTGGAAATTTAAAGGGTAAATCTGTTGATCCAAGAGAATAATAGGGGAAGGTCACTAATGAGTCATAGCAGATAAAAAGCAATTAATTATGATTCTATCCAACAACGATCTATGAATTTTCATCGAGTTGTATGCTAGGAATTCAAGAGATTAATCGTCTCAAGCCCTGGCAAGTGAAATTCCAATGCCACCGAAAAGCATATGTTTTAGTATGTATGTACTTTCTGATATTCTTCTAATAAATTAATATGATTTCTCTACTTAAATGAATATGATTGTAATATAAAGTAGGTAAGAATGTGTGTAGTCGTAAAGTGTATTTAGTAAGAATAAGTAGCACAACCCTAGCTGTCACGAAATAAGGAATTTGAGACCCGTACATAATCTAGCGGTGCACTTTTGGATTTCTCAAAGTTTTGGGTTCCTAGTTAAGAAATTCTGTTCTTTATTTTGCTTGTTATGCCCTCGTGCCAAGGTAGCCATTTGTTTAATAATATTTGAGCAGACATATGAACAATCAAATACATTAAACAACGAAACTTTTTCACTGTGTTCAAGGGAGCGTAATGAGCTCAATAAGTCTGTAAATAGGATTATATTGCCGTCTTCAGCTTTCTATTTTAATAATAAATTTCATTAGAACTATGTTTATAGCTTTTAGTTCAGCATAACAGATACCCGTGTAATGATATTGTTGATACAAATGTAAAGTATCGAATGTGAAAATCACCACTTTCCTGAGTGAAAAAACTTTCATTTATTATTTTGCTTTTGGCCAGTTAAATGGTCGGCAGGGTTAATTTCCCTTTCACAGAGTGAACGTAGATTCGAGACTTTGCCGTCCATCAGTCCAACAGCAATCAGTGAAGATTGAAAATGAAAAATGCGTTTTTCCACAATTGATAATTTGCATTTTTATCGACGATATAATTTAATTGATTTTCATTAATGGCTGCTGAAGAAGTTCCAAATCGTTTTGTGTAAATGTGGAAATAGGAAAGTTTGGTAGCCATGAGTGAGGTAAATCCTTAACGCTTGCAAAGTAAAGGATGTTAACGGTTTAAGCGGTTACTTTAATGGGAGATTCCTGTCAATGAAATTTTGCAGTTGCCAAAATCGCTGTGGCTTCTTTTTTCGCATTATTTTTTAAAGGGAGTGGTTTACAAAGAATATATTAAAGCTTGAGATTTCTTTAAAAACAAAATGCTAAATTCATCCGTCTGTACTCCAACAGTGAGCCCCAATTCTACAATTAGCAGAACTAGATCTAAAAGATCTGGAAATTATTTTCTGAATTGTGTTTCAGTTTTGATGGTTTCTGTTGAGTAGGTAGCTTAAACTACTAAAATATGAATTAGCTATGATGCTATAATCCAGTAGATACGATGAAACGTAAGCACTAATCGCGCCGTCGTGTTAGTAAGAATTCAATTTTTTTTTTTTTTTTTTTTTTTTTTTTTTTTTTTTTTTTTTTTTTTTTTTTTTTTTTTTTTTTTTTTTTTTTTTTTTATCCGACAGTATAAAAAAAAGTGGAGAAATACACGTTAAAAAGTGGTCAAAATATAAAAAAATTGCCATTGATAAGTATATAGAGGTAACTTAGCTCATCTTGTGAGAAATACTTTAAAAAAGTAACATTGACTGGTGGATCGTGTCCACTCATCTTTTGGGTATAGGAAGCAAAAAATACAAGATATCTTACATTTCCAAAGGAAAAAATTCACATATATGAGACTCTGATCTGATATTTGCCCGGGCAGGCTAAATATTTATCTGACAGACCAAATATATAAACTTTTTGCCAACTTCTGTAAAGGAAGACAGGAAAAAAGTGGAATATACATTACACATCTTACGGTTTTCCTAGTAAGCCAGTACACCAGACCCTTTCCACTTATGATATGCTGGCCAAAATTTATTATTTTTCACAAGGAATGGGGGAAAACTTGGAATTTGTGTATTTATAGCACATTTTATACTCAAAAGAAAAATGAAAAAGTTAGCAAAAATTAATTACTAGTCTATTGATTCGGGTAGACTTCCACAGTATGTGTTAATTAATGTTTTGACTTCTTCTGGATATGTCAAAGTGTTAATAACCGATGTTTCACCAGACATTGTGCAGGCTTCCTCTGGGTTTCTAAACACGGTGCAGCAGGAAATTTATTTAAAACTCCAACCAAGAATGGAACGCGTTAGCCACTTGACCACGGGAGACCCTGTCTCCTATCAATTATTGTAACTATCTTGTAATTTCGATACTGTTATATTTTTCTTTAATTAATTAGTTAATGGTTCCCATTAATGTACCCTAATTTTAGATAATATAATCCCGTTTATCAGAAGACTCCAGCAATTAGGCACAATTTGAAATTTCTCGCACAAGCAGCTAATCCTATTTTACCTCGCTGATATTAATAGAACGCCTATGAGTACCGACAAGAATGGAATCCTAGCGAGCTGGATTTATAGATAATATTATGTTATTTTATTGTTAAGGTCAAATATTCTGCACAGCGTTCATTATAAGGAAAGCAAGGATAAGACACCCAAACTTACCATTACAGATAACACAATCTATAATAAAGTAAGCATCTCATTATTATTTTCCACCCTTTATTTTATAAGCCGCAGATTATACCTAACATGAGATAAAAGAAACCCACAAACTTACTTTGTATAGAACTTCCAAAATAAACAGTAATTCATAACCTCTTCACTGATAAAGGGTTTTGTTCTGAGGTAGCGATGATTCCAGCCTCTCCATCATCGCTCGAGTCCATTAAAAGACAATTTATTCGTAATACATTTCATAAAGTACAGACTATCTCCATAAT
Organism: Gonocerus acuteangulatus; assembly: GCA_946811695.1. Taxonomy (NCBI): domain Eukaryota; kingdom Metazoa; phylum Arthropoda; class Insecta; order Hemiptera; family Coreidae; genus Gonocerus; species Gonocerus acuteangulatus. The sequence goes on from OX328127.1 coordinate 44,981,333, forward strand.
AAATATGCCCCTCATAAATACAATTTTCGACCTAAAAGAAATATTTAGGTTCTTATTTTATAAAATGTATGGTTTGTTTAAAAGTCGTGCATATTTGAAAAAATAAATTATTTTCAATTTTGAAGAATGTAATATGTATAGTCATATTCGCACATTCCGAAGGACTGCGGCTACTGTGGCTATACTCACGTATCGATTTTGGAAAAAAATGTCTGCAAATCTAATTGATTCTGTCGACAAGATGCCGGCAATTAAAACGTTTATATTAAATATTATTATTATTCTTGTAGATGACCCAAAATATTTCTTAATGCGTTTCGTTCTTTTAGGCTTAGGGTCGGAAAAAGTAGTACTTCGTTGTGTCACACCACTTTATTTTTATGTCCTACATGTTTCGTGCTTAATTCATTCGCACCTCGTCAGGGGCACTTCTTGCTAAGAAGTCCTCTCGTCTCCTCATGTACCTTCTACGAAGGCAGGGGTAATACTGTATTACCCCTGCCTCCGTAGAAGTTACATCGAACTAAAGAATTTAGTAACCTTTCGAATACCCGTCTTCCACATACTACGATTTCCCAATCGTTTTCGAGATATTTTAGAAAATATACTGAGATCCGAAAACTTTGTATCACCATTAATACATTTTTTTTTCCATTTACTTATTACCTCCAAACGTTATGAAAGTTTAAATGAACATACATTTACATGTTTCAAGTGAACCAATCATCGTTTCTGAATACCCAAGCAGAAAATTCGTTTCTGGGTAATACTGTATTACCCCTGCCTCCGTAGAAGGTACATGAGGAGACGAGAGGACTTCTTAGCAAGAAGTGCCCCTGATGAGGTGCGAATGAATTAAGCACGAAACATGTAGGGCATGAAAAATAAAGTGGTGTGACACAAGGAAGCACTACTTTTTCCGACCCTAAGCCTAAAAGAACGAAACGCATTAAATATTATATATATATATATATATATATATATATATATATATATATATATATTCGAATCCAAGTATATCTGATAAATTAAATATATTCACATTTCTTGAATATTCCTTGTTGATTTTTTTTTTCAATTTTACAAGTTTCGTGGCCTCCTTGCTAAAACATTTTCTGTATGCATCACTTTGGTTAATCCAATAAAATATCTTAATACTAAAAGTACAGTTTTTGAAACTCACATATAAAAATTCTAATGTTTGTCAATATATAAGAATAATGTTTAATGTGCATATCCTGCATGCTCGTCATACATATTATCAGCCAGAGTGATAATATGCATGACGAGCATGCTTATCACCTGAACGAGAAGCTTAGAAATTAGGTGATTCTAATCAGCTGATTTCTGTATACATTTGATGAAACATATGATAAGTAACAAATGTATACTATTATTTTAAATCGATTTCCTCTGTTGAGATCGAATTTATATTTGTCAAATACCACTCACTCACACACTAACTGACCTATTATCGCCCAGCCCAAACCGTTCGACAGAAAGATTTGAAATTTTGCATGGACACTCCCTACCATCGTAAAGCACGGGTAGTCAGCTAGTGCGATTATAAAATAAATTAATTGAAATAAGTTAATTTTTTTTAAAGACCTACGCCACATATATCCAATATAAGTATATGTGTATATCAGTGTTGGGTATTATTCGAATAAATTAAAATTCGAATGATCATTCAAATAAATTTTAGTGAATGATGAATAATTCACTAAATTATCTTATTCACACAATACATCATGAATTATTCACAGAATTATTCGTTATTCATTATTCGTTATTCTTTATGTCCAGTTGGTTTACTGAATAAGTCCACCGGGGGAGTCTGGGGGAGGTTACACAAGTGTTGACAACAAGTGTTTTGTACAGTAGTTAAAAATAATTTTGCTTGTAGTATTGATGAATAATTTTTCGGAAAATGTGGTCCGGATTGTGGAAAAGTGTTTTTCGAAGTTAGGAGCAAGTAAAAATTGATTAATAATACCTGGAAATTTTAAATTTGCACTATAGTGTATTCTTATCAATATGTGGACTTTCTTGCCTTGTTTTTGATAAAGATGCTTTCCAGCTGCACCTCTGAATGACGTATCGATGGTAAGCTTCTATGCACATTATATTGGAAAAAGGAAAATATCGAAAACATTTCATTTTTAAACTTTTGTCTACAACAAAGAATAAAACGTGGTGATTGAAGATCCGTCGCCATTTTTCTTGATGACGTCATTGTTATAACGTCATTTGTTTCTACACCCGCGATTTTGATTAAATTGAAAAGTTTCGTTTGCTATTTCGTCACTATCTAAATAGAACAACACAGCATTGCCTCCTGCCCGAGAGATACTGACTTATCCTATCTCTTATCTACTACATCCTCTAATCCTTAATTACTTATCTCATTCTCAGATTTACTATTTCTCTTTAAAATAAATACTACCGAAATGGATAACGAGTTTGAAAGTAAACCAGGTCCTTCACTGGACGATGTTTTCAACATGTTAACACTAATCCACAAGGACGTAAAAAAGAGCAATGAGGAAGCAAAAATATATAAAGAGGAGCTAGAAAAAACCAAAGAACGAGTCCAGGCTCTAGAATCAGCTCAAAAAGATTTAGTAGCGGAGCTTCAAAATCTTCATAAAATAATCGAGGAACAGGACACCCTGAGACGAAGAAAAAATTTAATTTTGCATAATTTTCCTGAAAGTAGGGACGAATCTTCTTTCAGCCTTGTTGATGGTTTTGTCCAGCTCATCGAGGAAAAACTTCAATTTCCCCTATAAACAATTGAAGTGGATTGTGCCATTAGACTGGGGCGTAGGGTTGAAGGTAAAACTAGGCCAGTTCTTGTTAGATTTAATACGATTTGGAGAAAATATGAAATACTTCGTTCGAATAACAAAATTAAGGAATATGGTTTAAGTTTTTCAGACGACCTTCCGAAAGAGATAAGATTCAAACGAAGAGAACTTATACCATATCTTGCGCAGGCCAGAGAGAAAAATATGCATGCAGTGTTGAGAAGAGATAAACTCTCCATGAATGGTCAGCTCTACTCCCTTGAAGACCTAAAGAGGAATAAACATTTAATGAAAACCAGGGGAGCAGCGAGGCCTAGCGAGGAGATGGAGAAAGCATCAGGAGCCGACGATACGAGTAGTCACATGAAGAAGGCCTATCAGAAGACTGAGGAGAATATCCTAGCGGAACGGACTTCATCGAAGCTGGAAAAGTTGGCGTTTAGACGTTACACAATATCTCTCAAGAGTCCACGCAGGAAGATGTTGATGCCATAACCGAAGCGTGCTCTACTGCCTCAACTGAACCCGACCCAGCAACCAATAGGAATAAACCACTGCTCCTGAAATGTGGAGAATTTAAGAATTTTGTTAGCCGACTTCTCAATTTCAGCTATTACGCTTTATGAAAGTAGAGATATATATGCTTCTTGGAAACATAGCCAACTGATAACAAAGATTAATTACAAAAAAAAAAAGGAAAAAAAGAATAAGAAAAAGAAATTCAACAACATTGAATGAAACAGTTCTCAAATATCAAGAAGGCTCCAAAAGTATTTAGATGAAATCTTGAAAAACAAAGGAAATTGTTCTTTGAAATGGTATATAGGAAATTATAGACTCAATCAGTGAGCTGTAACATTATAACACGTCTTCATCAACATGAACATCAATAAATGCAGTGCATATTCAACCTCATCAGTGAATGTGATTAGTGATGTGAAAAGTGAAGTTTTTTATTTTTATGATTTAACCGTAAAAATTTAAAATATGTATATATATTTTTTTCATTGGATATTATTTACATAATATCCATTTAAGCCAGTGAAAATTTTCCCTTTATTATTACTATTATTTTATTTCATTTTACAAAAGGTTTTGTAATGTTGAATTTGATGATTTTATCTTATTATTATTTTTTAATTACTGTTTATATATAATATAACCAGACTCCCTGTAAATTGTAATTGTAATTTACAAAATACAGTAATTATTGATTGATTGAATGAGTCCACCTCAAACACTATATATATATATATATATATATATATATATATATATATATATACATATTTCCGGCTATCGACATCATAATAAATCTTTCATTATTCAATAAAATATGATTATTCTGATTGATTATTCGAATAATTTGTAAATAAAATATAAATTTCATTCACAGAATAATGAATAAAAGTAATTATTCTTCATTCGGGAATAAAATAATACATTAATTCATTATTCTTTATTCATTATTCTGAATTATTTTTGCCCAACACTGGTGTATATATATACACGAGTGAGTGGTATATATAAATATTTTGTAGTCCACGTAATATGGATTATTAAAAATAGAAATATTAATGAACTATTAGAAAATTAGTAGATTTTTTTTTTTTTAAACGACATGTCCATGCATCCAGGTAATGAATGTTCACTGTTTACTCGTCAAATATCAAACACAAACACTTGTTTAGTAATGAAGATATTTCTTGCTACTTCCTCTTCTTCTCCTACATTTATTATTGATTACAGGGAAATGGGAAACTTTGACTTCCTGGAATATATATATATATATATATATATATATATATATATATATATATATATATATATATATATATATATATATATACAATTGGTACTCAAATTACGTTTTTGAGAATGAAATTTAGGTTTTTCAACTGGTTTAAATTATTTGGAAGATTCATTCGAGAGAAGTTCAACGGTCCTGTAGGAAATGAGGCAAGACATTCTGAACTTACAGACCGATCTGCCATGCAAGCCATATTGGGGACTAGAGGAAATCACAGGGCATTGATGTTATTGACTATGTGTTATTACTAGATGCTCAGTGGAGATGTTTTTGGAAGCAATTTCGAGGAGAGAGTCGTTCCATTGACCAATTCTGCTGATTAATGAACTTCATTTCAAACAAATTATTTTTATCTTTACCAGGGGGGGTATCCTTGAACACATTAATGTCCAAAAACTCTTTATTTCATTTCGATGGAATTGATAGAGGTGTTACTGACTGTTTTACACCAAATACTTGTTTACGTTTTTTTTTTTTTTGCCTTAAATAAAAAATAAATACACCAATTATAGATGAATATTTTCTAGAATTCCTTCAAAATAAGAAACTTACTGGAGTATAGAACCCTATAAGTAATCTCCACTGGCTACAAATTCTCGCGAACTACAACAATATTAAAGTGCCTTTAAGGTACTTGGGAAAGGAGGGGGGAAGGGTTTCGACCCATCCTATATTGATAAGTCAATCAATTTTCATTAGAGATGTTTTCTTCGTAAAGTAGGTTAGCTCAGGAAACTCCAAAGATCCTCAAGGTACATCATCAAGTTTGCTACCGAAAGTTTAAGCCAAATCACAAATCAATGATCATTGCCTTCCGCATGAAGACTATTTTATTTGTTACGCCAAGTTTAGGAAAATCAATAATTTGGGATGGAAAACTTCATAATGAAAAATCATGATTCCGGTGATTGGGGCAATTGACTACGAATTGTCGAGTATAGACAAGAAAACTTGATTATGGAGGAAATGAAATAATGTTTCCACCGCATTCTTAAAAGTCCGTCACGCAGGAGCTGCATAACTAAGCACTTTCCACAGAATTTTTGTAGTGTAGACTACATTACTGAATAATTTGCTGTAAATAACCTATATAAATAAAATAAAAACGTGAATAGTTCTGCTCATTTAGGGTGATTTCTTATGATAACTGTTCAATTATTAATTTTGTAAATAATTTTCTTCCAGAGTTGTCATGTTAATACATGATACTGTACTACTTAATAAATACACAAAAACTTCATTTTCCGTCTTTTGATTTGACGCAGGAACAGGATACAGTCCCCCTAGTGGGAGATAGCGCTCCTCGCGGCGGCTTTGGGAACCTACGTCTGCCAGGCTAATGCTAATGAAACACGAGTTTAAAGTAAACCCTCCTTTCCAATAGACCGATTTACTTCATTTTCACAACACTTCTTTCTCATTAGTTACCCACACTGTATACCGCGTTTACACGCGTATACAATACAGCAGAAATTACGACCGGTATGAGTATAATAGTACTTTAGGTCCGGAGTAACCCCCCCCCCTCCTCCAAATAAGCCGATTTAGTTTATTATTACAACCCATTTTTCTCTGTTGATTAGCACCACGAATACCGAGTTTCGTTGAAATGTAACAAAAATTACGGCTGGTGGTGGCACATTGGTAATGTGGGTCCGGAGTAACCCCCCCCCCTCCTAATGAACTGATTTAGTTTATTTTTACAACCCATTTTTCTCTGTTGATTACCACCACGAATACCGAGTTTCGTTGAAATGTAACATAAATTACGGCTGGTAGTGGCACATTGGTAATGCGGGTCCGGAGTAATCCCCCCCTCCTAATGAACCGATTTAGTTTATTTTTACAACGTATTTTGTCTCGTTAGATCAACATAACGAATACCGAGTTTCGTTGAAATGTAACAAAAATTACGGCTGGTAGTGGCACATTGGTAATGTGGGTCCGGAGTAAACTCCCCCCCCCCCCCCCCTAATGAACCGATTTAGTTTATTTTTACAACGTATTTCTCTCTTTAGATCAACATAACGAATACCGAGTTTCGTTGAAATATAACAAAAACTACGGCTAGCATGGTCAAATGAGTGTTTTGGGACCGGGGTAAACCCCCTCTCGGTGGGCCGATTTTGGTGGTTAACGAAGTCGTTTAATCCTTTGCTAATTGAACGCTGTATACCACGTTTCGTGAAGAAAAAAACAAAAGCTCTGGCCGCTATCGTGTTAACACACACACACACACACACACACACACACACACACACACACACACACACACATATATATATATATATATATATATATATATATATATAAATTTTAACGGGGTTCATTTTCGGTGTCTACTAGGTAGGATCGATAAAGATTTGAAGAAATACTACTTCAAAATAAATATAGCTACTAAATAAAATAGCTACTTTCCTGCGGAGGAAAGTGCTAAAAGAATAAATGAAAAGGAAAGCCAAATGATGCTTGTGTCGGACGAGATCAGGATCAATTTCTGTGTATTTTAAATGAGATTGTCTACGACTGACGTCTATTTTTCCTCCTTTACCATCACAGCTATCATGAAGAAGCTAAGAGAATCTCAGCTGTAGATAACAGAGATATTGTAGAACGGAGTGATGTAGGGGAAAAAGTTGGGTGATGCCTTAATGAAGATGTCTGAGAATTTTTAAACTGTTCTCGTCTAGTATTGTGCGACTAAGTTCCACATGATAAATCAAGAAAATAGCTCTTTAGTTGTTTACTGCAGTAAAAGAGGTCTAACGAATTCTAAATTAATTTAAAAGTACATAAAGTTTATCGGTACATGAACATATTATATAAAGACATCCATAATTTTTAACAATCTTAATAAAACTACATTTTTTATTAGAAAATTCGTTTTATTTTGGACGAAGTTTCGGCTTTAAATTCAAGCCACCATCAGGGCTCATTTTTTTGTGTGCAACCCAGAAAACCCTGACTATATCTTCCTTAGAAAATATATTCCTTAACATCTTCTATATTTACACTATATTACTATTACATACTATCATATAGTGCCATTATACACAATTTTTTTTTAAACATAATTCAGATAATAATTACTGTTAAATTATACCTTCCCTACTCACAAACACTTAAAAAATAATAAACAGATAATAATTGTAACCGACGTTGTTTTTTGTCCACAATACTTGACAAAGGAGTTTAATTATTTTCTTTTAACGGAATCAAAGTCTGTAAGAAATAAAATACTTATTATAGCAATTGTATCACTAGGAATAATGCAAAACTCAATAATGATCATAAAAAAAAAATGATGATGAAAAGGTTTAGAATCCAGGATAGACCAGGAAGTAATATAATTCCAACATTGTACGTCAACTTCATTTCCAGTTACCTTCGGTCTCATTGTTTGTTCTATCTCGACCGAACTGAGCATTCCAATTTCAATCTCTTCAATAAACCTGCCGGGGTGAAAAAGAAATTTCAAAAACTCCCTTCCACTCAATCAACGCCCTCAATATTGCAATGGTCCAGCTCAATTCTATCTTGTATTATATTTACTTTCAGAGACCTTATGTGCTAATGATTATTCTATAAATAAAATTATTATGATCTGTAATTGTGTTCCGTCCCCCAGGACACGGAGCACATTAATCAGGAAATGAGCGACTTGAATAAACATAAAAATTCCGAAGAGATCCTTGCCCAAGTGGAATAAAACAGTGTGGAAATTTTCGGACATAGCAAATAATAAAACTGCATTTTAAAATAAAAAATAAGTTTTCATTAATGCCAGCTTTTCGGCTAGAATTTCATGCCTTCGTCAGGGCTATAAGTCGCGGAATAACACTTCCTTATGAAAGCCGTTTAATCTCTTGTACAGAGATGTTGCGTCCCCCATAAGGATCATTCCTTTCTCTGCTCATAGTAGTGAAGTGGGAGACACATTTTATTTTGAACTGTCTGCGGTTTGCAACAAGCTCTCAGAACGATAAGGAAATTATAAATATATAGTTTTCCGTATTCAAATAACCCGCCTTGCACCGTATTTAAATACTACACATTGTGAAACAAGCCTACCCGTGTCATCTGGATTCAGGAGCAGGAGATATTGGAGATCAATCTTGCACTAGCCCATGACTGCTAGGTAAGAGCTATTTATTGTGTCCAATATGCATAATGGATCATGTGAATCACATCCACAAACATCCATTTTTTGTAAATTGCGATCAAAATGTGGGGACCTCGGTTGCGGTTTGAGTTTTTGCTTAGCAATCTACTCAAAAAATCATGTATATCAGTGACGTCACGATTTTAACCGGTAGTCCGACCTTTGCACTTTGAACGTGAATGTTTTCTCTAAATTCAACAAGCCCGTGAGTTTTTTTTTATTTACCTCATTAAAGATTCATTTTCTATTTACAACCTCTAGACTGTTGCCTTCCGGTTACCCATCTACCTGAATGAGACTTTACATTTATTATTCCTTCGCATTAATTTCAAGTGATGTTTGTGATATCTAGAATTTATGCATTCCCCAATATTTGAAAAACTACAATGAACAATTTAATTTTTAGAGAAAAATTAATTTATCCGATTTGTATTATTATAAAAGAAGAATTTTATGAATTGTAAAAGAAGAATTATTTTTTTGTCTTGTGGCCAAGTCCTTGTGTCCTTATTAACACACAATACTTAACTGGCTTTAGGGCGGCCTTGGAGAGTAAATATATTTCATTACCCCTAGAGTTGTATAGGTAGTTTCGTTGCAGCAAAACTAAAATTACCAAGGCCGCCAGTATCAAAAGTTAGTTCATTTGGGTAGTTTCAGGTCAACTCCTCCTAATGGACTGAATTTTCTATTTCCATAAAATCATTTTATCATTACTTAAAGTTGTTATAAAATGAGTTTTGTTGTAATACAACGAATTCTAATAGAACGATAATCATTAGACAATTCGGTCCCATTTTATTAATATAACATTATATAATTACAGATATGCCTCTAATGGTCAGAATAATTAGAGGCATATCAGTAATTTTAGTACAGAGTAAACCTCTACTCATTATAAACGCTTAGTACTTATTTTAATATGATACTTCTATTATATTACTTTCTGGTTTCGAGCGGCTTCGTAGGCTCTGAATTTAATAAAAATATGTTTAAGATATTCACAAAAAAACAGTGCATTTAGGCGTAGATTCTTTTTCAAATAAAGATGCATGGGGCAGATTAGTATGTCTAATTCTTTTCAAATTCTAATAAATAATACTTCTATGGACCTGAACCAGCCTGAGGGGTATTTCTAACCCTAGTCAAAAGAATTATTAGTGACTTGTCGTGAACGAAAATCTAGGCATTTGGCAAAGAATCCTAATTCAGTGCATCTCTTAAGCCTGAAACGAGCAAAAAAAAAATACTATTGCTTCTTAGAAGCACTAAGAAGGAAATCTTTACATAGGCCATGCAAGGATGAACAAATATCTACATAACATAGTCCTGGCTACAACCTCTCTATGCAGGACATGTGGGATAGAAGAGGAAACACCACTACATGTGATTTTTTCTTGCACAGCACTTGCAAGAATGCGTGTTTTGGACCTAGGCACTGGCGATATGACGGACTTATGTCGACTTGCTTTCCCCTGTAAGGGGGGCTCTGATTCCATCTATCTTTCGGGATTATTTCTGTTATCTAGTAATCAGTATGGACAACGATTTGATGACATTTTTCACTATTCGATTCAAGAGAACGACCTATCAGTGAACATTTTTTTTTCTTTAGGAATCTACTAATATAAACAAAAGTACGCCTCTCAACATTTTGCAAGGAGCTTTAAAATAGTATTAAATAAATAAAATCGATTTGGGAAGTCTGGGATTGAAAATTATCTGTTGCTGTTAATAAGATAAACAAAAACGAAAATAGGAAAACAAGTTCATGCCTGTGAAGAATAGGAAGAGCATCAACGAACGGCCATGAATTGGATTTCCCTATCATGCCCGAATGAATTTCCATTTCAATTTCACCCCTTCGAGAAAAAAAAACAGAAAAAAAAACTAATTAATTCCACTAAATCCGCCAATAGAAGGAAGGACACATCCTACGACAGATCGAGTGGACATTTATCAACCTTGATATCCATTCTAATTCATTTCAATAATTATACATACATGAAAAAGAAATAAAATGGGGAATAGTGAAAAATCCAAATCCTTATTAGAATAGAAATATTTATGTACTGAATTATAATATTCAAGAAGTTGGTTCTAGGGCATAACAATAATTATTTATTATAATTATTAAACTCCGCTTTATATTGTAAGGGTAAAACTAACATTAAATGTGGATCAATAAATCTCTTTATATAAATTTAATAATATTGGAGTAATATTTTAAGAGAAGTCCGATATCAATCTCGTGATTTGATTTAAATGCTTTTAACATTCAGCGGATTATTAAAATATCCCTCCTCGATTCAAGAAATGTTTTATTTCATAGATTATATTCAAATATTGTATTGTAGGATTTAACAATCATCGTTCAAATGCAAAATATTAATCTTCACTTTGAACATGACAAGAGTTTTTTTGTACTAGATAATTATATTTAAAGTCGTCAGTCATATTGTCAATACAAGTCCCATCCCATCGAAACTATTGGGTAAAATGAAATATTAAAACGTACTCTTTATGAAAACTAACCGATAGTATAAAAATGTTACCCGAACACTGAAGTAGAAAAATGATTTAGTATTGAAAAGCAAGTGGTCAGTAACAGAAACCAAACAAAAAAGCATTAATAACATATAGAAGGTTGCAAACAGCTGAAAGACAAAAGGGAACCATAGGCAACCTTATGAAAAGACTTTATGACCTAATGTGTAGGAAATAACCAGGCGAGGAAAATGATTAACATTGCATGGTGTGTGGATCCACTACAATATGTGAAAAGCACTAAAATATGTGAAAGAAATAAGTCAGTACCAAGTGAAAGAAAAACCTTTAACTGTTAATGATTCAAATGAGTAAAGACAGTATAAAGAGGATGTATAATGAATTTTCTTGCCAGGAAGCGAATATTGTGGCCAGTAGACTCCTATGTGCTTTGATTTCAATTTAATAAATACCTAGATAATATTGTTTTCGAGGTATTCAATAATAATGTTCCAGCCAGAACTGGAAGAGACGGACTGTATTTAATTCAGAGCCTTTACATTTTCAGGAGATCCAAGAGGAATGTAAATAATTAAAACCCGACAATAAATAAAACTAGACTAATTGTACTAATTAAGAGGTGGAATCAAACAATCACTCCGGATTTTTTATTTAAAAGTTACCTTATTTAACAAGTTTTTTGCTCAGAATAAACTATATTTCAGTAAAGCAATTATGAATGTCAAACATGTGAACAATTTTCAACGCATTCCGTCGTTTAGGAGAAAACTAAACATAAAATATAGTATTTTCCTCTTTTCTCAAAAAAGGATCGACAATGTTATTAACTTAATATTCAGTTATCCACAACAAATACTTACCTATATTAAGTATATTCATACTTATTATTATTAAATGGCTATAATTCCTGTATATTAACCCTATGTCCAAATGGGCGATAAGCACGCTGGGTGTAAATAGCAACCCTATATTTTTGGGTAGCCCATTTCCAGGCATAACTACTGAATAAGGGGATTTTAGAATTTTTTTTTTTTATCCCAGATGATGTAAAGATAAAGAAAATCCATCAGATTTTCTGGGAAGTTGCAACCGTAATTTGCTTTTAGATACACGTCGCCATGAGAGAGAGAAAGTAAATTTACTTGGGGCACTAAACTTTCTGATTTTAAAATCAAGTTTTTCTCTCACGTTTCTTATACTGGTCAGTAAAATGTATGTTTGTTTGTCTATATGTAGTATCATTTTCTTGAGCAAAAACTAAATTCATAAATTAAACTCCAAAATAGACATAAAAGTAGGAAAATATATTTAAAAAAAAAAAAAAAAAAAAAAAAAAACAATAGAAATTTCCTCCCGAGTCCAACAGATCAGGCATTCGTTAAAAACCTACGCTGGAGTTTCGTTGGTCCAAAAGCACTAGTTTATAAATAGAAGATAGATTTCAAAATTCATATATTCTATTTATCGGTTTTAAATTCTAACGTCAACTTATAGATAATATAGATTTTGGAGAAGAGAACTCCTCAATTCATTTATTCAAGAAACTTCAAAAAGATTACTTCTGTTATTCAACAGATTGATATCTGACGGCAATACCTTCAGAGGTCCTTTAGCAGAATAGCTAACGCACCGGATACAGACTAAGAAGATGTGGGTTTCAATTCCGTTTGTAGTAGGTAGGAGTTTTCAGCGATAGGCTCGCTGAAAAAAATTCCCTTTTTCACCATGTATGTTTAGAAATAGTGGCAGCCTGTAGATAACCAGGTGGTATAGAGAATAGAAGCAGATGCCCCGAACGAAAGAACGTAAAATATCTAAACATTAGCGTCAATTCTGACGCTGATATATTTATTATGAGCTGTATTAAATTTGTATTTCTTGATCAAATTCTATCTTTAATACATTAGATTTCTCAAAGAAGTTGTTTCTCAAAAATGTACCTGATCAAATAAACCAGCATTGCAACCGAAATTTAATTGATTCAATAATTCTAATAATAAAATACTAATTGTCATGCAGCAGATAACTTCAAAAGAGATTGCATATTTTTGTTCTGTATTTATGAGCTGGCTGCTACCTTTTAACGATTCGTTTATTTCATATCAGGTATTCGGTCGATGTAGTCTTAGTATTTACGGAAGTACATGTTTTATCAAACACATTTGAAGACCATATATCTCAGTAAACTTTCAATGGCCCATTTATTAACGACCAACGGGGAAAAAATTGAGTGTGAACACATATTAATCATAAACAGACTTATAATTATTAGTGTTTTGGCATGTTTCTTCACTGCTTTGTTGTGTTATGTCATTCGACGTCCATGTGTCGAAATCATGAACAGCGTATTTATGACAATAACAATTTCAATTAAAATTCTTCCATACTGAAATAAGTAGAACTACTGAAAAAAGGGTCTCCCGTGGTCTAGTGGCTAGCGCGCAGGATTCATAAGCGGGAGATGGTGGGTTTGATCCCCACCGGAGACAGGAATTTTCTCATCACAGGGCTCGCTGAGAAAATACCTGGCTGCACCCTGGATGTCGGCGCTTAATGGCCAAGAATTATGTCGATGCGCCGTAAAAAAAATAAATAAATAAATAAATAAAAACTACTGAAAAGCTGTCTTGGTCGTAAAACCACAGATAAGATCAAAAATTAATTTTCGAGAGAACGGCAAAATGTCCTCCATAAAAATGAGTCCCACGAAAATATGCCGTCGTAAATATAGTATGTTCGTTGAATTTTAAAAGGATTTATATTAAGTATAGCTTTTATATCAATTCTTATTATATCCTAGGATTCATACCAGCAATAATGTGGTGATAAAACTTAATGTTCACTCCATGTTTATGTGGGATTTTGAGATATAATGCCACGATACTTCGTTAATTATGAATGGTTATCAGAGACATAAACCATCCATAAAAATTCATTACTCATAAATAAAATTATAATCTACAGAAAATATATCTTCAAAATACCGTAGTAATAGTCTGTTCAGGAGGAACTGCGTAAAAATATATTCAGCAAGTCATGATTTTAACGTAAAATTACATTTATTTTTGCTGGTACATATTTATAAATTGAAAAAAAGAAAGAAAGAAAGTCTCTCACGCTAGCTGCGTAGCTATTCCTCAGGAAGGTACCCTATTGCTAAAGAATTTATAAACAACTTAAATAGTTTTGCTCTTTTAGATTAGTTATAAAAAACTGACTCAATTATTAATTTCTTATTCCGCTTTTGGTATTTGTACTCATACAACTGCGCTATGAATGCATGCCGTTAATTTCATCCGTTTTTGTGTATTTCTTTGCCACTGTCTGATCGGAGCAGGAGAAGAGTCACTCTTCTTTAAGCTGAAGTCAGTGCTTGATTGAACACCCAAATATCTGTCATGTTACGGGGTATTATGGAATCGGAGCACCGCACTGCATCCAAAGTCAAGGCCTGGCGAACTATTCACTCTAGAGCCAACCTCACTCTAGAATAATGCAAGCCTAGAAATTACTTCTTTTTCACCACTTTCTGAGGGTAGTGCATTTTTTATCTGCTGCAAGGTGTATCGCCCAGGGGAGGTATTCCTGAGGTGGGTGCTGTAGATGATTTCGTGTTTGTGTAAGTGTTGTATGTGCAGTGTCCTGTTACACAGGAAAGGGGGGGGGCATAAAGCCCCAGTAAATATTTCATTAAGTACTTATGCATATACATATATTGGATATTTAAGAAGTATCAGGCGGTTCTTACTGTATTTAGTTGTACAGCATACTGCTTCTAGGCCGCTTTTGCTGGCCAGGTAATACATTCGCATGACTGAACTATGCATTAATCCTGTCCATTGCAGGCGTTTTTTGTGTATTTCTTGGCCACTTACTGACAGAAGCGCGAGAATGATCATTCTTTTCCAAGCTCAAATCAGTGCTTGATTGTATACCTATTAACTATCCGTGATCTTACGGCTTCGCTACTGTTATCATTATTTTTTTTGGTGTATCGACTACTGTCGTTGGTCTTTAGCACCATAATATCGTTATTATTTTCTTACATAATTTTATTTAGTAATATTAAAAGACTAAAAAATGGAAAAAAAAACCAAAAAAAAAACCATTAATATGTATAAGAATACAATTAATACAACAGATTTTACACTGTGTTATAAAATGCGACATTTTAAGAAATTCCATAATTGCATCGGCTGTTGTACCATCCCTATCTAGACATTTAGCCAAGATCCTTAGTATTCCCAGCTATTTGAAGAAAAATCTATAACGGGAGGAATCTCCTAAAATGTCTAGTTTAAATACAAAATATTTGAAAAACAAATTGCTGTATCCCTGTGATATTGGAAGTTAAGGCTATTTTCTCCGCCCCAAGGTCCCTCTCGAAAAATGATCCAATTGTTAAATGCCTTCCAAAAAGAGAATAAGGAAGAAGGTTATAAGGAAGAAGGCATTACACATTCAACGTAAAGCGGCGCGCAGAAGTATTAAATATGAAGATGTCTTCAGATATAGCGCATCCTTCAGTCCGGGATCCTGTACGAAGGATGTTTCATTCATCATCCAATATATCGCCATATGGTGCTGACGTAAGTACACTGAATTATAGATTATACGCATAGGGATTAGGGAAAAACACTCGATATTAACCAATTGAACACCTAACCAAACACATGTTTCCAAGGTAATTGTATTTTTAATAATTCTCACGCCTCAAGATTGTCCCATAAGATGGCCTACCTAGGAATGACAAATATTCACTATAACCATCATGGTCTCCATCTATATTGCTAGTTTTTGCTTTATTTATTTTTGGAAACATAAAATAGTTAAATATAAATTAAAAAGGACGACTCTCGAGACTGGTGTCGCACAATGGGGCCAAACGCCATTTCGTGTTTCAAAAAAGTCTACAGCATCTAAATCTCAGCCGATTTCAATGAATTAAAAAAAAAAAAAATACAACAATTTTGACTAGCAATATTTGTGTTTATTGTTTCCCCTGTTTATTAAATTACTTGTAAATAATTCACGAACCTTTACAATGGAACAGAAAAAAATTGTATTTTCATCTCACTTAATATCGTCCCTACCATGTCAAACTATTATATGAGAATCGGAACAAACTAGCGATTGAACTTATTCAATACATTAAAGAATTATTATATTGAAAAATGGGATTATTCGATAGGTTATTTAAGGCATTAAAGGATATTCTAAAGGGGGATAGAGTTGCGACATGACGTATCGTTCACAATCCAAGAGAAAGGTATCGAAAAAACGAGATTTTTCTTATTCGATAGTTTCACGTTCAGCACACATATATCAGCACTGTACCTCGCAGCCAAAAATTAATAATCCCTAAGCTTTATGTTATGGAATTGAATGTACAAACTCTATAACTTTCCATCAACCCTTACAGTTTTAACATTATTTTCACTACTTCCTTGAACATTTTGTTTTCAAAAACTCGCCTACGGAGCCAAAAGGGTAGAGACAACGAATAAAACAAATACAGGAATACGTAATAAATAAATAAATTAATATATATATATATATATATATATATATATATATATATATATAGTCTCTATATATGAATATTCGGGCCAATAGTTGTTTGTTCTAATATGGAATTATAATTCCATCCAGAAACTGCCAACATTTCTCTTTGACAATACTTAAAATTGCAGGTTTATGAATCTAGAATCTTAGGAAACTATACTAACTGTAGAAATGTATGATGGTTCCTTCTACAAGAAAAACTTATAACTTCCAGGAAGGTTTTTCCATGAAAGTTCCGAGTAGAGGAAATGGGCGCTCAGGATCCCAGGTAACGACCCATACGTCCAAATGTGACGGGAGCCATGAGACTAAAAACATTCCATCAAATGTTACAGCACCAAAAAAAAAAAAGAAAGAAAAAAAAAGAAAGAAAAAAAATGAAGATTTCCGCTAATGGCAGAGCCTTACATCTGTAAGAGTTTGTCATGACAGGGTGTTTACTACTTATGTCAAAGCCAATTTCAGGACTTTTTTGTGATATTTTCATGATTTGAAAAGGAAATTTCATGTCCATTAAAAATAAAATCATTTCACGTAAAAAGAAGAAAAACTAAAATTATTTGTAACCATACACCAATTACCATGATTTATATAAACTTATAATTTTTACATATACTTAAACAGTTAATAAAACTGTATAAAACGTACATCGAAAGGAATATACTATGCATTTTGGAATGACTATGGAATTAGCATCCCCAAAAATATCAAACAATGGTAGGGGAATTAAAAATTTCTAATAATATTACTAACAAAATATTTATTGTGAAATTACATAATTTAATTAATTAATGTGTATAGAATTTCAATATTTAAGTGTGTATATATTCAAAAAATAATGCTACAACAAAGGTATCTAACAGAATAAAGGGATGGGAGATAAAATTGAGTCGCCATACAAAAACTGCAACAATTACGAATGCGCCGAAGAACCGGGATTACTTTAGGCTCCGGAAAAAAGGAAATTTCGTGGCATGGTATCAAAATTCATGAGTTTTCCGTGATTTTCGAGCTCTATTTTCATTTTCTTGATATTTTCATGATTTTCGTGACTTTTTCGTGCAGTAGACACACTGCATGACTCTGAAGGGCTGATTCATCCAATATGGTACTAGAAGTGTTTGCAGGTTTTTAACACAATACTTGAAAATGTTAAATTTCAATGATTTATTTTGTTGACATCTTAGGAAAATCATAAATAGGTTATAATAATACATTTTGAATTTAGGCTTATAGAGGGCCAAACTGAGTTATTATATTATTTTATTTTTCAAATTTTATTTATTTGATTAACTTATAGATCGTCAAGAAATTTTGGTTTATATCTTGTGGTATAATATATTGCTATAATTGTCCATTAAAACAGCACGCTGGGAGGAATCGCAATACAAGTTTAAAAAGTCCGTCTCGCAGGAACTGCATCATCTTAGCGCGGTTCCGTTCATATCCCTAGTCTAATTTGGAAAGATTAAAATAGAAGCAGTTATTATTTTGGTTCCAACAGTCTTTTTTTTTTTAAATTAATTATTATAATGGCGTGTCAACCCTTAAGGTCACTAACGCCATTCCTGTGTGTAGTAAAGTCTTGAAAGGTCATGATTTACAATCTTACCTGGAAGGGTCTGCTACCACTAGAAACGGACGGAAGTGACAAGGTCTTGGAATCCTGGAAATCTATATTTCTAACAATAAATTGTTTTTGTTATTTTACTTAACCAGTTTTATTGTCAAATACATTATCCAACTATAAGCAATTAAAAAATAACAAGGAATAAAACAGACAAAAAGAACCATTCGAATAAACGAAACAATTAATTTAAAGTTTTAAGCACTTATTTCTCCGATTGACATCGCCTAATTAAAACTTTCTTCAGAACCTTTTTTTGTAGAGCATTTAGGAAGCTTTCGAATGGTAGTCTTCCGCTTCACAAGATTGTCAACGGGTTTCGAGATACTAACGAAAGTATACAAAGTTACCAAAACTTTTTTTGTCTGTTAATAAAATATTTTATTCTAACCCTTCCTTTACTCTAAACGTAACAAAAATTTAAACATATTAGTGTTGATGAAATTCGAACATGCAGAAAATGTTTCAACTGTATCCCATGATTCTAAGTACCCAAACCAAAAACGGTATTCAAAAACTATTTTTCCAATTTTCTCGAAAACGCTTAAAGCTATCGCCTTGAAAATGGTTTCATTCGTTTTCCTAGCCCAGGAATCATATAAAAGGAGTACTTACAAGCATATGAACTCAAAAACGTAAGCGTTACGATTTTTTTGCGCGAATTTCGCCCCAAATGCCATCTTCCAGTGGGCGGATTCTGCTGGTTAACGAACTTGACCTTTCAAATTGGACGACGGATTTTTGTACCAAATTTCATCACAATTGGACCATTAGGGAAGCCAGAAATGAGCGAACAGACAAATATATATATATATATATATATATATATATATATATATATATATATATATACACACACAAATTTGAACCACCGTTATTTTCGGTCTCTAGGGGTTCTGAAACGCAAAATTTTCTAGTCGGCACTTCCGGATTGTTTCATTGTATCAACCTTATAAGCGGGGTTCCTCCCTATGGGGGAGGGAGGAACCGCGCTAAAAATGAGTTCAGTTTGCATTTTGTAAAGTTTGCAAGTTTGAAGTTAGGTGTAGTGTATATTTTATGAGTATTTCACACAATGGCCACAAGAGCGTTGAAAAACCACTATACTTCTTAACGCCTGATTGTGAGCTACTTACTCTGGTTACAAAGCTAGTTCATGTTATAACTAATTAAAATTACATATAAACGAAATAAGTTTTATTTTATTTCTTTAGAATATTATTAATAATGATATTAATAAGAAAAACCATGAAGGCCGACAGTGAAGTGAAATAATGCGTACATTGCAAATATGTTTTTTACTTTTTACTCATTTTAAACTTTCAAACTTTTAATTGCAACTTCTTTATTTATTTTAAATATATGTAAATATTAATTATTAAAAATTCATAGACTTGTTGAAAGTTTCTACCCATTAACCAAGGTTGAAAAGAGCAAAACGCACATAAGCGGGCTCTAAAACACAAATATATAATGATATTAGTTTATTGATATTATTAAAATATACATACGTTATTAAATAACGTATAATAAATTACTAATGATATCAAGAAGCAACTGGTGTGGCTAAAGAAAAAAAACCTTCTGTTCTTTTCATCTACGTTACTCTATCATTAAATAGAATTATTGTATTAATTAGTTTTTATTCTGTCAATTTAATTCACTAGTTTTTGATGTTATTTTATTACTAATATTATGTTTATATTTTCTCATATTTTATCTTATTTATTGTTAATTTGCAAATTATACTTTTTCCCATCTAACATAAATAATAAAAATACGTATATTATTTATAAACTGGAGCGTGCAGAGAATAAAGTGTTGGGTAACTGTCATGAGTGGGGGGAGGGTATAAGACCAAAAGACTACGAAAAAGAAAAAAAAAAAAAAAGAGAGAAACTCACAAGAGAAAAACTTCTTCGCACCTTTGTAAACTTGGAAATGTCTCCCATTCATTGCTCATACCATAAAATAAAAGGACGTATTTCAGGAGAGGCCCAGAAACTTGAGAAACAAACTTGCCAATGTCTGAGCGAAAGAGGACCAGAAAATGAATAAGGGGAATGAAATAAAGTAGAAAGTTGCTGAGGTTCAGGAAGTGAATAACATCCAAAGAGCTTCACAAAAAGTACATCAACTAAAATATAAAAAGGAAAACCTGTTGGAATATGAACCAGTTTACCAGGCTAGAGTCCTTTCTGTATTAAAAGCTCAGTCCTACTTTCTGTGCCTCCTACGGGTAATAAACTTCATCTTTTAACATTTCATCATAAGAGTGTGATCCATGATTCGTTTTCTTATTATAGAAAAAACTCTATATCGGAAATATCTATACGATTTTTTTTCTCAACTAAATAAGTAAATAAGGTAAGAATTATTTAATTAGATGATCGGGGTTCGGCCATGTGTAAAATAAAACCACATTTTATAACTTAAATTAGTAATATTTAGTTGCTAAGGTTTCGAATTGAATTACAAGCCATCTTCAGTGCTATGGAGGGGAGAGAACAGCTTCGTACCTTGGTGACTACATTTCAAAGTGTGTCCACTTAGGCATTTGGGGTGTGGGGAAAATTTTAAATATTTTAGTATAAAATGGTGAGTTTTAGGTCCTCTGGACACCTAGTATACCAGGGTAAACGTAGAATACATTTTTCGTTGTTATAATTTTTTTTAACATGAAATGTTCTCACCAAAACAAAATTTCGGGAAGGGGGCTGCAGCCCCCCCCCCTTATATACGCCCACGATCTAAATAAGTTAGAATCAGCTTGTCTTGTATCAAGGAACTGCTAAGGCTAGCACGTGTCCTCTAGCAGCGCCTCCCTCACCCCGTCCAAATCTGTAAATATCTTATTTTCTATCAATAGTTTCTTCATCATTTATTGAGAAATACATTGAGCGTGGGTTTCTTGATTACTACGTGGATGCAGACACACAGCACCAAGCACCAAGAACCAAGATACAAGATCAGTTGGTTATTTTATTCATTGCTTAACTTAAGGGTACGAAGAACGTAGTTGGTTGAACACCGAAATCTTTAGCAATGGCAGACTCGAATCCAGGATGGGCAACCAAACACAAAAAAATCTTGATTTGTTTTCTTGGAAAACGTCCATCTCTTCTGGTATCAGTCTCACTTAAAAATTAAGGTAGGAACGAAATTAACACGTTCTGATTCAAACTGTAATTGTATTTCAAAATCTTGGCCGTAGCTCCGAGTAAAACTAAAAGCCTAAAAAAAAAAACTAGCATTATCCTTGACCAGTCTTCTCAGCAATTGCTAAGTTTAAAACATAGTCACAGCTCTTTATTCGCGCCTTCTTCCAAGCTGCAACATGGAATCCGTATTAAACTAAGCAAGCGAAAGCTATCACTTTTATTCACTACAATTAATCAATTGCTGGAAAGTAATAAGACTTCTAGGGTTTTTTACTCATTGTTTCTACTAATGCCGTTAATAATTTTGATGTTAAGACCCCTCTTGATGAGCGATGTCAAATTGCCGGTTTGGAAACTTCACCGTGCATCCAAGTCATTAATCCTCGTGGCAATGCGGCCACCCGCATAGGCAATACACCGTTTATCTTTTGCATCCACTGCCCGGCTTACCTCTCCGTCGATACTATTTTTAAGGCAACGATAAGTCCTCTAAGAATATAGGATACACTCCTTAAAAAAGCGATTGGGAGGCCTGTAAAAATTTGTTTCGAATTGAAAATTTAAGCCGTTAAAAGGAAAAGAAGGTGATGTACGATGAAGAGCAATGTAAATTATGAATAAACAAAGTGAGAGGTTATGTAAGCACACTTTTCTTCAGGAGTGACGTTATCAACCCAGCTATAATCCTTCAACAACTCTGGTATACACGAACTCCATGATCCTATTTTCCAACGGTTACTCTCTTCTGTATAACGATGTACACAGCATCAGGAGAACCACCTTATTGAAAAAAAAGGAAAAAAAAGTCATCTAGACAAAGCCTCTCCAAGTTAATAATTATAACTTCGCTGCAGAAGTTCGCCAGTAGCCGTCGTTGTTGTAGTGAGTGCCACAAGAAAAATGTTACGCATTTAAACTCGCGGACACTGGCCCTCACGTCTTTCTGTATTAACATTTCCACGACCGGAAGCATGAAAAACTATGACAATGTTAAAATAGTTTAATAGCTCTCTAGTGGGTGAATAGAAAACTTTTTTTTCTGTTTTTTATTTGTTGGAGTTCCGCTTCACCTTACATGTATTAAGAACATTAGTTATGTATTATTATGAGTACTAAGTACATTACGTATATAGTATTATGTGTATTAGGTACATTATGTATTTATTATTACATTAAATTATGTTTATACGAGCATTTAATATGTAAATTCTGTAGTGTGTATGTATTTAAATTATGTTTTATATGTTTATCTATGTTTTTCGCTATAAAAAATATTAACATATAATATTAACAAATAAATAAGCGTAAAGTTCCTCAATATTTGAACAATAACATAAAAATGCATCTATGTATTGCAGACCATTAAAGATATATATGTATTTTTGTAACTTGCATATTCAAACACATGACCACCGAGCGTCCTACAACGCGGAAAACAGGAAGCCATAAGGGCTATTACTTTAAATAATAACATTAAAAAATAAGACAGTGATGCATTTTGTTTTCTTCACTGGGAACAACAATTTCCACCATCCGGCAATTCAAAAAAAGAAAAAAAAATACCGGCCCCCCCGGGGGGGGCGGTTTAATTTTTATACTGGAATTATAATTTGATACCTACCATTTTCACTCTGTTCAATTATAAATATATTTAATTTTATTTTTAGGTAAATGTTTTAAATAAATTCATTAATAGTTTTTGGTAATGTTAATAGAGGGGGCGCTAAGGGGCCCGTGAAGTTATTTGGATAGGGGGTTTCTCGGTGGCCTGCACAAATAATTTTATCAATTCTAAATAGTAAATAGTTTTTTCACTTTATTAACAAGTAGATGATAATAATAGGCTAGCATCAATGGCAATATAAGAAGCGCTAAAGAAAAAAAAGGGGGGAAATACTGGAGATTACGTATTAACATAAAAGATAAAGCATAAAGCCGAAGGAGAGATAAGTAATGCTGGGTTATTAAAAGAGGCCCACCATTAATAACTATGAATAGGGAAACTCCACTTAATAAGAACTTCTTAATACAGTGAAAAAGTAATATTAGAAAGGATATTAATTATACCTGAAATCTCTTCCAGCGGCAACTTATGAAGTAATAATGGATTCCCGGCAATCCTTTTCGGGAGGAGGACAAGAAATACCACGATAAGCACCTTCTAGGGGCTAAATTACTCAAAACCTCTTCGTGAGTTAAATTTATTATACACTTTGAATGAGAGGTTCGTATTTTTTTTTTTTTATATTTTATTTTTTTTATTTATTTTTTTTTTGCGTGTATTCAAGTGGGTCGTTTAAATAAAAATATTATTTTCATGAAAGCCAACCTGTCAAAACTTCAAGCAAAGCATTATTTAAGCCAAGTATTTCCTTCCAATGAACACATGGTACGGTGTAATGCGAGTTAAGGGGCCCTCACACTGGCAAAAATGTTGCTCAAAATTTTGAAGAAGTCGGTTTTGTGTTTTGTCAAAGTTTCGCGGACTTGTCAATATTTTGTAGCATGAACGTGCAGTGTGAGGGGCCTGAAAAACTATTGCTTGTATGCGTTTACATTACATTTTTAAGTATTTTCTCTTTTCATCTTTATTTTATCCTGTCTGTTAAAAATATATTGATTTGATTAAATATTTTGATTATAATACATTCTTCAGCATTTTTATGTCAATGCATTTTCAATTGCACATATATATAAAGGCAACAATGACCCAAGTGGTTGAACGACCTTAAAAAATAATGGCCATTATACAATTATAAAAATGTTTGCAATATTTTTGTGCAGTGTGAGGGGTCCGCGACCATTCAATATTTTGCACAAAAATAAGCTCAATATTTGTGCTCAAAATTTTGGGAAAATGTTTTACCAATGTGAGGGCCCCTTTACTGGGTGGAGGTATACGAAAAAAATCACTACTAGCGGGCAAGAAAAGGGTTTTCCTATTATTCATAAACGATTATTTATAAATAAAATAATATAAATAAAATAATATAAATAAAATAATATAAATAAAATAATATAAATAAAAAAATATAACGTAGTAAAATTACTACATACCATAGTAGAAAATAGAATAGAATCATGTAGCAGAATGCCAAACGTAGAATCGAAACGACACAGTCAACTTAATGTTTGCTTGAGTATTAATAAAGCGTAAAACCAATATTCGGAGAAAGAGTTTCTATTTTTATTCTGTCATTTATTTAAAAACGAAATAAATATTGATCCAAATTGAACGAAGCTATAGACTAAACGGTGTACCTCGCTTCTTTGGAAAAAAATCAAAAAAGTATGCTCTTCATAACAGGCACAAGATGGTTCGATTTATAACACATCCTTGAAAGAAAAATGAATTTACCCTTGGCACTCAACACAGGTCTAAATTGTTTGCTTTCCTTAGAGTAAATCTACTAGGGTAGGTGTGATTCTAGTCAACCTCGGAAGCTACTTCTGAAAGTGCTAAAAGTTAATCACAACTGAAATGAGTAAAATTACGACTAATAATAATAATAATTAGAGTTGTCG
This sequence comes from Gonocerus acuteangulatus, assembly GCA_946811695.1. Classification (NCBI taxonomy): domain Eukaryota; kingdom Metazoa; phylum Arthropoda; class Insecta; order Hemiptera; family Coreidae; genus Gonocerus; species Gonocerus acuteangulatus. The sequence continues at coordinate 45,006,501 of OX328127.1, forward strand.
AAATACTCTTGAGGAATTCTTGAGGAGCAGTTCATAGAATTGACAAAGGACAGGGGAGTAATTGAATTTTGGGAAGGCTATCTTTAAATTCCTATTCTCCCAGACCTAGGACATGGGCTTATCCCAGGATAAAGGAATCCAGGCTCTTCTTCCATTCAACAAAGAACATCGAAATTCCAAAGCTATCGAAATTAATTAAATGACCCCAAGGACTACATAAAAGACAGAATGATAAGGAAAGGATTTTTAAGGATTATAGAAATGCTAACGCCATAAGCAAATGATCAAGAAACGTAGGTATTCAGGTTGCAGCCATGTGAAATTATTGAAAAACGCCTCCAATATGATTCGATCCTACATAAAGAAGGCAAAAATTACAGTGCATAAGAAGGAGAACTTCAATAAAAAGTCTCGAGTGAACATTACAATTCTATAGGTCTCTAAGGCTGATTTTCTGATCTCCAAGTTCTCAGTAAATAATATCCCCCAAAAAAACATAAATGTGAAATAGAGGCCAAGTTCCTCCTCTCCTCCCCCAAAAGAAACACTCCGCTCCCCAAAAAGCGAGAAATATCCCCTCCTAAAACCCCCCAAAACGCCTTACCATCCTACACTCCAAAAAAGTAGCATGAGTTGGTGTATTGAGTGTACCGTATTTTCAACCAAAAATATTTGCCAATACAAGAGATGATACAAGAAAGAAATATCCAAGTTCATTACTTAGAAGACCTCTTAGTTACTTACTAAGAACAGTAAACACACTTCAACTGACTTTTAAAAACAACAATAAAAATACGTGTATCCAGTTACTAAAATATCACTTTCCTCAACCAGGTATATTCTTAAACTTGGTAATGTTTTATTTGTGCCGAAATTATCTTTAGAGAGAAAAATAAACATTGCAAAGTTTATTGGGGGGGGGGGAACGGATACGAGATGTTTGTTTACAGAAAAGGAATAACGAATCCAATCCATGGACCATTCGGGAAAAAGGATCTCAAATTGAGCTCTTGAATAGACCAACTGAAAAGTCCATTAGTAAAAAAAAAAAAGTTGTTTGCGACCATGTAAGATGTCAAGCGATGAAAAATCATTATTTACTTTGGCGAAGGACCCTTTCAGATTACTTCTGACAAATTACAAGTACTTAATGATTCATACCGATTAGCTTGCATTTACTTAATAACGTCTTAATCGTTACGATGTAAACGTAACTGTCGTTGGTCGTTACGACCCGACCTCAGAGGGTGTCCTTGGCGACGCCTATTACTGCCTTAACAACAATTATTCAGAGAAGACATTTCGTCAACTGATAAACTTCAAAGAAAACTATTGAATTTTCATTTTTGTATCATATGCCTAAAGGTATTTGGGAGTACCAACAGCATAAAGTGGATAACGTAATGGAGATCCCATTGAACTTATAATTTATTTAACAAAATAAAAAAAGATTTGTTACAAAGGAGAAATACGTCTGTGGGTCTTTAGGAGTTTTTTTTCGAAATAAGGAAATTAATTATTCAATATCGAACCAGAAAAAGTTTTAATCTTCGTTCAAAAAGGGAACTAAAATAATAAAAAAAGCAAGAAGAAACATCCATTAGCAAAGCGCTTGGCGATATTTCCGAATATTTTTAAGGCTGATTAACAAAATGTATGGTCCCTATAGTGTTAACAAAAAAACACAGAAACTGTATATATTTCCTAAATCAAGTTTAGCAGGGGGGGGGGATTTCAGTGCCTAGCAGTTCGATAACCTTTTTCAAAACATTCCATGTGTTCAACCACAATAGCTACAATTCATCTTAATGTGCAAATAAAACCTATGGATGTAACAAAATAATATACAACAAACTGATATTGAAGTACTGAAATATATGTATGTGTTTGTGTGTGTGTGTGTTTGTGTGTGTGTGTGTGTGTGTGTTTGTGTGTGTGTGTGTGTGTGTGCGTGTGTGTGTGTGTGTGTGTTTGTGTGTGCGTGTTTAATGTATGTATTATATAACATATTTGATAGATATAAATACAAACTGAAATTCGACATATTATGCAGAATCAGGAGAGAGCGGATTCCCTAATCCGACCCTGGGAACGTCGGGCGGGAAGGAGCAGTATTGATGGACGACAAAAAAACAGCAAAGCACCCATTTAAATTAAGTCTGAATAACAGCAGTCACGTACTTATGATAATGATGAGCCCGACGAGACGGCTGGGAACAAATAAAATAAAGCAAAACAAAAATAGAGAGGAATAATTTACTTAAATAATAACACTTTGTGGCGATAAATTGCGGCGTATCCGACAAACACAATTAATAACATTTTAAAAGGGGGGTAGCTGAAAGTCGCTGTCTATCCACCACGAGCTTTTAAATTTTGATGTTCCAAGATATTAATCAATATACCGTCACGCTGGAGCTGCATAACTAAGCAAATTCCTCAGCAAGGTGGTTGATTTTACCATATTGATCAAGAATGTGCTTAAAATAGCCTATATAACTGCTAAATAAATAAATAGTTCTCTCTTTTATATAACAATTGAACAGCTAACTCATTATGTCATTATTTGTTTCTTTGAAATTATCTTGTGTAGAAATCACCTTTCTATAGACCATTAACATTGCAAGGGAATAAAAATGACGGCCGGTAGGGACAAATGAATAATTTGGTTCCGGTGTAAATCTAATGGAACGATAATGTTTATTCTTACAACATATTTTGCTCATTACAGTCCAGGCAACGAACAGTTATAGATGGCAACTTTTCGAACAAAATTTTTGACTTCGTAACTATGTTTGGGCTGGATAGGAGCTGAACATATCAAAAGTCCTCGCCCGTAGCCTTTGTGCCGGGGGGGGGGGGGGGGGGGGGGGGTTAGAATGTCCAATTTTTCGGGTTTTCACTTATATCTCGGAAACCCTGCATCCTAGCGACATGACTATTCTATAACAATGAAAGCTGATTAAATTTCCTACAAGTTCTATTCTATAAAGTTTTTCGAGATATCTTTAGTTTTCGAAATATCCGCTCTTGAAAGACTGTCATTTTGGGAAAAACACACTTTTTTCTATTCTCGACCGGATATCTCATCAACGATCCACCAAAAAAATAAATAACAGTTATAGGGTTGTAGAGTATTGCATTCCCTTCCATAATATATATTACTTTGCTATTTTATGTATTTTCCTTCAAATGTAAAAATAATTTCAGTCTTCATCGTGAAATCTGAAATTTAGCGACTAATAGTCCAGGCAACTAAGAGCTATAGATGGAAATGTTTGGAACACAATTTTTAACTTCATAACTTTGTTTCGGCTAGTTAGGGTTTAGAAGGTCCATTTTTTCGGGTTTTCACTTATATCTCGGAAACCCTGCGTCCTAGCGACATGACCATTCTATAACAAATAAAAGCTGATTAAATATGCTACAAGTTCAACTCCATAAAGTTTTTCGAGATATCTTTAGTTTTCGAAATATCCGCTCTTGAATGTCTTTCATTTTGGGAAAAACACACTTTTTTCTCTTTTTGACTGGATAACTCTTTTACAATAAACCCAAAAAATAAATGCCGTTTCGAGGATTGTGGAGCATTTCATTCCCTTCAAGAATATATATACCTTTACTATTTTATGTCAAAGTCAAATTTATTTCTTACGTTTTGCTCTATCCTTTAGAATCGTTAGTGAAGTCAGATTTATGGACCTTTTAAAAAGTGAGGCAATAATTCTCACTAGAATTCCGAACAAATCTACGGATTCAAGTTTCATCCAGTACTTGTGTCTTTTATTTTACAATTATATCGTCGATACAAATGCAAAGTATCGAATGAGAAAAAATGCATTTTGCATTTTCGATCTATACTGAATCTAAGTTCACTCAGTGAAAGGGGAGGGTAACCACTGTCAAAAGGTCGAATCTGCCTGTCTATTTGACTGTCTAAAAGCAAAGTAATGAATAAAAGTTTTTTCACTCTGGGAAGTGGAAATTTTCACATTTATATTGACGATATATTGAGCAGAACCTAACTTACTTTTTATAACAAGCCTTTAAACATATTTTGACGTAAAGAATAGAATTAAAACACACGGCGACAATAAATGGAATTTGTTAGTTTCAATAAATATGCTCGAATAATAATGTTGAATCGCTTTAATTGCGAAAGAAAATTAATCAATTCGCAATATCGGATTTGGAATTGCATTTGAAAAGAAAATTAATTAAGATTCCTGTCAAGAAAGTTTGATAGCAACTTAAACCTAGATTTTTGTTAGCCTACTTTCACCGTGATAATCAGAATTATAAAAGGGCAAAATCATCATAGAATAATTTTTTTTTCTTAATAGCTCTATCAATTTTAGCTACTCCCGTTTAATTATTTCGTAACAAATTATTTCATTAACGTATTTTTAGTATTTCATTCTTTTTTATATTTGTTTTGTAATAAACTTAAAAGTGAGACAGAGCGATGAGGTTGTAATACCTACAAACATAACCTGACTGTCAACATCGGGAAGGTTAAGCCTCGCGAGTCAGTGTACCTGGTGCCAAAATAACCTATTAATTAACATTTAAATTTTTGTTTTCGCTACACTGAGGTAACCCAGTATATATATATACATATATAAATTAAAATTATGAAATCAATAAAACTTTAAAAGTCGGACCAACCAAAGGGCGTAAAAACCATATAAGTATATCGCTCTGAATAAAATGTAATCGAATCTAATCTGAGGTAACCCAAAAATTTCCTAGCCCGGTTAGAATTTTGTTTTTAGTGGTGCGATAAAGATATGCCTGTTTCGGTGTACACTTACTTTGAGGCATTTGTTAAATTATTATTATATCTTCTGGCAGTGGACTGTCTATTTATTTCCAAAGAATATAAGTAATTAGGCATTTATTACGGGAATACCAAATTGTTTGTTACAGGAAATCCACTTACCTTATGCAGAGCATGAAGTTATTGATATTTGTACTCACCTGAAAAAAAATAGAAAAATGATTTATTAATCATAATTTTAAAATACTCAAATGTGCAATATAAAAAGAGAATCATCAACCAAATCCAATAAATGAAGTCTGTGCGGATAGCCTCAGACGTGTAAAAGAAAACGTTTCTGGTTACAAACAATCCAACCAAAACATATTACGATTGTATACTATCAAAATATTTTGCCCACTAGACAAATTTAGATTTTCATAATACGAATTCTCGGGGGGAGATTATTAAAATTAATTAAAATCAATTTTTATTGCTTGAATTTCAAGCTTTCACCTCCTGGTGGTGGTGGGAAGAACTTAGGAAGAAATAACCATTACGGCCGAACCCTTAATATGTATTCCAGGCCAATTCGTAGTGCCGACGATCTCTTAAGCGCAAATGGCCTAGAGACCTATTGTAAGCAAACCTTGTAAGGTAATGTAAATATAAAAAATGTAAATAATTCTTTTTTCCTATCGGTCCTTCTTGTCATCTAATCATGAACATAATAATTATAAAAAATACTTTGTGTATTGTATAATTGGCAAATAAAGATATTAAAAATAAAATATAGTTTAGAATGTGGTCTAGACAAATGTGAACTGCGATGCACCGATTATCCTACTTTTCAATATACAATAAGGACTTATAAATGAAACAAAGATTAAGCGTTATATAGCGAGTTTCTTAGCAATAAAAAAGAAAAAAAAAAGGACAACACATTTAAGGAGCACATAAATAATTTGGTACCTGAGTAAGACCTCCACTTCTAGGGGATGGATTTTGCTCACTAATGAACTTGCCCTTTCTTTATTATTAGAATGCGTTATAACGTGTTTCGTGACAATAGAGCAGAACTTGTGATAGCTTTATTTTCTATAGAGTGGTGGGGTCTTCGGAATGTAACCTGATTGGATACAGCCCCAGGCACAGCACCAGGGGAACTGAAGCTAGAGCCTACAATGAATTGTACAAAACCAAAACTTTTTTATTTTTCTTTATCTATTGTTTCTTTAATCATATTATGTATTTGCTATAAGCAAATAGACATACACGTATGTATATATATATATATATATATATATATATATATATATATACATACATTTTACAACATGCCTTAGGATTAGTCAATTTTGTCTAAAAACGAAATTCTGTTTTTTACACCAAGTGTGCTGTTTTTGTTACGAGATCATTATTCAAATACTATTACAATTATTGGCCGTCGGCGATACAATTGAGGCCGCCAGATTTTTAAAATGTTTTTCTTATAGGAAAGAGTAATGGAATAAAGAGGAAATTAATGCTACAAAAATTAAATTCTCAATTTCAAAAGTTAATGTAAAAATGGTGAATTTCATATTTTCTACTTAAGTTTTGATGTTATTAGTACAAAATTTAGTAATTTTAATATAAAATCATTTAGATATCTATTATTTTCGTTTTGCATAAAATGTAAAAAAGATAAGTTTTGGCTAAAGTATTGCTGCAATAATTAAAATAATGCTAATTATCTTAACTGAACCTCTATTGAAATATTATTTCTTTAGAAAGGAAAAAATAACAAAATAAGTTCCTCCCTTTGAAATTATTGACGTTTTTGAAAATACATTTTTACACATACATTTTTTTTAACATACATATGCATTCATATATGCAATATAAACTCATATTTTACATTATAAAAAATATTTATATATATCATACTTTTCATATCTTTAAATGTATTGGTAAAATTGTGAATGTTGTCTAGAAACATTATTTATTAAATTTTAACCTATTAAAATGGATCACACTACTGTCGCTACTAACCTACGCGGCGCTAATGACCTAGATGTAGATGCGCCGTAAAAAAAAAAAAAAAAAAAAAAAAAAAAAAAAAAAAAAACTACTGTCGTATCTGCTAATCGCTTAAGATGCAAAGAAGTGATTAAATAAATTAATACAGCGTAAGAGATTGACGAAGAGCCTCGACTTAAAGGTGTCATGATGTAGGGAATATATATATATATATATAAAAGTACAGATGGAATGGTTGGGATTCGGCTAAATAAACCTCAATATGATTTTGTTTTAAAAAAATCTATATTTCGGACTTTTCGGCTACTCATTGGTAGCCTTCGTCAGCTAAAATGACAAAAAAAGAAATTAATACAGAAACAAACAAGAAAAATTTATAATTGTGATAGTTAACAGAACTATAGATACAGTTTAACTTATAACAGAACATATCGTCTTAAAATTCTTAGAATGAGTAGAATGAAAAAGAAAATAGGTACAGTAATTGATTTTAATAGTAATTAGTAACATTAATTGATTTTACAAAGAAATAAGAGAACTATATACCAATGACAAATATAGCAGCTAATAGTAACATTAATTAATTTTACAAAGAAATAAGATACTACATACCAATGGAAATGCCGAGCGGCAGAGGAAGACCAAGGTTGGCAATTAAGTAACCATTGTGAAAGTGTCTAAGGAAAAAAGGAATCTGCAAGGGGTATATGTAACTGGAAACAGCAAGAGGTGGGGGAAACGGGCGGTAGGATCAAACAGATGTTTATGACATTTTATGACAGGAAAGGAGAAAAAGGTGTTAATGGAAGGATACCCAAGGGGCAAGGTAAAAATCTAGGTAGGTGGTCGGGCGAGTATTTGGAAAATATTAGCGTACATAGGAGAAATGCCTTGTTGGTCAGTTTTGTAATTTATATTGTTTTTGTTTAAGTTTATGTGTACACATTCCGAGATCTGTAGTCTTTTTTTGTTACGTTGTGTAGAAAGAATTTTCGTGTCGTCGAAGTTAAAAGTGTGTTTTTGTGTAATGGCGTGTTTTGCAAGTGCAGATTTATCTATTTCTTTATTAGTGATGGTTCGTTTATGTTGTGTAAGACGTGAGTGAATGTCATTTATGGTTTCTCCTATGTATACACCATTACAGGAAGGGGTTTGGCAAGGGACTTGGTAAACACATCGGTTGGTATGTTCAAAAGGGATGGGATCTTTGAGTTTGGTGTAGAGGGTTTTGAGTTTGTTGGTAGTTTTCAAACCAAAGTTTAGGGAAGGGTAGGATTTTTTAATTGTCTTTGTAAGTTTATCAGTCAGTCCAGGTGTAAATGGTAGAGATCGGAACATCTGGGAACTGGGAGTTAGGGAAGAATTGGGAGAGATAGTGCTGGAAGGTTGGGATTTTACTTTTTTAACAAGGGATTTTATGAGGTTGGGGGGAAATTGGTTGCGTGCCAATATATCTGAGGCGATATTAATATTTTTAGGCGATATTAATATTAATATTAATATATATATATATATATATATATATATATATATATATGCCCTTGAAAATGGTACTATTCGATTCCATATGTTAATAACCCAGAAAAATGTGTGTGTGTGTGTGTGTGTGTGTGTGTGTGTATATATATATATATATATATATATATATATATATATATATATATATATATATATATATATATACCAGATAGAAATATACTTGTTAAGAGAATTTTTTTTATGGTAACGAATTTTTATACCTTTTCTAAAGGGATACGAAACCTCTAGAGGCTTTTTCTACAAGCTAGACACGTCCGATGACCTCATTCTGTAAAAAAGCGTTTGACATATAGAGAGAAGGATAGAATACAAATAGAGTGCCCTAGCATGTCAGTGGGCCGTTCAGAATTCTAAAGAATCACAGCAGTTTAGTCAAGTATCAGGTTATGACTAAGATTGTATCAGTAAATTGGATATTAAGGTTATATGTCAATCATATAAAAAAAATATCTTGCCAGACAAAAATACTAAATCACAAAGCCAATAAATAAAATAAACTGAAAACATAGATGGTATAATTTATTATGATTCAAATTAAATGTTTTTTTTTTTAACTTTTTAATTTTTAGGTAAATATATTAATTAATTTTATTGTAAAACCTTCATTTTTCATATCTGTTTCATGCCCAATTTATTTATTTATTCAGAGGTCACAACAAGTCAATTTGCGAACAAAGCTTGGGATAATCCCGTTATATTTTTCAGGCATCTAAAAACGTTTAAAGCTCGAAATCTCTATTATTCCACCATATTATCCTTAAACTTCAAAACATTTGCTATGGAATCCTACATAACTGACCTTGTTGGCTACGATAATATAATAACACGTTTGAATTAGATTTTAATTTAAGTATAAAGTAGATGCTTATTATTTTATTTGCCTTCTATCTATTATTAAACTACTTTATATAATTTTTGTTACATAGTTAGTTGTCTAGCAATAAATAGTAAGCTCATGTTCCTTTGTTAGGACATAATTTCTTTATGATTATTACAATACAATTTGAAAATAGAAAACAGAATCATTTAGTAGCGATATGAAGAGAAACCACTTTAGAATTCACAATGGGAAAAATATATAAATCTTTCCATCTTAGGAGACAAGAAGAAAGTAAAAGGTTTAGCGTACGTTGGAAAGATCTTATCCTTTTAAATCCTCAAAGGAGCTCATTAAGGATAACAAAATTTACCTATCTTGTGAGTCCTTACAAGAAGCACTAAGGATACCCTCCGCCTGGGGATTTACCTCGTAAAACCCGAACAAGAGATTACTATAAAATGCAGAGACGTAAATCAACATTTTCTACGGTAGATTGTAGGGAAATATTTTTAATATCACTCTTCTGCTAGTGATATTCTCCAATAAAAGGCCCTGTTCTTTATTGCTTACATTCAGTTGTGGTTTCTAAGGTAATAAAGCAATAAGTATTTGTACGTCAGAAGTATATGGTAGGTACCTATTTCAGAAGGATTATTAACAGCCCGTAGCCACAGTCTATAGCAATAACGTTGTCCAAGGGGCTTACAATATCCGGTGGCCAAGGCCATGGATTCACTTGCGGGAGATGGGGGTTCGAGTCATACCAGTAGCAGGAATTTTGTCATCTCACGGTACATTGAGAAAATATCCAACTGCACCACGGATGTTGGAGCTATCGGTCCAGTCGTCGGTGTGCCTTAAAAAAGATTAAAAACTAAAGGTGCCACTCAGGAGCATTCATTACTCAAATAATTTGGCCTAGTTGTATGAAAAGGAACCTCTCTCTGCAATAGCCACATAACGGGGCGGAATCACGAAAACATGGCCAAAATTACTTAATCTTGTTTTAAAAGATAAACATTTGTCGCTCGGGGGTTTTTGAGGTCGCTTATTACGAACCGGATATCCGATATAAAAAATCAAAACGACGGAAAAAATAAATAATTTGCAAAACTAATTATCAATGTTTAATACACCTCTTTAGATTTTCTTATCCTACTGAGAACAGGAATAATCCAGTTGAGAAAAACCCTAGCATTTTGGTTCTTGTTATTAAAATGACCAACTGCCTGAAAAAAAAAAATTAACATCCATCAAAACTAAACAAAGATTTGTTAAATAGTACACTATAGGAGAAGAAAAATAATATTAACAGATCATATAAGTTTTAGAGTTTCCATACATTTTTATAAATGTCTCTTAAACGGTTGGTAAAGCGGGGTAAGTGGATCGTAAAAAAAGAAAAAAAAAAAAAAAAAAGGAGGAATGTAGCCATTCGGAATTAGGAAGCATACATCGATTATTCAAACGCAATAAGATGAGTCAATTTGTGCGTGACAAACTTTTCACTCTCGCTAATAACATCCAATGGAAGTCTCTATCCAGTATTAATCACGAATATATCCTGTTGATAAAACCTCTGAGCTGGAAAGACGTAAACAATTAGGTAAGTGACTCAAGGAGTAAGTTCTATATTCTATCCTCGTCATTTATTGAAACGTGTTATGATACTTGTTTGGGTTAGAAATAAGCAGTTTATCTTGTTTATAACCCCAAGAAATGCACTATCATCGGATAAAGCCGCACCAAGATGCGTTCACGTGAGTTTTATCGGAGCATTTTTAAGCCTGATACAGTGCAGACAAATATATATATATATATATATATATATATATATATATATATATATATATGTATGTACATTGACATTGATTTGGCTGGTGGTCTCACCCACAAATGATTTATTTTTATTAAGCTTTTGGAGTCATCAACGCGTCTAGTTCCTTGCTGTAGGCAGTTCACCCGTGGACAAAGTCTACAACAATAATTTGGGGAAGGTGATTCTCTTCAAGAGAATTTCGCTTATAGGAATTAGCACGTCACCTGAAGCAAATATATGAGGCCAGGCGTTAATTACCTCAACAGTCGATAGGCCTTAAAAGCAATCAGGGGGAAAAAACGATAGAACCTAGGAATTTTGTCGGAAGCGAACAATGTAACCAAGGAATGAATATTCACCAGGAGCATCCCGAGAGATTAGTCCTATGGATTCTCTTCAAGATGCAAGCACCGTACTGAGGATCGTAACTATTCTAGGAGGAAATCCCAGGAAAGGGGATCAGGCTTAAGGCCTTTCCTTCCAGAGCTTCCTTAAGCCCGTCCTCAGGGATTTCATCAAAAGTCTTACAATGTTCCAAGAGCAGAAAGATTGCTGATGCACTATGGAACACATCAAAAACAGAATAAAGCGAAATTCCCCCCTAAAAAAGTACATTTGGAGTCAAATAATAAGCCTTTTGGCTTACTTCTTCAGTTATTACGGACTTACGTCTTCTCTCAAGCAACTCCTAAGTAAGATCAAAGTGGTAAAACTCTAGTAAGGATTTCAAAAAAAATTTGAAAGTCAAAATAATTACTTATCGGGCTAGTTTCTTGCTTCAACCATTCCCATTTTGTCTTTGTATAAACCAATAAAGTTGTATTTATTAAAGCTATAAAACAACCACCCTCCGCCCCCCCCCTAGAAAAGGCAAGCCAAAATGATTGCTCCGCCAAAAAAAAAAAAGTTTACCTTTTTTAAAAAAAAAATGTAATTAGAAGGGATAAACTTTTAAATTTATTTATTCATTAGTTAAAGCTAATTCCTATCATTGTGGTGTGAAGTAGACCACATCCAGAGGAATGCTTACTGCTTGACAGACAATAACTAATGAAGAAGACTAGGATATCATTTGATTACAAATTAAACATGAACCAAAAATGAGAACTCATTTTTAAGTTTTTTATCAAAATTATTCATAATTAAAGATGGTTTTATTATTTCGTCTCTAATAAAAGAGCATAATTACAGAACCATTGCGGTTAATAATTCAATGGCAGCCGTTCTCTAATTAACTAGCGGCTTCAAAGAATAAACTCAGTTAGCCACTGAAAGAATTTTCCCCAGAGTCCTCATAATTGAGTTGAGTACTTAAATCTGGATAATGAAAAAGTAGCGGGGAGCTGTGGGGGACAGCAATTATTTAGTTACTCCTCCGAGTTAAAATAGAAGTTATATCAAAGAAACAAATTGTAATGAATTAGTCCGCCTTATTGAGTAGAAGTATTACGAGCACAACTTTTACTACCACTATGGTAGTATCTCTTTACTATCATCTTTAGATTGGCTACAAATATAAACTCATATAGTAGATGGAGATAGTTAGCCGCTGTAGAGATACGAAGACAGGTATAGTTGGGATTCGGCTAGGAGAAAAACGTCAGACTTTCAAAAAGAAATCTGTATTTTGGACGTTTCGACTGCAACAATGGCAGCCTTCTTCAGCTAAAAAATATATACAACTTATAAGTAAAGAAAATGTACAAGTAGTAAGTAAAAGACAGGAAGAAGTGAGCGGAGTATATATATCAATACAATAAATTTTAACCAATCTTATTTTTAAAAACAATGAAAATACGGTAGTTGGAAAGAAAACAGCACGTAGAACTTGTTAGTAAAAAACAGTACAAAAAAAATTAAACAGTAAAAACAACGCACATTTTTTATGTAGTGAAAAACAAAATCTATTTTATAAGTGAATACAATTTATAACAATTAATATATAGATACATACCACTAGAGAATGCCTAGGGGGGAGGGAGGAAGACCTCGAGGACAACTTAGGTAACCATGGTAGAAGTATGAACGACAGCAACAACACCGGTGGTCTTTATAGTTATGAAAAAGGGGTGGGGGGGGCGGCAAATCGGTGCAGATGAAAGAGGTACAATTGCTGGGTTGTAAAGGCGGGTTGTAAAGGCGGTTGTAAAAGGTGTTAAGAGCTTAGGGACACACAAGTAGAGAAATTGTCTGGAGCCTGGGAACAAAGATAAAAAAGGAGGTCAGGACAATTTATGGAAGACGGAGGAGTAAGCAGGGGAGATGTTTTGTTTGTCGGTTTTGTAATTAATGTTATTGGGGTTTAAGTTAATGTGGACGCATTCGGAAATCTGTCGCTTTTTGGTGTTTCGTTCTGTGGAAAGTATTTTAGTGTCGTCAAAGTTGAAAGTGTGTTTTTTAGTTATGGCGTGTTTTGCGAGGGCGGATTCGTGGATTTCTTTGTTTTTTATTGTCCGTTTGTGTTGTGTTATGCGGGAGTGAATATAATTTTTGGTTTCACCTATGTATACAGCATTAGAGGAGGGGGTTTGGCAGGGTATTTGGTAAACAACGTGGGTGGCGTAGTCGATTTGCCGCCCCCCACCCCTTTTTCATAACTATAAAGACCACCGGTGCTGTTGCTGTCGTTCATACTTCTACCATGGTTACCTAAGTTGTCCTCGAGGTCTTCCTCCCTCCCCCCTAGGCATTCTCTAGTGGTATGTATCTATATATTAATTGTTATAAATTGTATTCACTTATAAAATAGATTTTGTTTTTCACTACATAAAAAATGTGCGTTGTTTTTACTGTTTAATTTTTTTTGTACTGTTTTTTACTAACAAGTTCTACATGCTGTTTTCTTTCCAACTACCGTATTTTCATTGTTTTTAAAAATAAGATTGGTTAAAATTGATTGTATTGATATATATACTCCGCTCATTTCTTCCTGTCTTTTACTTACTACTTGTACATTTTCTTTACTTATAAGTTGTATATATTTTTTAGCTGAAGAAGGCTGCCATTGTTGCAGTCGAAACGTCCAAAATACAGATTTCTTTTTGAAAGTCTGACGTTTTTCTCCTAGCCGAATCCCAACTATACCTGTCTTCGTATAAACATATATAGTTCTTGTGCCAATCAATCTACACATTTGAAGTTTGATAGTAACATAGTTCGGTAATAAAGTCAACATAATTGTTTATCGGGATCGTTTCTTCCTTCAATCTTCCTCACGATTTTTTTATTATGTTTTATGCCAATGTCACAATATTATATCGTTGCGAGGTAACGTTGTAGCCGAAGAATAACCTTTGCTTCAAGCTCCTACCTCTGGGGGGACAGAACCAAGAGGAACAAGAACAAAAACTAAGTTACAATTGGTAAAAACAGCCAAAAGCCAAACAGAAAAAAAAATTAATAATAAAAAACACAAAAAAAAAAATCAATAAAATAAAATAGAAAATATAAATTAATAATTAATAGGATAACCATCCTTTATTTTAGCGTTCTCCATAGAGAGCAGAGTTGGGCAAACGTTAGCGCGCGCTAAAAGCTGATACCTCTCCGCTAATTTAGCGAAACTCAAGAAAGCCAGCGCTAATAATTAGCGGTTAGCGGCGGCAGTGCGCTAACCGCTAATCTATTTATGAAATATCGTAATTGCTAATAGCTTAAGCTATAGTTACAACATTTTGTCATCTCAAAGTTCACTTCCGGTCTGCTCTAAGCAACCTCTATCCTGTTCCACTTCCGCTTCAATCTACAGGATTTCCGATCACATGAATGTCAATTTCGGTTACTTCCGGTCGACTCATGCCAATCACTGGGTAACCCCTGTTCGAGCTGGCTCACTTTCGGTCACTCACAGACAATGGCACGCTCTGACACTCCTTAATCTTGGTTACTTCCGGTCCTATATTCATCCCTGGGTCGTTTCCGGAAGTACCCCAGGGCCTTCCAGGCACTCATAATAGACCGGAGGTGAACCGGCAGTGACCCGGTAGTAATTGTAATCAAACGGAAGTGGCCCGAAGTTATCCAGATTCATCCGGAAATTGTCCAGGAGTAATTTTGGTGACCCGGAAGCCATTTTGAGAACCCGGAAGTGAAACCGGAAGTGATCAAAAGTTGTCCAGATTCACCCGGAAACTGTCCAGGAGTAATTTTGGTGACCCGGAAGCCATTTTGAGAACCCGGAAGTGGCCAAAAGTTGTCCAGATTCATCCGGAAACTGTCCAGAAGTAATTATGGTGACCCTATTCCCATTTTGAGAACCCGGAAATGAAGCCGGAAGTGGTCTAAAGTTGCCCAGATTTATCCAGAAACGGGCCACGGGTAATTTAGGTTACCCAGAACTCATTTGGAGAACCCGGAAGTGAAACCGGAAGTGGTCAAAAGCTGCTCTAATTCGCCCGGAAATGCCTCAGGGATTCTCAAAATAGCTTGAGGGTCACCAAAATTATCCCTGACTGTTTCTTGAACTATCTGGGCAACTTTTGACCACTTCCGGTTTCACTTCCGGATACTCAAAATGGCTACCGAGTCACCAAAATTACTCCTGGACAGTTTCCGGATGAATCTGGACAACTTCGGGCCACTCCTGGCTTCACTTCCGGGTTCATGAAATGGCTTCCGGGTCACCAAAATTACTCCTGGACAGTTTCCGGATGAATCTGGACAACTTTTGGCCACTTCCGGTTTCACTTCCGGGTTCTCAAAATGGCTTCCGGGTCACCAAAATTACTCCTGGGCATTTTCTGGATGAATCTGGACAGCTTTTGGCCACTTCCGGTTTCACTTCCGGTTGCTTACAATTACTTCCGGGTCACTGCCGGTTCACCTCCGGTCTATCATGAGTGCCTTGAAGGCCCTGGGGTACTTCCGGAAACGACCCAGGGATGAATATAGGACCGGAAGTAACCTAGATTAAGGAGTGTCAGAGTGTGCCATTGTCTGTGAGTGACCGGAAGTAAGCCAGATCGAACAGGAGTTACCCAGTGATAGGCATGAGTCGAGGTTGCACAGAGCAGACCGGAAGTGAACTTTGAGATGACAAAATGTTGTAACTATAGCTTAAGCTATTAGCAATTACGATATTTCATAAATAGATTAGCGGTTAGCGCACTGCCGCCGCTGTTTGCCCAACTCTGATAGAGAGGAAATCAAAAATATGTTGTCTTTATGTCTTTCATTCTCGTTGGAGTTTTGGTGCGGCCAAGGGAATCTCCAAAATGACAAGTATAACAATGAAATATATTTTTTAGTTGTGCTGGTGGTGACAATGTGTACCTAACATAGTACTTTAGTAGTTTCTTTGATAATTAATTTTTTGTTTCCAGTTGTTTTCCTCCGTATCTTTTATCGATTACAGGTGAAGAGTAGAAATCAACCAAGGTGGAGGCTGGGCTGAATGACCAATGTTGAAGCCTTAAATAAATAAATAACGTTGTAGCGGCACGACAAAGCTTGGTTGCTAAGGAGGTTCAATTGAAGAGCAGTATCTAGCAACCAACTGTTTAAAACATATTATTATTTACTTGGTTTTAGAGCTAGCAACTGGGCGATTAGCTAAACATATTATTATAGTCAATAGTAATACAAATTGAGTGAGGTGTAACCTTTAAATCGCGAGTGAAGTAGAAAAACATTAAAGAGTTCCGAAATATAGAGTACCCGATAGCTTTTAGAGAATTCGCGAACGTTTCAGACAATTCGTGAGTGCATTTTTTTTATACTTAGACAATACAGGCCGCTGCTGTTCAATTATCTCCGTGACTCTCTTGAACTCTCGTCGTTGCCTCTACATAGGGACGTTCATATAATTACCCGGTTAAGTGAATGTCAGTAACAATTTTGGTTTGTTTGATATATTTTTTTAAAATTTATTTATTGAAGCACCGCAACAAAGGCAATATGCTGTTACATTTCTCAAGAACTGCCATTAACCGTTACAAAACAAGTGTACAAGAAAACATAGGTGTTGAAAAAGTACATACAGCTTGTGTAAAAAGTATTGGAACACGCATGAATATTTTACGAAGGTAGGAAATTCGGGGTTCGGACATTGCTTCTTAATAAAACTAAATTTTACAAGTAAATATGGTTTTATAGTTGCCGACGTTTCGGCTTGAAATCCAAGCCTTCATCAGGGCTGCCGAAACGTCGGCAACAATAAAACCATTTTCACTAGTAAAATGTAGTTTTATTCAGAAGTAATGACGGAACCCCGACAATCCCTACCTTCGCATCATCAACGGTCAACGATTTCTTCTTACTGAATATTTTACTTTTTCAACATTTGCGACTAAAATAATGACGCTTTAGGAAAACAGAAAGCCTCAATAGCAAGTTGACGGGCTATATTTTAAATATTAAATTCATTAAATGTCATTGGAAATAGTACAAAAATGGAATAAAGAGGTTTTAAGATGAACATTGAGTGCTAATATACGAATTTATAAAAATAGAATACGTTTTCATTTTCATGTTTTAGATTAACAAATGTTATATACATTTCTGTATACTATATTTAAACGCACGCATTCAAACACACAGATAGATATAAACATATACAGACATGTACACATACATACATATATGATTAATATAAATAAGTCGTATTATTTTGTTTTATTTCTGAACATGCGATTTGTTCTTGCTACGGCTTTCTGATTAATAGATAAATCAAATCTAATCAAATGTTTCTAAAACTCAACAAAGTAAAACTAAATTCATTCAAGTTCACAAAACTGGGAATAACTCATTATCTTAATGTCTCGGGAGGGTTTTACAGAGATTTCTCTGCTAAATTTGTGAAGGCATTTCTTTGTGTACTTATCTATCTTATTTATTGGCAGTTGATGAAGTAGTCTCAGCTGTCGAAATGTAATTTTCTCCTTTATGCTAGTTCGGCAGGAAGGGCTAGAGATGACTAGGGAATTATTATATTTATTTTGAACAATTATTAATCTTGGTTTACACTATATATTCTTGAATGGGAAAGGGAAGCACGCAATCCAAGCTCTGGTAGTAGGATGGTGAATTCGTAAATTATTAGTCATATAATTATCTGTTTTTTTTTTGTTTTGTTTTTTTTTTTCTTACTTTCTTTCTTATTTACATAAAAGCATAAGATCAAACCATCCTATTCTACTTTGGTACTATGGTGTCCCATGATAAATTTGTTTATTGTGAAATAGTGACGTAATGCAACGATATATAACACTATATGTTTTATTGCAGATGTGGGGAGGAGAAAGCGCGAGGAATGTCTCGGAGCCCCTCCGAAACGACACCCTGTTGGAAGAAGAGCCGTCTGAGACGATAATAACCATCATGGCGTACACCATACCGGCCATAGTATCCCTCGGTTCCCTTGGCAACCTCTTATCCATCCTGGTGTTCTTCACGACCAAGCTGCGGAAGCTGTCATCTTCCTACTACCTGTCGGCACTAGCAGTATCAGACACCGGGTTCTTGTTCTGCACCCTTATGACCTATCTAGTCACTCTAGACATAGGCTTCTACAACGAGGACGGAGTATGTCAGATCACTACCTACTTAGCACAGGTAAGGCGCAGCATATTATTCATCTAAGGGTCATTTCATGACGATATGTTGAGTTACTTCGGCCTCAGATAATCTGAAAATTTCAAGAAGTTGACATTTTAAGTAAATATATTTCCTAAGGAAATTATTTTTTTATTTTATAACCACGAAAAACATGAACATGATGAGTTCATGATTTGCTTTTTCTAGAAAATAATGATGGGGTCATTCCATGTCAACTAAACTACTGAAAGTACTGTTTTCAACCTGACCCTCTTAGATTTTTTGAAATTTTGAATCCTAATAGCTCTAAGAACCCCTTGAATAGAACAATTTTCCGTTTATTTTTATCACTTTCTTTTTTTTTTTTAGTATTAATTTTCAAAATATTTAAAAACAATTTTTTTGGGCCAACCTTAAATCGTTAATTCCTTGCTAGATTGGAGCTTTATTCTAGCTAGAGCAGATAGCACAGACTCATGTTTTAGGTAATTAATGGACTTTAATTTGATATACAAGAGGAAGTTTACTTTTCAAAATTTTACATAAAGGTTTTTGAAAGATTTTACTTTTAACATTTTGAAAAAAAAAAAAAAAAAAAAAAAAAAAAAAAAAAATCAATCTGCAGTTTACTGACTACATATGTTGTTAATTTCATTAAGGGATGCCAATGGGATAACTTTTTAAAAATAATTTTGAAATTATAATTGACGCTGCGTAGTTGATTAGTGAGCTGCTTAATAAATTATGCTTAAGAAGTGCCACGTTTCGGGGGAAAAAATTGACAACACATGTGCTACCAATTTATTAGAAGTATACGTTTTTGTTTTTTATTCATTTTACTAAATATTTCGAAATTGTGTATACTGATTGATATTTATTCAACATCCCCGAACACAGGAACTACTACTAGTGGTTTAATATCCGCTGGACTATTTCCAAGCGATTGACTTATTACCCCAATCCACTTGGCTAGGCTTCAAACGTAACTATCGCTGAAAGCCATTAAGGTGTCTACTATCTAAGTGGCGGTAATTATAACTTAAGCTAAGCCTCAACCTAATCTCAGTATACGGTTCAACTTGTAATAGTATTTAGAGGCAATAGCGACAGTCCACGTGGGCTTCAACTAGTTTCAAGCGTTTAATTTCCAATAAATCGCCTTCATCCGTGAAACGTCCAAGGTAAAACTTTTATCCCCTAAATCGATTGTCACAGGGAATAATTTGGTAAGTTCCAAATATTAACATCTCGGGGTTGCTTTTTAACAACGAAAATACGCTATTTTATGAGATACCAAGAAACCCACATCTTTATAAGTCGGAAACCATCAAGGCTGTGAGTTATTGACTTCTTTATCACTATTCATGAGTCTTAGGACATAATCATAGTGCACTTAACTCATTTTGCCTATTTTCCGACTTACTAAGTCCATTCCCTGAGCCCATCGAAATTATATCCATATGATTTAAAGTTATCAAGAACATTCGTGTACCATATTGTTTCCATTCAGTCCAGGCAACGAACAGTTATAGATGGAAATTTTTGGAACACAATTTTTGACTTCGAAGCTTTGTTTGGGCTGGATAGGAGGTGAACATATCAAAAGTCCTCGCCCCTAGCCTTTAAGCCGGGGGGAGGGGGGGTTTAGAAGGTCCCATTTTTCGGGTTTTCACTTAAATCTCGAAAACCCTGCGTCCTAGCGACATGACTATTCTATAACAAATGAAAGCTGATTAAATTTCCTACAAGTTCTATTCAATGAAGTTTTTCGAGATATCTTTAGGTCCCAAAATATCCGCTCTTGAAAGTCTGTCATTTTGGGAAAAAAACACACTTTTTTCTATTCTCGACCGGATATCTCTTCAACGATGCACCCAAAAAATAAATGTCGGTTATGGGGTTGTAGAGCATTCCATTGACTTCAATAATATATATTACAATACTATTTTATGTATTTTCTTTCAAACGTTATACACGCACTCACTTGGTCTTAACAAAACCATTGCCAATATAATGGTCAAGATGTTATATAATTGAGTGTGAATAACTGGTAAGAGGCCCAAAATTATATATTTCGTACTATTTATACTTACAGTACTACCTATATTTACATAATGGAGTATATTTTGGATAATACAATGACTGGAAATGGTGAGAAATTGAACGGTTCATTGGTCGACAGTTGTTGCAAGATATCACGATGAACACTAAAACTGTTTTCACAGTTGAAGGAAAATACATAAAATAGTAAAGTTCAATATATTATTGGAGCGAATGGAATGCTCTACAACCCCATAACCGACATTTATTTTTTGGGTCCATCGTCGAAGAGATATCCGGTCGAGAATAGAAAAAAGTGTGTTTTTTTCCCAAAATGACAGACTTTCAAGAGCGGATATTTTGAAAACTAAAGATATCTCGAAAAACTTCATTGACTAGAACTTGTAGGACATTTAATAAGCTTTCATTTGTTATAGAATGGTCATGTCGCTAGGACGCAGGGTTTCCGAGATATAAGTGAAAACCCGAAAAATGGGACCTTCTAAACCCCCCCCCCGGCTTAAAGGCAACGGGTGAGGACTTTTGATATGTTGACCACCTAACTAGCCGAAACAAAGTTATGAAGTTAAAAATTGTGTTCCAAACATTTCCACCTATAAGTCTTAGTTTCCTTTGCTGTTCGTCGCTACATTTCAGATTTCACGATGAACACTGAAATTGGGGTCTCCCGTGGTCTAGTGGCTAGCGCGCTAGATTCATAAGCGGGAGATGGTGGGTTCGATCCCCACCGGCGCCAGAAATTTTCTCATCTCAGGGCTCGCTGAGGAAATTCCTGGCTGCACCCTGGACGTCGGCGCTAATGGCCAAGATTTATGTCGATGCACCGTAAAAAAAACAAAAAAAAAAAAAAAAAAAAAAAAAAAAAAACTGAAATTATGTTTACGTTTGAAGGAAAATACATAAAATAGCAAAGTAATATATATTATTGAAGGGAATGCAATACTCTACAACCCTATAACCGTTATTTATTATTTTGGTACATCGTTGAAGAGTTATCCGGTCAAAACGGAGAAAACATATGCGGCAAAAGTGTTTTTCCCCAAAATGACAGATTTTCAAGAGCGGATATTTCGAAAACTAAAGATATCTCGAAAAACTTTATTGAACAGAACTTTTAGGAAATTTAATCAGCTTTCATTTGTTATAGAATAGTCATGTCACTAGGACGCAGGATTTCCGAGATATAAGTGAAAACCCGAAAAATGGGACCTTCTAAACCCCCCCCCCCCCCGGCTTAAAGGCTAGGGGCGAGGACTTTTGATATATTCACCTCCTATCCAGCCCAAACAAAGTTACGAAGTCAAAAATTGTGTTCCAAAAATTTCCACCTATAGCTGTTTTCAAGCATTCGTTGCCTGGACTGATTAAGAGTTACCATACCTAGAGAGTTTTAAAAACATAAAATTATTTTTGGCTAGAAAAATTGCTTATATTTTAAGAAAATTTTAAACATTTAACTATTTAATTGATAAAATTACTTTTTCCAAATTGGTGTTGCAGATATTTCAAGATCTACTCAACCGATTTTATTATAATTTTCAGTGCATATTTTTTACAATGGTAATTGCGGCTAAAGTCAAATCAGGCAGTCGCAGATATATTACTAACCACAATATCTTAGCTGTACAAACAAGATTCAGATGTACATTACTCACACATAATTACCTCATGGAAAACAAAACTATATGCAGACTTTGTAATATAACTTTTACTATTAAACATATATATTTCAGGTGCACTCTCCTAAGTTCATTCTTTAAACTTGTATTTAGTTTATTTGTTAATAGATTAGCGAGGCATTTTTATGATTCATAATAAAGAAAAGTTAATAATTTCAATAGGAATTTAAGATTCATGTCAAGCTTTTGAATTTTTTGAGCAACTCTTCAACTAAAAAAGGTTTGGTTTGGACCTGAAATTTTCGGGCTTCTAATCTCCTAAAACGTTAAGTGAATCGTTTTTAAAACTTATCTAAGCGGCTTGCTCACTGTCGATGATTTTGTCAATGAAATTTTCGTCCTAAAATATGTCTTCAATTTGTAGTCTTTGAAAACATGAAATAAGTTCGAAAATAAGTGCATATCTGTTTTGTTTGTTTTTTTTTATGAAGCAAAGCAGCTTTGATAATTTGTGTTTTTCAAATAAATAAAAAATCGCCACTTATTGTCTTAAAATATGGCCTTCCGAGACCTGAATGCTGCTGCCAGGGCACCTCCAATTGGTGACGATGGGGCTTTTAGCAGGTACAGGGTGTCAATTTTCTTCCCCTATAATTCGTAGATTCAAAATTTGCAATACAAATATTTGACCTTGAAAAACATATAAAGGTCGAATTTGTGAGGGTTAATATGGTGGTTATTTTTTCCGATCTAGTATTGGAGAATTATCTGGCCAAAGCATGACCATTACTTTTTTGACACCCTGTGCTGACAAGAAAATATGAAAAATGGAACAGCTTCACAGGTAATTTCAAAACAAAAGAGGTCGTATACCTTTTCTGTATATGGTATTTTCCACGATTTTTGATACATATATCAATGATCGAAATCATCATATTCTAAAGTTGAAGGTTGTGAAAATATCACAAACTCTGCTTCATTCCAAACCCGGTACACCTGTACGCAAAAGACTGTATGCCGATATGTGAATCCTCCTTCCAAATAGAGATTTATAGCCAGACTTATTTTTCATATATGAAAGAAATATAAATACCTAAAAACGCTTTGAAAAAGGCATATTTTATTCCGGAACAATTTGCCAAAGGAAGTAGTTAGTTAAACATTTAATTGCTGCTTCCGAGAAATTCCAACTGAATATACTTGCCCTAATTATTCTGGCCTTTGACATTAGATAGGTAAAGCATTCGTCGAAAAGGAGTTCTGTTTAATGGACAGGACGAGACCAATGTCTGTTTGCTTTTATTATTAACTTTATTGGATATTGAAGGAAAAGATAACTAGAACTAGCTGGGCATTCATCGAGTCTCAATTAGTTATTAAATTCAATTATACACAACAAAAATATCAACAATGAAATCTGTCTGAAAACAGAAACATTCTAACATATAAATGATAATTAGTTTCATCGTAATACTCCAAGTAGAAGGGATAAAGAGGTCCTTATTTTAATATAATAAAAACATAAAGATTTTATATGTTTAATTTTATTATTTAAATGAATTCGGGAGCTAACGGTCAATAATGTGGCAAACCTTTTCTCTTTATAACTACATCCATTCTTCATTCATTTTCGACCGAACCCTTCCATTGTGGAAGAGTACATCTTTTGAACACTTTTGCCCTTCATCAGGGACACTTATAAAACAAAATGTTGTTGTAAATATCGAAAACATTATATTTTTATGATTTTATATTACTGGGTTGGCTTCCCGTACACAGAATGGCCCAGGTCCACTCCACCATGACATCGAGAAAAAGCATTTATCCTCCTACTCCATTATTGTCCTCTGAGTCATCAGTAAATACGTCTTGTCCTTTGGCAGCTCACTTTTTAGTTTTTCGAATTCGGTAAGCAAAATTAGAGGGTCAGTGTTCTTTTTAATATATATTTGGTAAGGGCAAAGTTAATTTTCGGAGCTGTAAATTTCCAAGGTGGATTTGAAGAGGAGATGTTGTGGATAATACATCTAGTGACGATGTTAAATTCATTTATCAACTCAGTAGTTCTGATGGAGAAGGGTTTTTTATTATAAGGATATGAGCGACTGATCATTTGCAATTTAGATATAGGTTGAATCCTTTAAGCTTTTTGGGGAAAATTCCTCACCAAAAAATCGAAGGGAGGGAAAAAGAGGGAACGAAAGAATCTGTTTTTATAAAAATAATAAAGTGTATTCAACATGAAATGTGAAAATGTTTACAATAGATTTGTAGAATTTAATGTAAACTTTTTTGTAGTAACAACTTGGTTGGTTTGCATTAAAGAACAATGAAATGTTCAACAAGCATGAATTTGCTAGGCATTACTTTCAATGAAAAAGGTTTTGTACGCGAGTAAATTGTATCAGGGATTGTATGGAATGTAGAAGAGAAGCTTCCTTTGATGAAACATACATAACTGTGCAGAGACCGTGGAGGAATGTGGTAATGCTCTACTGGATGGTTGACTCTTTGGATTTATTATTGAAAGGACACTAGTTTGAAGCAAGAATAAAGGACCATGGTTGAGTTAGTACTCTGTGGAATACTTTAAGAATATTTGAGCTTCAAAAGGGTTTTAGACCTTTTCCATGTGAAATAGAAACTATTTGTATAAAGACAGGGTATACAATTTGGAAGGGAGCAAGGAAAATAGATTTTCAGGCTCAAACGCATTTTACTTTAAATACCATATCAACAATAACAAAAACATCAGGATAGAAATAAAAAAAAACAACATTTTAGCATGGAGGGTGTACCACCATCCAGGAGGGTGTAATCGATTTCAGTTATTACCTCACAACATCTTTACCTTTACTTGTCCACGGCATATACCGAGTTTCCTTAAATAAAATCAATAATTAAGTGCTATAAAATAAACTCTTATTTTTTTTGTTATTTTTAACCATTATAATTCATTTGTATTTTTCTAAAATAAAAATTACTTGTATAATAATAATACGTCGTTTAAATAATCTAATCCTGACTATAAGTTTAAAAATACAAACACATTTTCCGTGCAGAAGGGACAATAAACTGTTTTTGTTTTTTTTAGTGTGTATAGAAGAGCAAAACTATTCATGCTTAGTGTGTATTTATTAAGGTTATTTTAAACAACTTCTTGAGCGGGAGGAATGGTGCTCGAACGTGACGGACGTTTATTTATTACAATGAAAGATTGCTTCAAGAGTATCATAGACATCAAAATTAAGTAAGAAAAAAATACACTTAGCATTAATTGTGTTTATATTTTATAGTGACCTTATTTTCTTCAATCCAATATTTTTCAGGCGGAAGGTCAATAAAAGAGAATTAACTCAGTCAATTCATTTTTTTGTACCTGCTCTACATATTTCACATCCCAGGTGCCTCTTCAGGAGCCAAAAAAATCGTTAAACTAAAACTTTATTGTGTTAAATTTATGTGATAGTTTAAAGACGAAGATAAATATAAGAAAGTATAGCTATTTATTTTATGAGAGCGAGAAGAAGAAAAGCACTGTAGCAAACAATGAAAACATCCTCTGAGTAGATTTCTTCTCCGTCCATGTCTCTTGTGTAAAGCCCCTCCCCATAAATCTTAGCCGTAAGCTGCCACTCAGACTACCAAATTGAGAGTTACTGCATCGCCTTTATCCTTTCACGCATTCTCTACACCTCTGCCACATCTCTATGTAGCTGAAAGATCTATGGTCGTAGAAGTAATATAGAAAACAAATGTAACAGCAAATTTAATTACCCGAATTTCTTTGAGGCCATATTAAGACTGTGAGGGCGGTTATACATTCACTATTCTTATGAAATTCATTTAGAACGAAAATACATAGTCTAACGCCAAAGGAAAAACCGTTAACAAGCAGAATGCCCCTCCCCCAAGACAATATTGGTGTTGGTACTGAATCGATACAAAATTTCACGATAAATGTTTGGCAATAGTAAACATTTCGACTAAATGCTTTGTTTCACAGGAAGTCAAAATATTTACAACACATGATGGCACTGGCTCAACTCAGAAATTGGGCAAACATTATACTATTGATATTTGATGCCTATTTAAATAAATAAACACGTTTCAGACTTTCACCGATTTTTTTTTTTTTTTTTTTTTTTTTTTTTTTTTTTTTTTTTTTTTTTTTTTTTTTTTAAGCAACACTATTTTCTTATCTAATTTGACTTGACTAGAACCAATTAATGTGTAACCAATCAAAGGAATTGATTAATATTGAGATAGGAACCAACTATTATCAGAGATTGCAGCCTCAGCAGCTAGATTGAGAAAATCTGAAAGGAGTGGGAGTGCGTTAGGTATATTGGCAGGCTCCGGAATGAATTCTGAAGTCCTGAGATCGACAGGGTTCAGCGATAGGACCTCTAATTTCTCAAATCTATGGTCACGCATTTCTGCAGATTTACCCTTTCTCGCTAGCCAAAACGCATATAACATCGAGAAAAAATAACTTACAAAAAAATACGGACGGATTTATTTCATTTTCGAAAGAAATTGTACAAGCTCTCGTTTGCATCAATAATATAATGGTTAAGGGAAAAGGCGTTTTCTGGAAATTGTCGGTAATACGTACAAATAACAAATGTTTATGTTTAAAACATTCAAGTAAATATTTCCTTCAGTACACATCATTCTTATTTAAATGTTATAGAGCCAATTTCGATTCAAGTAAACAAAATTTAAGGGTAAACACTACTCTAACAGTAGTAAACAAATCGTAATTTTATTTTGGAAGTTTGTTTGGAAATGTATATCGGGAGTTTAAAAAAAGCAATAGGATTTATTTTTAGAGGGTTGTGGGTGTATTGAACTAAAGAAAAGGCAATTTTAATAGCACTTTGAGACACCTTTCGAATGATATTACCAGAAACTTCGGATAGTAACATAATATCAAAACAGCTTAAGGGTATAAAGAATTAAGTATGCTATTAAGAAAAATCTCATTATAATCAGTTTTTTTTTTACAAATGAAATAGCTGTGGTAAATTTGCTCGAAGTCTAATTGAGATTAAAGGTGCTTTACTTGCAGGTAAAACTTACTCAAGACTGCGGTGACTAAAGTTAGACGGAACTTTTAGTAAACTCTCCTAAGAAGTTGTGAAGTCTGAGAATGAATAAGATGATTGCTTGTGAAAGGTCAGGTACAGCCAAGGGATAAGGACAGAAACAATTTAGAACCTTGATTGACATGATGTTTTTATCAATATTTAACTTAGGGAACATAAACTGGACCTAGGAGTAAAATACCACTTCTAATGAACACATTTAATTTTATTTTATATTTATTTTATTTATTTATTTTAAGAGCTTCGCAACGAAGGTGACTTGCTCTTTTTCAATTACAAAACAAAATATACAATACACAAAAGTAGAAATTTATGGAACTAAATATTACAAAAGTGTTAAGAACAAGAAATAGGAGCTAACATTATTTACAGTATTGCTTATTACTATATAGATATCATATTTACATACATATGACTTATATATACATACATATGACTAAACTACTAACATTAATTAATGGTTCAAAAAAAAAAAAAAAAAAAAAAAAAAAAAATTTAATTTAAATCAGATTATTATTATACCCTCGAAATATTATCTAAATTTTTCCCCTGGAATCAAATTTTTGTGTGTAGGTTGTGTTGTTTTAAAAATGTAAATATATCGTTGATGAAGGGGCTACCCTCTGTCAGTAGTTCCTGTAAGTTGTAAGGTAGTTTTAGTTGTTCTAGTATTCTGCATTCCGTTAGTAAGTGTTTTATTGTCATTGGAACGTTACACTGTCTGCAAATGGGTTGTTCTTTATTTGTCATTAAATAAGAGTGAGTTAGTAAAGTGTGTCCTATGCGTAGTCTACATAGTATAACCTCTTCTCGTCTGTTTCTTCGGCTACTAGAGCTCCATTCGTATATAGTATTTTTGATTTCTCTGAGTTTGTTGTTTTGTATGTTTGTCCAGTATTCTTGCCAAGTTTCTTGTATAGTATCAACTAGTTCTTTTTTTATGTCTTGTATAGTTACGTTTTCTATGTCAATATTCTGTTTTCTTGTAGCCAATTTTGCTTGAATGTCGACTGTCGTACTTTCTGTGATATTTGTATGTCCGGGTAGCCAGATCATTGTGATGGATATGTTTTGTTCTTGTAGTCTGTAGAGTTGAATGTATATTTGTTTGACAATGGCATGTGTGCTGTACATATTGTTAAAAGAGAGCAATGAACTGAGTGAGTCTGAAAATAATTGGATCTTTGAGCAATTTATTGTATCAACGTTTGATAAAGCTAATAGGATTGCTTGCAATTCTGCCGTATAAATGCTTGCAGTGTTTGGGAGCTTTTGTTTAAATATTTGCGAACCTATTACTGCAGCAGATCCGGTACCAGATTTTGTTTTGGACCCGTCGGTGAATATGTTTAAATTGTCTGCGTTTTGTATTTTTATTGATGTGAATAATGTCTTGTAGAAAGTCGTTGACAGTGGATCAGTCTTTTTCATTTTTGATAGTGATAAATTTATACTAAAATTCTTAAGTTCCCAAGGAGGGAACGTCAAGATTTCATTTCTGTGAGTAGGAGCTTGTCGAATATGTCGGGTCTGTCTGTTCTCGGAAAGGCGTATAATTAAGGGTTTTTGTTTAGGTCGTTTTCTGTTATATAAGTCATGGTATTGGTTATCCAGAAAGCAATTTACACATGGTGTATTTAAACATTGGGATTTTTTGAAGAAATTTAATCCCAAGATTTCACGTCTGAGCTCCAATGGAAGTTCGCCGGACTCAACGTAAATACTTACAGTTGGGCTTGATCTGTATGCTCCTGTTGCAAGTCTTATACCCGCGTTATGTATTGAGTCTAATTGTTTTAGTGTTGTTTGGCTGGCAGATGAATATGCTATACATCCGTAGTCCAGTAAAGATCTGGTATAAGCACGATAGAATGTAAGCATGAGAGATCTGTCAGCACCCCATTTTGTGTTTGAAAGGACTTTTAAAAGGTTTATAGATTTCTTACACCTAGTAACAAGTTCCTTAATATGGGGTAACCATGTAAGTTTTTTGTCACATTTAATTTATTATATCAACATATCTTTCTCATTAGATGTAAATCGAGTTTCATTGAGTATAAGAAACATTCTGCCCATTAGGTGCGATTTTTTTCCTTAGTCCCCTAATGGACTACGGATTGAATACTTACAGGAAAACATCTACATTTAATAAGCATTAAATCCATGCAAATAAAGTGGAGGTTTATTCGGGGATAAAGTGAACGATTGGCTCTCTTTTGTCAAAAAAATGTGGAATGTAGTTTTGTTACTTTCAAATACCTTTTGTGAAGAAATTAAAAATTATTCATTTTTTAATGGCCAAACTGTAAGTATCCATTGTCCATTCCGGAAGCAATAAATATAGCTGAATGAAACGATTGGAAAAGTTTTTCATTTGAGAGATCTGTTACATTTCATGTTTTTCAATTTTTCATTGATTTATGTTTTACATGATGTATTTGGCACCCAGTTTTGACTAGAAATTTTGAGCGGAGAATTCAAAAAGATTTCACGGTAGTTGAATTATTGTAATCCAGAATTTACACATAATTTGAAATGTTTTCAAATAAAATTTGAAATAAAACTAAAAATTGTGCAAAACATTGCGGGAGTAAAAATGTTAATCCTCAGTTCGGTCGCAACATTTTGTGGACATACAAGGCCACATCCAAACGGAATGGAATATTTAACTTCCCCAATTCGCATACTTGGTTTCATGTTAATCCTTATGCCCTGTGAAGATCACACAATCAGTATCAGCTCCAAGTTAACGTGTGGTGCAGAATTCAGGACGAATGTCTTCTTCAGCCAATCCTGATTCCTGACAGGTTCGATTCAACATATTTTTAAACCTCCACACGATTTAAATACGACCGACCTTTTGCATTAGAAGACGTTCCGCTAGCAGATAGATTCATGGTTCCAGATGGATTGCTGTCCTGGACATAGCACCAGTGCTGTTAGGCAGCGGATGGATCCACTGTCCAAGTTCAAAAGGTCAAATTGCAAATTTAGCAAATTTTCAAATATATTAGTACATATTTTAGTGCCAACAACATCATGTAAAAGATAAATCAATGAAAATTTGTTAAACACAAAATGTAACAGATCTCCCAAATGAAAAACTTTTCCGATCATTTCTTTCAGTTACTTTTTATTGCTTCTGGACTGGACAATGGATACCCATAGTTTGGAAATTCAAAAATGAATAATTTTTAATTATTTCACACAAGGTATCTGAAAGTAACAAAACTTACATTCAACATTTTTTTGACAAAAGGGAGCCATCCAATCTTTCAATTTAACCCCGAATAAACCTCCACTTTATTTGCATGGATTTAATTGAAAATGTAGAAGTTTTCGTGTAAGTATTGAATCTGTAGTCCGTTAGAGGGCTGAGGGAAAAAATCGCAAAAAAAAACTCTGATTCATTGATAAAAACAGAAGTGCGTTATTGGACGTCCACAAAGTATCTTTTAATAATGAATGATTTTAGTGAATTAAATTACTGTCTTTTTAAAGGAAATTTAGCCTATTTTATGATAGCATAATTAGAATTTAATTAGCTTGAATAGTTTTTGAGAAATCCTTTCTTATTTATTAAAAAACATGACTACGTTAAAAAAAAAAACAGAAAATTGGACATAGCTCCTTTTCTTTTCGGAATCGGACCATACTTGAAATAAACTTTTTTGTTGTAAATTATGTTTATAATCACCTCCTAGAGTTTGGCTACTTAGACCTGAATCACCCTGTGTATATATATATATATATATATATATATATATATATATACTTGAGATAGCGTTCCTATAGCAAAACAAGTTAGTTAACCATCAAAATAGGTCTGTCTAGAATCGAAGTTTACTCCGGATAATATAATAATATATTTATTAATATGCACCTAATGGGCAGAATATATATATATATATATATATATATATATATATATATATATATATATATATTCCATATTCCATTCTCCATATTCTTCGATGGACTCTAAATAATTTGAATCACTTGCATGAAATACGTTAAGCGTTTCTGCGATATCCTGTGTCGCTGACTGAGAGTTGTCTGTGACCAATGCATGAATTTGGTCATTATCAACAGTAGAAGGACGACCGAACGCTTTGCATCTTCCAAGTCAACATTTCCGGTTCTTAACCGAGCAATGCACTTAAGGACTAAGCTTTCTCCTAAGGCATCCTCTCCAATTAGGCATTCCAAGGCTCAATTAGAAACAACATTTTTTTCTGTAAGCTTTAGTGTATGGTAATTACACAGATAGATTTACTTTACATCGATCCTTTTCAGCATTGGCTCCAAAAAACAACAACAAAAAACTGGTCTTCCATTATCATTAATGAGACTGAAGGGAAAAGATAGAACTAACGAGAGTTTCTATCTAGCCCGTGTATCTGTAACTAAAGCTTTAAAAATACACACTGCAATTACCTATATCGAGTAAATGTTAGATCAAACAGACTTTTCTTCAATAACTGATTGATTAACTCTGTGTATTTGAACAAATACATAAAATACCTCCCCTGCCTATTAATTAAAAAAAATAAATAAAAAAAATAAAAAAATAAAAAAAAAATGAAAAACTATAGCCAGACAGCTAGAATTTGGCAAAACTTGTCATTATAATTCTTTACATTTAAAATTTTATCAAAATTCGTTTAAT
Organism: Gonocerus acuteangulatus; assembly: GCA_946811695.1. Classification (NCBI taxonomy): domain Eukaryota; kingdom Metazoa; phylum Arthropoda; class Insecta; order Hemiptera; family Coreidae; genus Gonocerus; species Gonocerus acuteangulatus. The sequence continues at coordinate 45,038,453 of OX328127.1, forward strand.
ATTAAAATTACTTATTTAAAACATATCTTCAAAATTTATTTTTCCAAATTAATACAATAACCTTTTTAACCAACTGAAATGAATTTTCGAAAGATTGATAAGTACGCTGTGTTTATAGCATCCCAAAACATTTGGGCAGCATACTTTATTTTTTATATAAATAAAGAATTTCTCTTCTCTCAACGTGATTTACGCTCCAGTAAAACTTAATAAACATTTCCTAAACTATTTTTGCTCCTCCTAGTTTTGGATTTAAGAACGTTTGAAGAAAAAATCAAATTCAACTACTTTATAAAGGCATTAAAATAATAAATTTAAAGCAATAGAACTCACCTAATGATTAGAATTTCGTAGTAATTATTTTTTTGTTGGACGATTTTTTTTGTTTTTGTTTTTACGGCGCCTTGACATCTAGGCCATTAGCGCCGACATCCAGGGTGCAGCGAGGAATTAGAGTATTATAGTATGTACATATTACATACTTTCTACGTTATTGGCAGAAAAGTGACGAAAAACAAGGGTATGATCGGTTTTTGGGAATTTCTTACTTTAGCGAAAAGATGACAGATATAAAATCGACATAAAATTCAATTCTCAACAATAATCCGTCATAAAAATAACCCCTTTCCATTGGAGATTCCAGAGTTAGGGTCTCTGGAGAAGAACTGGAGAAAGTTGAGGGGTCGTGCATTAGGTCCAATGAAAGTTCATTCGGCCACGTTAAGACCCACGAAGTTTCGTTTTTAAATTTCAAAAATTGTGGGAAAAAAGGGAGGTGTCAATCGAGTTTTGAACACCTTGTATATGTATACATGGGATCAGTTGAACAATGCAACTAATAAATTTATTTTTGCTAAAATATTTTTTTGTTGTTTTTAATTTCTATTGCTATTCATTTTGTGAAGTAACATTTTTATTTCATGTTGATATTTGTTCAAATGAAATATAAACAGAAGAATACGTGCATATTCGACTAGCTCAGATATTCTCCAGGCCATAATGGATTTTTGTTCGAATTTCACTCACGGCTTTGGTGTTAGGTTTTCTGTGATAGGCGTAATGAAATCTTTTTTTTTCTTTTTCATCCCATACATTAAGGATTGGTCATTTGCAACTTACAAACAGTTGCCTAATGAATAGCCACAATGTGAAATATTTAATACAAGTCTTACGATAAAATATTTACATACAGACTTACGCGTTCTTTGGAGGCACGCAAATTTCACTGATGTCCGATCTTAATTCATGTTTACCTTCATCAGAATCTTAATTCATGTTTACCTGTAAATCAGATTCCTAACTATAATTTACACGTTTCCTAGAAGTCAAATCCAGAAAGACTTATTCTACACCAAAACAGTAAGGTAAGGTGACTACCGCAATGTAGCAGAAAATTAACCAATAAATGAATAATTCCGTACAACTTTTATATTGATTAATTTTTTCGTAAGATGTTTTGATATGAAATGAAATAGTTTTCCATAATGATATGAAGAAAAAATACCCCGGTATAATGTAATCATAAAATTTATTATAATATCATAATAAATCATAAAATGCCCTACTGTATAGAATATTTCATAGTTAGGATCGCTCCAGTATTACTGAAGTACACTATAATGATGGTAGCACACTAAAAAGAATTTGCACTTGGGAGTCTGCTCTGGAACATACATTGGAAAATAACATCAAAAAACGGATTGGAGACATAAACTAGGACTTCTTGTAAAACCCACTTATGAATGTCCAACACCCAACAATGGAAGAACATGAGTACATGAAGAACCCGGAGGAATTGAGACTGAAAAGAATAAATTAGGGACCTAAGACTCCGTTTGCTTATTATTTCTATAGTCTCTAACCTTAGGTATTCCTGAATTTATTTAAGAAAAATAATAATCTTTAAATAATTCATAAATGCAGTCCTTTGGGGGAAATGTCAAGAAATTTTGACTGACATCCTGAATATTAATCCGACATTTTCCTTCCAGCTGGTGTCGAATTAAGCTTTAAATCGACAAAGTCCTATTTATTCGTTTGTGAATAATGCATTATTATGAAAGGTCGATTTAAGTTTGAGTACTGTAGTATTATAATATAAAAAATACCATTATTAAGATCTCTAGTGTGTGTTCTGCACCTCCTCCGCTTATGATATCGACACGAAGATGAAATCCGGAAGTTCTGACGATATATATTTATATATAAACACATGTCAGTATATGCATATATCTCAATGGTTTCATATACAGTCTACAACAATAATCAGATTTTGATTACTTTTGGCTTCCTTTTTCTTATCAAAAGATGATTTCTTATTTCTTTACTTTTAAGTCAAAATCTTGATTCTGGGTTGTCTTCATTGAAATGGTTGTTTGCTTCAAAAAAGCTAGAATGACCACTAGCGAATCATGGAAGCTCGGGAATAATATATAACCTATGTGTATAGTTACATGTTTCCCTTTCATTAGGTGTGCTGTTGTGGAAATTAATTAATACAAATATTTGACGTATCTATTAGTCTAGTAAACCAACGCCGTATAGTAATGGAGTCAATTAGGAACAAAAATACATAGAGACTTGAGTCGTGAGTGGTCAATAGTTTTGCAGATGATAGTCAGAAGAGAGATAGGGAGAGTGATTGAACGAGAACGTGGGGCCGGAGGGGGGGGGGCCTTCGAGAATATGGCGTATCTATAACGCGAGAGGGCACCTCTACAAAATGTAACCATTTGCAAATAAGACATACTGCTTGATGAACAAATGCTAATGAAAATTATGATTGAATTTTTAGATCTGAAGATAGATATCTCTGTCGTAAATGTGGTAGATAGGCAAATGCTGGGAGAGTGTCCCAACTTCTTTCCTATCACCAGACATGGGCGTATATAAGGGGGGCATGAAGGGGCTGCAGCCCACTCCCAAAATTTTGATTTTATCGACAAAAATGTGTCATATAAACTTTTAAAATAAATTAAATAAGATCACAGTTCAGAAAATGTTTTTTGTGTGTAATAGCGTTTTAGCTGTACATATACTATTCCAAGTTCTAGAATGTTATCCCATGCCTCCTAAATGCTCCGAGCCCCCCCCCCCCCCCGAAATTATTTTCTGTATACGCCAGTGTCACTTAACGGCAACTCATTGGTAATAAATCCACATTGGTAAAATTCAGAAACAGAAAGAATAATTTTTTTTAGACAAGGTGTGTAGCATTGCCTAGCGGAGAGACCCCCTAAAAAAATTCTCAATCGTAGATCTGACGGTATGATATCAAGGAAATGATCTCGATCAAGACTCAAGATTCGATAGGGTAAAATAAGGCATTAAAAAAAAAAAAAAAAAAAAAAAAATGTTCACTTCCGAAAAAAAAAAATTCCCTGGTTCGGCGCAAGAAGAGCCATTCAAGGAGTCAAAAATACGCTCATGCTCCCGAGTTTGTGCATTTTAAATAACCAGATTTACAGCTGAGGTATATAATTATGGAGTACAAGGCTATAGGAAGAAGAAGCTCACATATACCTTGTCAGAGAAAAATTATAGCGATATTCGTCGTTATTTTGATGAATAATTATTTGTTTGATTTATCAACCCGGAAATGTCTCTCCATCGGACAGATTGACACGGTGCGTATTATATGGGTGCAAGATCACAGAAATAGTTTTCCCCTTAAGAGCAATGGAAGTAGCAGAGTTAGCGACGATAAGCCGATTGCATCTCAAAAGACACTTTGATGACAATAAGGGAAAAGGATCCGTGAAACAAACTAAAAAGAGACAAACTTCCTTAGGCCATATAAAGAAGAATAAGCAACCTTTGAGGAGGGGCGTAAGAAAACAGAGGATTAATCAGGCCTTCCTGAAGAGCAAGGGGTCAGAGGTTTGTAAGGGAAGTAGGTCCTGAAATCTACCAGTCAGCCTCCTTGGCAGGTCGATAACTCAACAAAGGTAAATACTTGAAGCACTGGCCCTATCCGTAAACGTGCCAAGACTCTTGAATCTTATATCTGCTCTATATCACCAACATAGAGAAATGTAGTCACTCCCCTCAATAATATAGCTAAAAGGCTCGAAACTGGTCGGGGGAGAATACAATAAAGGAAAATAAACAGCACTAATTAATATAATAAGCTCAAGACATAGTAATGTTAAATAAATATGCTTATGATTTTTTCATCGACACGATTTTAGAAACGAGTTTTTATAAGGATTAATATTGACATTACGATACAAACAAAATACAAGTCGGTATTAAATTAAGTCCAAAAGATGAATAGTCTTCAATATGGTCGATGTAAGTGAATGTACTTCCAAAAGAACTAGCCATAACTTATTGAAGCACGTAAGCCTACCCTACACTATTATTTTTTTTGTTATTATTATTTATTAGGGCACCGCAACAAAGGCGATGTGCTCTATCATTTCTCAAGAACTGTCATTGACACTAGGGAGATAGTGTGGTCAGTACTATGCTCCAGCCGCCTGATTCTCCCCTTTGCAGGCACCCATTAATAAATTTATTAAAGGCCGAATGCAACCCAGGAACGAAGACCCTAGACGTTAAAAAGCTCTACTGCTTGCTCGGGATTTGAACGCAGGTCCTCCATATATATATATATATATATATATATATATATATATATATATATATATATATATATAGTGAAACCTCCCTTAACGGACACCTCCCTACAGCGGACACCTCTATTAACGGACGTTTTCTCGCAGTCCCGAATTTTTCTATAGGTAAAATAAACCTCTATATTGCGGACACCTCTGTACAAAGGACACGGACAGAAAAATCTGATTTTTTACCTCCTTACTACGGACAATTACAGCTAATGTTATTTATAGAAGCATTCCAATCGGTGTAGGTTTCCAGAAAAATGCGTTAACAATTACAAACTCTTTGCAAGAATAAGATATATATACAGAATAGTGACTCGTAATATCCTCCTAGGAGTTTCACAACAGGAACCCCTTCCACAGGTCCATATGATTTTCTCGCTGGCAGATTACTATTGTTTTGCCTACGCGTTATCACGGTTCCGGGAATATTCCATAAGTCTGTTTGGTTCACATTCCTTTCGCCGAACTTCACTCTCTTCACTTATCAGTTGGTTTTTAGCTCTTGTTGAGTGAGTATCGTGCTTTCTCTTCAATATGTCTAATCGGAAATCTCTGACACTTAAAGAAAAAATTTACGTGACAACATTTTCCAATTGCGATAAATGTGATGTGCGTAAAGTTGCCGAGTTTTTTAAGATAGGGAAAACACAAGTAGCAGAAATATTGAAAAACAAGATGAAATTTTGAAGAAACGGACGGAAAGTTGTGACAAAAATGTTGTCCGAGAACTAAGAACTTTAAACTTATGCTTTAAACTTTTTAGAATAAAAAATTTTTTAAGTTTATACTTATTGAACTTCTTTCTATATACTTAAAAAAACTTGCTACGGGTAATTATTAAATGGTTAATTAAAACATGAATTAAAAATTCGGTACGTATCCATCTCGACCAACCCCTCTGTATAGCGGACACCTCTCTATAGTGGACAACTTTGGTTCTCCCAGAGGTGTCCGCTATAGAGAGGTTTCACTGTATATATATATGACCGGGGTTTTAAACTGGTTCTATCAGTGATAGAGTCTTGACATTTTAACCGTGCATATTTGATATAGCACATACAAGGTCCTATCTTTTAAGCTTTGAAATTTGAAGCAGCTTGAAACTAGAGAATTTAAAAAATCATTTTTTTGTCACTTACTCATTCATCATCAAAATTAACAGCTACTTCGACAAGCGAGAAAATAAAATTTGGCAGGATGATAGACCTTAAGGTGATACTAAAGGGGAAAACAGGAAACCCAAAAAATCTGGTAGAAAATCTGGGCACCTACGTATATGGTAATTTACTGTAACAAGGGGTAATACCTATTTTAGCATCATATTTTCCCCTTTAAATGTTTCCACGATTTCATTATTTTGTTTTTAACATATTTTATGTTATTTTTTGATTAATGTATATTTTATTGAATAATTTATTTTTTGTTCTCTTTTTTAACATTGCTTTATTAATAATTTTTTTTTCATTTATATAGATTTAAGTCAATTTGTTTTTTAAATAAAAATTGTGTTGAATATTTGGACTACTTATTCTTCTTTATAAAAATATCTCGTATTTTATTTTTATTTCCTCATATTTTTTCCCCTTCTCAATATAGGCACTATTCTATAAAATAATGTTATTTGTTATTTGTTTATGTCTCAATTATGTATCTAAATATACATATTAATTTATCAATGATAAATTAATAAAAATTATAGATGATTAATTATAATAGATTGAACCTATTTTCGAACATCGATTTTTAAATAAAAACCTAAAAAGATCTAATATGCCTGTTGCAAAAACCTAATTGGATGCTTATTTTATCCTAAAAATCCGGTCCCTACTGTTGAGAAGTAGCTGGTTGAATAATGTATGTTTATGGTTGTCAATATAGAGAAGCACAAGCATTCAACTGCCATTAACAGTGGAAAATCATCGAAATATAGGATATAATATCAGGCTCATGCATCTGTGGCATTTTGGTGGAGAGTTCGCATTTGTTGCTATTTTACATTTAATTTGATTTACCACCACCAACCAGCACAATCAGCAACCTCTATGTTATATAAAACTGTTCTATAACGTCATAATATGTAGAAGAAAAAAAAAACATATTTTCTTTCCTTCCTTGGAAGGAAACGGGCTAAAACATCAAGAAATATGTAAATGGAACAACCATTAAATATATTACAAAGACACAATTACAAAAGAAGAGCATGGTTGGGAAGAAGAGGAAGTAGGCAATACATCTAGTCAGGAAGTTGGTTATTTAGAAGAATTAGACGAAGATACAAAAAAAAAAAAGAAAAAAAAAAGAGAAAAACCACGTAGAAAGATGGCGAGGAAAGTATGATTGGTGACTAGAGAACGTGCCTGTTTTTAAGATACTGCAACAAGTGATAACATACCTTCCTAGCCTTTATATAAAGTTAGATAAATTAAATAGATAAACCACGTAGGTCTGTCTTTGTTCCTCTTATCATTTATCATCAAAATAAACAGTGATCTATATTGAAAATTATCTCTATTATTTATTATATAAAATTACCTACGAAAAATGCTCATTTTTCACTAACATTTGTAATTTATTGTATCCATTATAAAGATACAGACACCATAAGATAATATGTTCTTAAGGCCCAGAGGGTCAGAACTGAAAGCTATCACATCTATGTACTTGAAGTAACATAAGGTATCGGCACAGTCATTACTACTATGATGACCCCCTCCCCCTCTCAGTAGTCAAGTACTGTCCACTAGGCCGGACGACGACAGAGCCTCTTAATATATTAACGGAGATGTGGGAACTCCATCTAAGAATCCCCAGTACTAGTGCCTAAGGATCAAAAAATAAATTAAAAAGGAAGCATTATTCTATCCCTTGACAACACAAATGGTGCCTACCAATACTGTAAGTTCAATCTATTACGATTTATATATCATTGCTTGGCTCTTAAAACATTTATCTCACTTTCATCACCTGAGTTTTTACTTCACTCAAATCCTACTACCAATCATTAGATTTTTTTACAGTGATCTTATTTTTCACAAGTGTGGAGATATTAGTCAATAGTAAGTAACTGAAGAGTAAATTAATTGTAATTTTCATTTATTGGACTTATCCTTGCACAACGAAAAGTGTTAATTAAAATGTTCAGTTTTATTAGTTTCTAAATGAAGGGTTATAACTGGTTTTAGAATGAAACAAACAAATTATATTATAGATCATTCAATATTAAACCCATTTAAGGTAAACAAATAACACTCCGGGAGACAACTATAGAAAAGTTAAGGAAGAAGAGAACCTAATTCATAAATAACCACTCTCACTGTTTTGTTAAGAATTGCTGTAAAGCTTTGGGGTCTCATGTTCAATGATTTAGGAGAAAAAACACCCCTAACTATATTTTACCCGTAAAACAGTTGCCTCAGAACTAAAAGGTTTCTAATCCAATCCTAATTTTCCAGGTCTTTCAGAAAGTCAGTTTTTATTACCCTTCAGTTTGTCATTTATTTATTTTAAACCTTTATTGATAATTACAACAATATGCTGTACATATTTTCAGCAATTTTGCTGGTTATTGAACAATAGCTTTGTGAGACATGATATGGGAATAAGTACAATTACACAGCCCACTAGATTAATAAATTTTGAGCATTTTAGATGGCATGTTATAACAAGTTGTCTCTAGGCCACCGCCGCTTCAATCTTCTATGAGGATTTTGTGGATTATGGAAGGAGGGTAGAGAGTTTATCAAAGGATTCGGATGGCCAGGGAGATTAGAATGAAACTTCTGATAGACTGATTTGGCCAGGGATTGGATAAAGGGGATATTGAAATCATTATGCAGGGTTAGGTTGGAGACATAGTAAGGAGCATTGGATATTTTTCGAAGGATTTGGACTGCATTGTTTGAATTCTGTAGGAATTGGAAGGTTTAGTGGAACCCCATAGTTCTAGTCCATAAGTCCATATTGTTCGGAGTATGGTGATGTATCTAAGTCGTTTGTTAGTCAATGAAAGTTTCGAGCGTTTGTCCAGTAAGCGTGATAAAAGTCTAAAACGTCTGTTTAGTTCCTGTCTTTTCTGTGTGGCTCCCAAGTTAAACGTTTGTCTAGTATCAGTCCTAAGTACTTTACTTGCGATTTCTGTTCTTTACTTGCTGGAGGGTTATTTGAATGTTTGGAGGGTCATTTATTTCAGGCAAACTTTGCAGATAACTCCGGTACTACAGTAATTGAAAAGTAAACGCTGTTTTTTAACAAAATCGGCCTGAGAGAATTAATGAGGTTTTGTGTTGAGGTGGCATGGAAAAATACATTTTCTGGCAATATAACTGGATATATTTTATCAAGAATTAATGACCAAAATCTTACTATTAAGGGGAGGGCAGAAAAGCACCCCCAACAAATCAAAAACAAAAAGAATCACGAGGAGGCCTAAGTTTTCTTTTGTTCATTGAAAGTAGCAATGCTACACTTGAAACAGCTGGTAAATATGTATTATGAATACCAGCAAAATTGGACCAGTGGAGTATTAAGTTAACACATATTAATTAACTCAATTTTTTGGCATATACATGTCATTTAGTCTTCTCCAAATTTTGCTTCCGGACACCTAAGCAAAGGTTTAACGGATATGACGGTCACGAGACCGGAAATTGATTTTAGCGGGAGTGCCGAGAAATTAAATTTCTAATTTGGGGGGACATGAGCTGAATTATTAGTGATTTAAAATATATATATGTAGCTAATGGGTATATGGAATAAATGTACAATATGATACAATAAATGAATAACTGATTTTTATTTACATAGCGAATGAAATTTTCATGACCAACATATAGCCGTGTAGTCAATGGCGTGAAAGCCGTAAAGCGGATTTGGTCGCTAGTTCTTTTTTTATTCACCATCTTCCTGTCATTTATTTGGTTTGAAAAATTTGGGACACTATAAAATATTGAAATTGAAAAAGGGGAAAACCTTTTATTTTAATTATTATAGTAGTCGCCTTTCTCCCGTGTATGCTGCAGAGTATAAGCATACAAACTTTTGAGCAAGGTCAGAATTAAATGGGTTTTTTTTAGAACTCTTAGAACTTATACGCGTCATAGGTTAATAAAAAACCTTATGACTTATTTAGTCATTCTATCTATGCAAATTAGCCACCCAGGATTAGAAAATTTGTATTTTTACATAAACCCTAAGATAGATTTCTGCATTTGTAGTAAAAACGTGCAGATATTGCAAATCCAACTAGTTGATGAGTATGCATGACGCCGTATATGACAGGAGTGTTGAAAGGCTCGAGTATAATATACAATGATCCAGCCCTACCCTTATCCAATATACTCAGAAAAGGCCTCCAATATAACCCACGGTCCTTACAAACTTTAATATTACATGATAGATTGAGATCTATTATTCTTAAGGTAACATATAATCTTTGAGACAGTCAACATCTTTAATACATCAGCTTCAAGACTATGAGCACCATCTACTTTATTACTTAAATATGACAATATTTAAGTAATAAAGTAGATTACATAAATATAATAATATAATAAAGTAGGTTACATAAATATAATCAAAAGTAATACACTCATTTACATTTTTACGTCAATGAATTTTCAATTGCACACACATACATAGGCATCCATGACCCTAGTGGTTGTACTGCCTTAAAACAAACAAACAAAAAAATATATAATCAAAGGCGTACACAATAATAGTTTTACTCGCAAACTGAGTCATCATAGCGTGTTTACTTATAATACCTACTTATATCTTCAGTGACTTTAAAAGCTTAATAGGAAAGGTTCTAATATTTCAATAAATAAATGAGATCACCTTAGTTCATATAGAAAACTAATATTCTTTTCGTTAAGAAAGTCAATTTAGTCAGGTTTCGGTCATAGTGTCCTAAGAAAACCTGGAAAATATACCTGTTACAGATACAAGGGACATCGTAGTTTACACGGACTCATTCAGCGCACTTGAAGCACTAACTGACAGCTACACACATCATCCACTATTACAACGAATACTATTTCAGGTCCACACACAAAGCAGACACGTTACCATCCACTGGCTACCAGGTCACGAAGACAAAAGGCAAAAGTTCGTTGGCCGACTCTCATGCAAAAACAGCCTCTGAACAAACAAACGTAGAAACAACAAGACGAACCCACCAAGACTGGACAAACAGAACAAGAGACATTATAACATTATTCTGGCAAAATTGGTGGGAACCAACTACTAGAAAATAAACTCCGTTCTATCAAACATGCAGTACAAGAATGGCCATCCAGTTCCAATGTAATCCGAAGAGAAGAAGTGGTTTTGGCCCGCTTAAGGATTGGTCATTCTCGACTTACTCACAGTTACTTAATGACGAGACAAGAACAGCCGCAATGTGAAATATGTAACTACTCTTACGATAAAACACTTACTCACAGAATGCATGAGACGACGTGACCTGAACTTACCCTACAACTTATGCGAGTTGTTAAGTGAAGATAGCCAACACATAGACTCTATACTACATTACCTACACAACAATGGATTATACCAACTCATTTGAACGCAGCTTAATGTTTCGTTACCATAGTGTCCTATAGAGACATGAATATCCCACCGAATGCAGATAATTCATCTACCTTCTGACTCATACCTAGGATGCAAATGCAAAAAGACTGGTGTACAACATAATGTAAATAAACTTAATTTAAAATCATGCAATCTAATATTATATGTTTATGTATAACTGTGTGTAAATAATAAAAACAAACTTATTAAGCATAATGTAATGTAAATATGTAAATAGACAAGACGTTGATATAATGTAATTTAGTAATATAGATATATGTATGTGTGTGTGTGTGTGTGTGTGTGTGTGTGTGTGTGTGTGTGTGTGTGTGTGTGTGTGTGTGTGTGTGTGTGTGTGTGTGTGTGTGTGTGTGTGTGTGTGTGTGTGTGTGTGTGTGTGTGTGTGTGTGTGTGTGTGTGTGTGTGTGTGTGTGTGTGTGTGTGTGTGTGTGTGTGTGTGTGTGTGTGTGTGTGTGTGTGTATGTGTACATATATATGTATAATGTAAGTATATAAGACAATGTAATGTTTGTAATAACTATATGTAAGGTGTACATCGCCATAAAGCAAAACACCAATAAATAAATAATAATAATAATATTCTAACCCTTCCTAAACTCCAAACGTAAACAAAATTTCAACATATTAGTTTTGATGAAATTTGAACATGCCGAAAATGTTTTAACTGACTACCATGATTCGAAGTACCCAAACAAAAAACTTTATTCAACATCTATTTTTCCAATTTTCTCAAAAAGGGTCAGTGCTACAGCCTTAAAAATGGTTTCATTCGTTTTTCTAAGCCAAGGAGCCTATAAAAAAGTACTTACAAGCATATTAAGTAAGCGTAACGATTTTTTTTTCGCGCGAATTTCGCTCCAAAAAGCATGTGTGTGTTTCATTTCGTCTGTACATAGATTAGCATTTACTCTGTCCTGTTTTACAGCCCTGTTGGAGGCTTGAATTTCAGGCCGAAACGTCGGCAAAAAATTACCTTTTCCTATAAAAAATGTAGTTTTATTAGGATACCACAACCGAAGTCTGACTAAATCTACCTTCCAATTCTCAACGGTCAACGATCTACGAGGACTTTTTCGTTACGACTCAATAACTTTCAATGATTGATTTCTGCTAGGTTGTACTAAAATATCATCATGAAGATCTGAACAACATGAATTGTGAATACTTAAACAATTCAAACTCTAATAATATGACGTACTTCCATCCTAAATGAAATTTGGATTAACGCGGGGAATAACAGAGTAAGTTTCTGAAAATGGCAAATATCCCAAAACCTAGTAGCTTGTCTTATCAATTTGCAGCATGTATCGTAAATTACCTCATGAGCATTAAGTTGTGAAACCCCGGAAAAGTTTACTGCCATTTTTTTGTTTTAACCCTTCACCATGTTTTCCAAAATCCTGCCTGTCTTTCTAAGGGATAGTTTCAAGATCGTTTAATAGTTAAAGTCAATCAAACGCACCGTATCTCAATTTTCCTTTACTTTTAGAGGGTAGCAACTGTCTGTCGCTGTGAGAAGTCACTATCTTGTCATTACTTTTGGAGGTGAGAAAACTTTTCTGGAAATACAGTCTTGCGTGTTCAAGAGCAATTTTAGTTTAGGAGGTCAAGCGTAGGTTGATCTGCCTCTTTCGTAGGTCCCTTGAGGACTTGCTTTTCATATTTGTAGCTCAACTGCTTTTCAACCCACTCTCTTGTTAAAATGCATATAATTCTAAAAAAGCATTTGTAAGTTAGAACAAATTTAGTAAACAATTGTCACTAGCATATATCGAACAAATACCGAATGGAAATTGAATCTGTATTCATAAATACTTTTGACTAATACTATCCTGTGTTTGTAATCCTGAACTCTCAATACTATTTATGTTTATATATTTGACTCTTGATTTATTAATTCATTTTCACCGATATTACAAATTATTATTGGAGATAAAACAAAACAAAGCGTGTTTTATTGGTAGTTATTTTTACCAACAATATCAACCTTTAATGAAAAAAAAAATCCTGTTGAAACCAGACGGTTACACAATTATAAAATAATAAAAAAATAAAGAAATCATTTAATGTTATTCATTACGATTATTCAATATAAATGTTATTAGGAGTAAATCACTCAGGTTTTGCTAGTGACTAATCCAGTGTGAAAATAATAGGGGGTACGAACATAATAGTTAATAAAATTACATTTTAAAATAAAAAGTCCGATTCGCAGGAACTGCGTCATCTTAGCGCGGTTCAGTTCTTATCTTTAGTGTTTATGAAGGCATAAAATAGAAACAGTTATTACTTTGTTTAGATCAATAGCGAAACACCTATCCAAATGAAATCTCAGACAAACCAGTCTTGAAAGGTCTTGATTTACAATCTTACCTGTATGGGTCAGCTATCCCATAAGTCGGGCAGAAAGGCCTCCGCACAGAGGCATTTGGAAAGTCTTGGGATCTCTCTCTTTGAACGGTACATTTTTAACAATAAATTGATCTTCTTATTTTACTTAATCTGTTTTATTGTCAAATACATTATCCGACTATAAGCAATTTAAAAATAACAAGGAATTAAACAGACAAAAAGAACAGTTCGAATAAACGAAATCAATCACTTTAAAGTTTTAAGCACTTATTTCTCCGATTGGCATCGGCTGATTAAAACTTTCTTTAGAACCTTTTTTGTAGAGCATTTAGTAAGCTTTCGAATGGTAACCTTCTGCTTCGCAAGATTGTCAACGGTTTTCGAGATACTAACGAAAGTATACAAAGTTACCAAAACATTTCTTGTCTGTTAATAAAATATTTTATTCTAACCCTTTCTTTTCTCCAAACGTAACAAAAATTTCAACATATTAGTTTTAATGAAAGTAGAACATGCAGACAATGTTTCAACTGAATCCATTGATTCTAAGTACCCAAACCAAAAACGGTATCCAAAAACTATTTTTCCTATTTTCTCAAAAACGGTTAAAGCTATCGCCTTGAAAATGGTTTCATTCGTTTTCCTAGCCCAAGAAGCCTATGAAACGAGTACTTACAAGCTTATGAACTCAAAAACGTAAGCGTTACGATTTTTTTTTGCGCGAATTTCGCCCCAAACGCCATCTTCCAGTGGGCGGATTCTGCTGGTTAACGAACTTGACCTTTCAAATTGGGAGACGGATTTTTGTACCAAATTTCATGACAATCGGACCATTAGGGAAGCCAGAAATGAGCGAACAGACAAATATATATATATATATATATATATATATATATATATATCCAATTTGAATCACCGTTATTTTCGGTCTCTAGGGGTTCTGAAACGCGAAATTTTCTAGTCGGCACTTTACTGTACCGGATTGTTACATTGTATCAACCTTATAAGCGGGTTCCTCCCTATGGGGGAGGGAGGAACCGCGCTAAAATGAGTTTTGGTTGCCAATGTTTCGGCTTGCATTTTAAGCCGTCATCAGGGCATACAGAGATAGGAAAGTTGGTAGGGACTTCCAACTGGATAGTTCTTTCTCTCATCAAAGCTCTAAGGAAGGCTTGAAATTATAGCAGAAACGTTGGGTATTGAAGTTCATTTTTATATTAAGCAGAAGTTGTATTGAGTACCATAACCGAAACGGTTATCTCCTCGGTGAACGATATTTTCTGAATGAGGTACTGACTTATGTTTATATTATGAGAGATGAATAAACAGGCGGAACTGGATCTCTGTACCGTTGAAAAGGCCTCAGGGAAAGGGAACTGAATACGCTGACAGAGCTGGAACGAATAAATTATTTAACCGATCTATAACATCGTTACCAGTGAGCATGCAAAAACTCTTAAATAAAAGATTTACACCGGAAATCCAGTTTCCTTCCTTGCCGAAACTCTACTAATTCACCATTCTTGATATTTATACGGCTTACTTTAAATTAAATTTGAGGTTTCAAATAGCCCCTAAATTAAAAAAAAAAACTCCTAGTGGATTTCGGGTTATATCTATACATAAGTGATACAAACCTCAAATTTTTACTCAATGTCATTTGTTGAGTACAGAAGTAATTATATAAGGTTTGGTTGCACTTTATAAAAATCCAGGCCAATGAGAATTATTTCATAAAAAAATGTCATTTGCGTACTCTTGGCCTACTTGGAAGTTATGTAGGTATGAGTACGCACTAGCAGTGATCGCAAAGGAAAGGCCCACTGCTTTCATAAGCAGTGTGTACCTACTATTCTGCACATTTCTTTAATACTAAGCAAAATTATTAGAAAAAATGATAAGTTTATTAAATTTCTTATGTTTGAAGCTATTAATTAATATTATTAAAAGTACTAAAACTATGTTTTAGCTCATAAAATCCAGACGAATTATGAACAGCCAATGACAACGTGGCATGATCTCTACTAAATTCCCCTGCAGTGCTGCCAAAAGTCCAAAATTCCGATGCACCCGACTGCGTACGTTTACCAGCATATAGTCGACATTTCTGTCTTTCGAGATTAGAATGCTTAGTTTCGTTGCGTGAAAACAAAAATAACAGCCGCTAATAAAAAATACATATTTCAAGTATCCCCAATTGTATGGACGAATAAACCGATATTGCAGGTTTCGGCAAAATTCTATCCTTTAGGCACCAACTTTTAAGAATAATAAATGCTTTCTTTCATTTCATATTTTAACTCTTAAGGTATTGAATTTTGTTGAGAATGAACAAATAAGAGCTATCGTGTAAAAAAGACACTCTCACGCTTACAAAAACCGACTCACAAACAGCACTTACAGTGCGCTTAGGTACGAAGCTTTATTCTTTTTTCTTTCCTTTTTCGAAACCCATTAAAAGAGAATTATGCAAAGAAAGACAATTTATTTTATTTCCATTAACCAGAGGCTGGCTAACATTGCAAGCATAGTAATTTATTTCATGTATCGCTCTAGGGAGTGGTTTAAATTTACAATTATATTGCTGTCTGGTTCCATAAGCTACAGAAAAAAAAGGAAAGAAAAAAAAAACGGTTTCTTATACGAGATAATGAGCTCCCCATGTTTCATTCTGAAAACAGACCTAAAATACATTCTTTAACTTATATTCTTTTATGAAATGTATTTCAGTTCAATTATAATATGTTTCGCTGCAGTTAAGCTAACTTCATAATACGTAGTTGGTAAATGTAGAATTAATTAATTTTATTTTTTCTCTTGTAAATTAAGGGATTACATCACTCATCCCAGTGAGCGGTAGCGGGTGGTAAAGTATTTATTTTGCAAGTTAACTAATCCAGTACTTTATTACTTACAAATAAAGTTATTTATTCTTTCTCTACTGTCTAAACTGCATGTAAGTAGAGTTTTAAGAGCTTAAACTAAGCTTGAAGGGGAATTAATAATTTAAGATAGGACTTGGAAATATAATGTAATATCTGCTGATTTACGTAATCTTTGCTGATATTCTTATAATGTTTATATCTGGTAGGATTTTGGTTTGGAAAGCTAAGAATAAAAATTCTTAACATCCCGCCTTCAATGGGATGAAACCAACACTTCACTTTGGAAATTTGAAGTATAATTTTGTCGAAATAGGTGGAACTATCAAAATGCACATATAAATCTATTTTGAGGGACAGTTATGAGGCTTTTAAATGATTACTTTTCACTTGCCAAGGTTTTGAGATATGAATGAAAGTATAGAAAAGTCACAATGTGCTCCGGTCTATTGTTAACTTATATATCTTATTTTTCAAAATTTCCAAACAAAAAACAACAACTAAATTCCGCAATTGTTTAGATTTCCCAGGTCAAAATGTCAAAATAAAAGACAAGAAGATGGAAGATTATTAAGGTAAATTTGTAGGTTAATCTCTTTAGATTTTGTTTTACTTAAAGTATTTTTAAGCAAAATTGCATCGAATTATGTCTGTGAACAGTACAGCTTGAAGAGGGAAATGAAAATAAATTCATCAAATTTATTTACATTCATGAAATTTATTTCAGGTGTGACAAAAGACAAATGAGTTGTCTCATTAATATTTAACAAAGTTAATTAAAAGAAAGCGCGCCTAATTAAAATATGACACTTTGCTAACGAAGATTCGTAACACGGATGACAAATGTTCTTTAAAAACAAAGAAAAAATGTTTGAAAATTAGAAGTGCCATTGCTAACAACCAACTGGAAGGCCGACCTATTAACCCTACAATACATTTCAGAGGAACGAATGTCAATAGCAGGATTTATTATAGAGGAGTAAAGGTTGGATTTATAGAACGATCGCATTTCTAGGGCAGATGCTTTCAACTACAGCAGGGATGGTTAGAAAAAAAATCCATTGAAAGAATTTATCCCCTCTTAAAATATCACGATAAGCTGAAAATAATAAGAAATAAAAATGTATCAAAACCAAGGACCGAAATAAAAATTAAATGTTTCCAAAAAGTTATGACAAAAAAATTACTTCATAATTTATATTATTAAAATTAATGAATAACTGTTATGAAATAATTTTCATTTTTAAGTTTCTAAAATAAAAATTATTAGAAAATTGTTTAAAAAAAATAATGAAATATATCAATTACGATGGAATTTTTATTTTTCAATAATAAAAATTAAAGGTTAAGTGAAATTTATTTGAAATAAAAATTAATAGTTATTTTCAGTCCCTGATCAAAACTAATAGTGGAACTCAGGGATAAGTGTATCGATAATATGCGAATTCAATAATGAATTCTAGAAATTATCGAAGAAACAATTTCTCATATCCTCCCATTAGAAACATTTTCAAATATAACCAAAAAACCAGAATCTGCTCAACAATAACATGTTTCTTAATTCTTACATCCGGTGTAGTTTGGACGGTGTAGAATTGAAAATCAATATATATCTCCTTCAACGAAACTAATCCACCCTTCCGGAACCTTTAAGCATAGCTTTCTTTAACTGATGTCGTCCTATATACATTTAGTATATTTATTAGTTACTTCATGTGTAGGCGGAAGGCCAATGAGTAAAATTCGAAATTAACGTATAGCCAATTTGTTGAAATAGTTCTATTAGGCAGTATCTACTTTTTAGGCTCCTGAAAAGGTATCAGATGATACGAAACATGTAGAGCTATTTTAATAAATTGACAATTATGTTAATTATGAATTTTATTCATTGACCTTCTGCCTACACATGAAATAATTGTTGAGATTTTGGTCACAATTTATCTTAATATATTTAGTAGGTTTCACAATTTAGGCTAGTTTTTACCCACATGATTTTGCATGGCGAATATTCGTATATTTTCGCAAATATCTCTAAATTTGTAAAAATACAAGCTGATGTGTGTGTGTGTGTGTGTGTGTTTAATAATTCGTCGACTGACAAAGCACCCATCATTTATGTAACTTATGTCAACGCCAATTACTCCTAAGGAGCATAGCAATTTGTAATAATTTATTAATTTTACCAATAAAATGTCTACGGCCTGATAAACCTCAGAATATTCTGATAAAATTGAACTTGTACATGAACAGATGTAAACCTGTACTCCTTTAAAATCTTAATTTGAAGCAAAGGGCACTTTCGAAACTATTGTATCAATAATAATAGCTATTAGTATTGATACAATAGTTTATTATATAAAGAATAATATATATAATAATAATATATATATATATATATATTATTAATGATACAAAAGATAATGTAGTTGACTATAGTCAACTACATTAAAACACTCATAAAAGCATACAACTATAAAGTACATAAAAGAATTTATTAAAATTGCGAACTTTACCCAGGATTGATAAATTTCAAAAATGCAAAATACCAATACAGGGTTACATAAATGCAACAAAAAAAAGTGCAGTATCTGACTGATCTTATACCTGGCAGAACTTTTAAACCGCTGTTCTCCGGCCAGTTAAGGATTTGAACAAATGCCGACAAGAAGAGGGAAAGCCAAACCCCGAAAATTCCTGTCCCTGACAGAAATCATTAATCATGAGAGAGGAGAAGACGGAACCCCAAGGGTTCATCATCACAATCATCGGCAAATGTATTCACTTTACCGTCTTTTTAGGAGACACCCCAGAAAAACGCCAGATCTCTAGGGGACATATTCTCGCCGATGCTTTAGAACTCAGAGAAAAGAAAAGGTCTTACTCGGAGGAACTAGATAGCGATGCTACGGGCATCAGCAGCCAATGTCATTCATGCTGAATAATACTTGCCTTATAAACTGAAGTTTAAATTTTAACCACAAGTACAGGACGAATCTGTAAAAACGTGGCTATATTTGGATTTTCAGAGGTTGCTAGCTAATTTTTGAAGGTATTTCTTTCGAACAATTCGCATAATTCTGAAAGAAACCTTCAAAGGCGTCGAAAGATTTGAAATGAAATTTACTATAATGCTAAAATGTATTTAAAGCTTTACAAAATAGAAATACTTATGAGGAAATGTTAAAAATAGACCTTTCTAATACCATCTTATCGTATCATTATCATGGTATAATACCATCTACTAGAATCTTCGGATTCTTTCTTTCCAGATTTCAGAATATGCTAATTTAGACTTCAACTAGAATCTCGAATTACAATTTATTTACTTAGATTATGTAAATGTCCATAAAAAAAAAAAAAAACCCTCAATAAATGTTTCTAAGGAAAATGATATTTTTTTCTAAGCTACATAACATTTTTATTTAACAATGCATCCCTAACAAAAAGTATAAGATGCTAAATTATTTTATCGTCGTTGTAAACCTTCAGTTACCTACACTCTCTGTGTCATTCTTTCGTTCAAAATTACAGGATTTACTCAAACAAAGAGTTTTATAACTAACTATAAATTTAGTTATAGATTTTAACGTCTATTATTATTAAATAAGAATTTCAGGAACGCGTTTCTGTGTACAGAAACGCAAATAAATATTACGCATGGAAAATATACTGCAAGTAATATAAGTAAGCAAAAAATGCCAGGATCAATGATAAATAATCACAATGATAAAAATCACACAAGTAATTCAATAAAAATCAAAAGCTGACTCAATAAATTATTAAATTCAAAAGAAATGAGGAAAAATTTCACCTCCAAATATAATGAAAGTTTCATTCAATGGCGTTCATGACCCTAAGGTTGACACGCCTTAAAAAAAAAAAAAAAAAAAAAAAAAAAAAAAAAAAAAAAAAAAAAAAAAAAAAAAAAAAAAAAAAATCAGGAGGGGTTAATGTCCATAACATTACCACCCTTTTCTAGCCAGGAAAGGGCTGAAGCCTTTTCTTTTTTCTAAAGAAAAGCCACCACCCCTAGTGGGAATCGAAACCACGACCCTTGGCATGGAGTGTTAAATGCTAAAGCCTTTTAGCGCGGTTCCTCCCTCCCCCATAGGGAGGAACCCCGCTTATAAGGTTGATACAATGAAACAATCCGGAAGTGCCGACTAGAAAATTTTGCGTTTCAGAACCCCTAGAGACCGAAAATGATGGTGGTTCAAATTTGTATATATATATATATGTATATATTTATATATATATATATATATATATATATATATATATATTTGTCTGTTCGCTCTCTAGCTCGAAGACGAATGGTCCGATTTTGATGAAATTTGGTACAAAAATCCGTCGTCCAATTTGAAAGGTCAAGTTCGTTAACCAGCGAAATCCGCCTACCGGAAGATGGCGTTTGGGGCGAAATTCGCGCAAAAAAAATCGTAACGCTTACGTTTTTGAGTTCATAAGCTTCTAAGTACTCGTTTTATATGATTCCTGGGCTAGGAAAACGAATGAAACCATTTTCAAAGCGATAGCTTTAACCGTTTTTGAGAAAATTGGAAAAATATTTTTTGAATACCGTTTTTGGTTTGGGTACTTAGAATCATGGGATTCAGTTGAAACTTTATCTGCATGTTCTACTTTCATTAAAACTAATATGTTGAAAGTTTTGTTACGTTTGGAGTTAAGGAAGGGTTAGAATAAAATATTTTATGAACAGACATGAAAAGTTTTGGGAAGTTCGTATACTTTCATTAATATCTCGAACACGGTTGGGAAATCGTGGTAAGTGGATAGAAACTATTTGAAAGCTTACTAAATTCTCTACAAAAAAGATTCTAAAACTATTTTTGATTAGGTTATGTCAATCGGAGAAATAAGTGCTTAAAACTTCAAATACGTCTGTTTTGTTCTTATGAACGGGTTTTTGTCGTTCTTGTTGTAATTTTTGTCTCTTTCCCTTCGTTTTTTATTGCTTTTTAGTTTTGTAATTTCTTATGTTGCGAAAATTTTGTGTGTAAAACAGGATATGAAAAATGAGGCCAATTTTCTGTTGCTAGAAATAATATAAATTTTGGGAACTTTCTTTAATATCTCGAAAACTGTTGAGAATTTTGGTAAACGGAAGAATACCATTAGAAAGCTTATTAAATGCTCTACATAAAAGGTTCTAATGAAAGTTTTGATTAGGCGATGTCAATCGGAGAAATAAGAGCTTAAAGCTTTAAAGTAATTGATTTCGCTTATTCAAAGTGTTCTTTTCGCCTGTATTTTATTCCTTGTTATTTTTTAATTGCTTATAGTTGGATAATGTATTCGAAAATAAAACAGGTTAAGTAAAATAACAAAAACAATTTATTGTTAGAAATATAGATTTCCAAGATTCCAAGACCTTGCAACTAGCGGGACGGTTTCTTGTGTTGCCGACCCTTCCAGGTCAGATTGTAAATCCTACCTTTCAAGACTGGTGGAACCAAAATATAACTGTCAGGGTTCGGTCACTGCTACTTAATAAAACTACATTTTATCGTAAAAATGGTTTTATTGTGCCGACGTTTCGGCTTGAACTTCAAGCCTTCATCAGGGCTGTAAATACAAGTAGGACATATTTAACACTAATATATGCACATATCTATGTAAATATATATATATATATATATATATATATATATATATACATATATAATATATATATATTTATATATATGCATATACACATACACATATACACGCACACATATGTACATATATATGCCCACATACCTACACATATGGGGTATGTATTATTAAGTAGCAGTGACCTAACCCGGACAATCCCTACCTTGCATCATCAACGGTCAACGATCTCCTCTCAACAAAATAATAACTGCTTCTATTTTAATCTTTCGAAATTAGACTAGGGATAAGAACGGAACCGCGCTAAGATGAGGCAGTTCCTGCGAGTCGGACTTTTTATATTGAAATAATGCCAGAAAGTAGAAAAAACTAAACTTTTTTTTTCTTAAAAAAAGTCGAGTTTAGGTTTTATTTTTTACAGATAGCAATTTCAGGCGACAAATATTTATTTCTTACGAAAACAGAAATCTTTGATAGCTGTTCGTGTTTTGACTTTAAATATGTTGGTTATTTGAAAAATATCGATAAATATTTAGAATTATTAATATTGTTTATAAGCAGAAGAGATATTTATTTTACGAAGTCGCTAAAAGATTGGGATATGGCAAAAAGAAAACGGGTGATTCCCAGAAAAATCTACAATTCGAATGTTTCTGCTTGCCGTTTGTCAGCCTTCTTCAGCAATGAATAGCTGATGGAAGGCCAACGCTAGCAGTTAAGTGACCTTGGCTAAAAAATAGATTTTTTTTTTCTGTATTTTTCCTATGGTCACTTAACTGCTTTGGTCTTACACTACACCTTACGCATTCTTTGTGGAAGACGGCAGCCAAAGAGAGTCGAATATAGTTTATTCTAAAAATCTGAGGTTCTTTTCCTAACCTAATCCCCCTTATCACCTCAAAGACAAACTATCTTCATCTTATTACTATATACCTATATTTATATTTTAGATTCTTTGACTAGCCTCTAAGGTTGAAATTTAAATATATGTTGAATAGTTTTTAATTTTCTATGTATAATTGTGTCAAATTGGGGCGTTGCTCTGAAATAAAGTTTAAAAATAAATAGTCCCGAAGAGAAATACATTATTGTTAATAAGATTCTATTAAACATAATATATGGCGTAGGAAGACGACTGAACGATGGACTAAGCAAGTTCTTAGGAATATGAGCTGAAATTTAAGACGGATAATCGTGGCAGCCAGTTCATACAACGGGTTATAACAATGTAAGAGTTGTACTTGTCAGAAACAGGCACGCTAACCCCTTCTAAGGATAATTAACGAATATCACATATCTCAGTTCGAGAAATGTCTGATGTTCAGCCAAGTTTATTCCTTATTTTCGAATATAGTTCATCCTACTCAGAAAACAGGTATGAACTTATGAAGTTATTATTATATCTTCATATATTGAAAATGAAAAGTTATTCGGCTTAGAAACTTGAGTTTCATGTTTAATTATAAGTCAAAGAACAGTATATGGTTTCAACATTTAAAAAAATAAATAATTATAATAAAAATGGATATACAGCGCAGATTGTTAAGCAACTTGTAAAATTGCAATTTTTATTAAATGGGAATCTTTGTGCCACTAGCAGCAATAACATTGACCAACAATGAATATGTTTCGGGCTTAAAAATACCCAATTATTATTTATTTTCACCCCCTGAGTTCAAAAATCACCTCGAAAATGACCAATTAGCTATTGTTTTCAAGATAAAGTAACATGTCACTTTTTACATGCTCAACTTTCACTTTGTTGAAAAATTTAGTTTTTGGATGTTGGTACACCTGTTAACTGACAAAACCAAACGTTGTACAGCTATTTTGAGGTTATATACACATGAAAGAGACTTATGAGAACATGAAAGCCCTCCTCCACTCAAACAATTATGCTGAACACAAGTGGAAAATCTGTGATGATATAAAGGTCATCGCTAGTCTTTTAGGCAAGCAACTGGGGTATACTAAATACAGCTGTATTATTATGTATAATACACCTATTATAGGAAAGTAGGGATAGGAAATCACATTACATTCAAACAGACTGGCCTGCAAGAAATCTTGGCCCTAATGAAAAAAATATTGTTGCCCTGCCTCTCGTCGACCCGAAAGATGTATTTCTTCCATCACTACATATAAAACTCGGTTTGATGTAGATTTGAAGTTGATGTAAAACTTTAAACTTTGTCAAAGGCATGAACAAAGACGCAGAGGCCGTCTTTGTTGAGGAGAAGGAAGGTGTTTTTGTTGGGCAGCTTGGAATGCGTTCAAGGCAGTTATTAAAGGTTTTTTGGGGAAGAAAAGAGAAGATAACTATGTTCAGTTGGTGAGGATACTTCTACAAAAATATCATGAACTTGGATGCAACATGTCTCTCAAAATTAATTTTCTCCACTCTCATCTAGACTTTTCCCTCCTAGTTGTGGTGCGGTGAGTGATGAACACGGTGAAAGATTCCATGAGGATATTTCTGTAATGGAACAAAGATATCAGGGTCGTTGGAATGAATGAATGCTTGCAGATTACTGTTGGTGCGTGTGTAGGGATGCTCCACAACTCACCTACAAGAGACAGCCATGAAATCCACATGATGGTAATAATATCCAACCTCCCAAGTATTCTCCCATTAATTTTCAACTCTTAAAAAATTTAACTACTATTTAATAAATCCAAATTAGTTTATAATGTTGATAAACTTATGGTTTAAAATTTATAGATTTGCCTCAATTTGTTAACGTTGTATATTTTGACACATAGTGTATCACAGAAACTAGAGCTAATAACATTTTTAGCACTTTCCTCCGAAGGAAAGTAGCTATTGAAATTGGACTCATGACGGAATTTTTGAAAAATTTCTTCAAATCTTTATCGATCCTACCTAGTAGACACCGAAAATGACCCCCGTTAAAATTTATATATATCTATATATACATATATATATATGTATATATATATATATTGTTGAAAAAAACGAAAATGACAATGAAAAAGTCCGTCACGCAGGAGCTGCATAACTAAGCACTTTCCTCAGAATTTGGGTAGTGTAGACTGCTTTCCAGAACAATTTGCTTAAAATATCCTACATAAATAAAATAAAAACATGAATAGTTCTCTTTTAAATTTGTAATGAGTAACTGATCAATTATTAATTTGCTTCCAGAGTTATGTTTACACATGGTACCTGTTACACTACGTAATAAATACCAAAAACCTCATATTATCGTATTTTGATCTAACGCAGGAACAGGATACAGTCCCTCTAGATACAAAGCGCCCCTTGCGGCGGCTTTGTGAACCTACGTCTGGCGGGCTTTTCTATTGAAATATATTACAAAGTAAACCCCCGCTTTCCGATTGACCGATTCAGCTCATTTTTACAACACTTCTTTCTCATGAGTTACCCACGACGTATACCGCGTTTCGTTTCAATACAGCAGAAATTACGACCGGTATGAGTATATTAGGAATTTGGGTCCGGAGTAAACCCCCCTTCTAATGAACCGATTTAGTTTATTTTTACAACACATATTTACCTGTAGATTACCACTACGAATCCCGAGTTTCGTCGAAATATACCAAAAATCACGGCTGGTAGTGGCGAATTGGTATTGTGGGTCCGGAGTAAAACCCCCCTCCTAATGAACCGAATTAGTTTATTTTTACAACACATATTTACCTGTGGATTACCACTACGAATACCGAGTTTCGTGGAAATATACCAAAAATCACGGCTGGTAGTGGCGAATTGGTACTGTGGGTCCGGAGTAAACCCCCCCTCCTAATGAACCGATTTAGTTTATTTTTACAACACATATTTACCTTTATATCTCACTTTTCTCTCTATATTACCACTACGAATACCAAGTTTCGTTGAAATATAAGAAATATTACGGCTGACATGGTCAAATTAGTGTTTTGGGTTCGGGGTAAACCCCCCCTTCCGGTGGACCGACTTTGGTGGTTAACGAACTCGTTCAATCGTTTGCTAATTGAATGCTATATACCAAGTTTCGTGACGAAAAAACAAAAACTCTGGCCGCTATCGTGTTAACAGACATATATATATATATATATATATATATATATATATATATATATATATATATATATATATATATATATGTATATGTATATATATATATATATTGTGACGTGGCGCCCTTCGGGGAGTGAGAACCTGCTTTCTCTACCGCTTTGGACTGATAACATTTTGTGTTTTATATTTTATTCGGAATTCGCACCACTTGTAAATGTTTACTATCCACCAAAGATAGTCAATTTTCTTCTCCATTTTGGATGTAATAGTTTTTGTATACAATTTAAGATTTTTATTCTTCTGTTTTTTTTTCCCCGTGGTCGGTAGGCCTTGGGGAGTGGAGGCGTCGGTTCTGGGGAGTCTGGGAGATAATGGCGTAGAAGCATGTGCTAGAAAAAAAGTTTTCTTTGAGTTTTCCAGCTGTTTATGGAGGGACTGAGGCGTCCTATTTGTTAATAATGAAAATGAAGATCCAGTAGCACGAAGAGGCGGCATTTGTCTTCTCCTTTTATCGTTTTGGCCGAACATGTGATTGGAACTCCATGTGGTAGGCTTTTAGAGCATATTGTGGGACAAATGAGTAACCCATACATTTTATCTTCTGCTGGACACCAGGCTCCACTTTTTATTTATCTCCAGGCCTCATTTAAAATTTTGTCGTTCAATTACTGCCATGAGTGCAAGTAACTATATTGTGCATAGTTTAAAAATTTGGGAAAAGTTAAGTTTACTATCGCTAAATAAGTAATTGGCAATGCCAGATTACCAAAATTTTGTGTTGTAATTTGATATTGGTGTCTATGCCAGGTTTGGAATTGTTCACGTAGTTGCAATTCAATAATTCTTCACTATGTGTTTACTATGCCAATTTATTGGATAGTTATGGACTTCAGTTTTATCGTCATGTATTATTCTCATGTAGTTATTGGCCAGGCCAGACTATTGAATTTTAGGGGTCTTGAGAATTGTGCCTTTTCCCAAATTAAATATATTTGATATATATGTGTTTATGCCTTTATCGTAAGTCTATCTTTGGCTTCTTCCCAGATTACTGATTGTATCTGGTGTATGTTCATGATTTTATTCAAAGTCTATATTTTTGCTTCTTCCCAGTTTAATAATTATACCTGGTGTATGTATATATATATATATATATATATATATATATATATATATATATATATATGCTTTTATCGAGAGTCTACTTTTGGCTTCTTCCCAGATTACTGATTGTATCTGGTGTATGTTCATGATTTTATTCAAAGTCTATATTTTTGCTTCTTCCCAGTTTAATAATTATACCTGGTGTATGTATATACATATATATTTATGCTTTTATTAAGAGTCTATTTTTGTTCTTCCCAGATTACTGATAGTATCTGGTCTATATGCATATATGTTTATCTATAGATATCTTTTACTATATTAGTCAATATTTGAATAATATTAATCCTTCTTGTGATATTTCTATATATATGCTTTTATTGAGAGTCTATTTTTGTTCTTCCCATATTACTGATAGTATCTGGTGTATATGCATATATGTCTATCTATCGATATCTTTTACTATATTATTCAATATTTGAATAATATAAATCCTTCTTGTGATATTTCTATGTATTAATGGTATATAAAATATATATATACATGCTTACCCTTTATTGGGAATTTATTTTTTTGGTATTCATAGATATTGATTGTGTTTGGGTATATGTGTGTTTACATTTTTTTATTGGGAACTATATGTGGTATTTCAAGATATTTATTATATTTAAGGTATATATATATATATATATATATATATATATATATATATATATATATATATGTATTTGTTTTTTTTTTTCTGGGAACCTTTTGTACTTATCTCAATATAGTTACCAGCTCTGAGTATCTTGTTGTGTTCTTTTTTTTTGTATTTGGATCACCTGGGTTTCATACCTCATTGAACCTGGCTATCCGTTGTCTATCCGGATAAATTGTACCACCCCAGGTGTTGGTAAGTGAGTCTTTCACATTAAATTTATTTCGGTACAATATATATATAGATATAAATTTTAACGGGAGTCATTTTCGGTGTCTACTAGGTAGGATCGATAAAGATTTGAAGAAATTTTTCAAAAATTCCGTCATGAGTCCAACCTCAATAGCTACTTTCCTTCGGAGGAAAGTGCTAAAATAGAATAAATTTTTCGCAAGACAGCTGGCACTGACTCGACTTACTGACAATGAATTACGTACAGTCAAAAATACAACTCAAGAGTGGACATCCAGCTATCGTGACAACTGAGAAATGTACTCGCTCGATTCAGAATTGGCCACACGAGACTAACACAGGAATATCTAATGAAAGGACTTAAGAAATAGACTTGAGGTACTTGGAATAGAGACTTTAATGTTAAACAGCTACTTACGGAATGCCTAAGACGACACAAACTACATATTCAACATGACATGAACGAATTGTTGAGGGACAGCAGTCATTACATAAACACAATATTCTATACAAGTATCCTAAGCTATACAATCTCATTTGAAGACATATTTTCAATAACAAATGGCATTCTGGACTATTACAGAACCTCTGTTTACGGGAATAATGAAATCATTTTTTTTTTTTTTTTTTTTTTTTTTTATCAAAATGCTGGTTCATTAGACCGTATCATATTGACGGAGTGAAATCGCCGTAGTACCTAACCATTTAATAATAATAATGTTTCTGATAAACGGCCATAGCCACGTTGAATGCACCGGTTCCGGTTGATTATCGAAGTCGAGCAACGTCAGGCATGGCCTGTACGTGAATGGGTGACCGACCACGTGCAGTTGGCATTATATAAAAGGGTGTCAACCTGTAGATAGCTAATAGTTAACATGCAGAAAAAAAAATCTCTATCGACAAACCAAAACGAGTACAACTCAAGCTGGCTGCCGATTATAAGCAAATCGAATGGAGACTTAAAAACTGAAAGACAGGAGAAGAATCTACCTGTTGTAAACCTCGAGTCAGGTTAATTCAATTCTATTATAAACCAGAGAATATCGACTTTTAATATTCCTACTAACAATCTTGCACTTACTCTTACAGAGATTTCATAATAAATGTTTTTAACACGAGAAAAAAATTGTTGATATACAAAATAATAAAAAAATGAAAACTTAATCCTATAATAAATAAATAAAATGAATTCGTCTATATTAAAAAATCATGAACACCCTCTTCCTAAAATAGACCCTTGTTCACCACGAACTATAGAGCATTTCCTTCCCAATTGTGGCCCAAAATAAAATATCCAATATAGATGAAATTATTTATTTATTTATTTATTCACGGAGCTTCACAACGGCAAGGCGATTTGCTCACATAAAAATAATCAATAAAAACTATATAAAGGGTAAAGAACATGAATTCATTATATTCAATTTCAAAAAAAGAAAAAGAAAAAAAATATTAAAAAATAAATGAGAAAAAAAAATTAAAATTAAAAAAAAAATTAATAATAACATTAATATAAAATAAAATAAATAATTAAATCAAACCAAACAATTGATTTCATAATTTAATGTATAGAATATAACAAAATAAAGAATGACAAATTGCGACAGTAATAAATAATACTTTTTTTTTATTGCAAGATGAAAATCATTATTGTGGGTGAATTGTAAGATATTTAATATAAAGACTTTATTTTCAATTTTGAAGCCTCTCCTCACACAACCACGCACACACACACACACACACACACACACACGCACGAACATCACACACGTGCGCGCACACACACCAAACACACACACACGGTAGGTTGTGTCATATTTTGTCATAAAGTTTTATTTTATGTAAGTTTTGTAAAATGGTAGCAATGTGAGGGCTTTGTTCGGAAAATAATTCAGACATGTGATATGGTATAGTTAAGTAGTCTCGTGTTTTGCATTCTGTTAGTAAGTGTTTAATTGTCAGTGGCCGGTTGCATGTCTGGCATATCGGTCTGTCTTGTTGTTTAGTTATGAGATAGGAATGCGTTAAGTGTGTATGTCCAATGCGTAGTCTTGTAATTACAACTTCATCACGTCTTGTTAATTGCGTATTAGCTTGCCATTCATGAGTACAGCTTTTTATCTCCCTTAGGAGGTTATCTCTTGTGCTGTACCATGAGGCTTCCCATTCAAGACGGATATTTTCTGTAATTAGTAAATGTAAGTAGATGAAATTAACTGCCTGGAATATTTCAAACGGTTTATAAAGCATACAATAGTTATTGTCAAAGACTGGGAAGAAACTTAGAAAAAAATAAATTTAAAAACTCTCTGGTACTTTTTTTTATAGTTTTTTTATTATATATATATATATATATATATTTTTTATTATATATATATATATTTTTTTTATTATATCTGGGCACATAAAGACATATCATTTATATTGAATCCGATGTATCTCTGACAATAACCGCACAAATATTTTGTAAATTCTATTCTATTAAAATGAAATTATGTTATTTAAAATTTGAGAAGGCATGCATAAAATTAAACAGTGACTAAAAATTAAAAATTAACTTCATTTCGTGAACGAGAAATCTATTTTTTCTACAAGGACCTAAATCAGTAGAGAATGAATTTTGCCAAATGAATAGTCGTCACAGTTAGTGTTGATATAATTAGGCAGATCAAAGGGAAAGCATTTTCTTTTCTTTTTTTTTTTTTTTTTTTTTTTTTTGTTTAAATGTAATTTATAAAAATCCTGCACCATTGGCTTACTTGGAAAGCACTTAACATAAATTAGTGGAGATGTAAAGGAACAGAGAGCACTACAAGGTTTCCTAAGCGGTAAGCCGAGAGGCGACGGCCGACCACTTTATGCATATTCTAAACTCTGTAAGCAAGAAATGACAGAAGGTTCGTACAACGTATCGGGTTATTTTAAAGAAGAAATTTGAAATTCTAATTTGTTTTAACGCGGGTACAACAATGCTAGTAAGAATACGTTATAAACCACAACGAAACATGGTACTTTTGGTAAAAATAAAATATTCCAGACGCAAAGTTACGATGAAACGTTAATGTTGATTAATAAATGTAATCTATTTCGCTTAACTGCGCTAACGTTAGTTTCCTCTCTCACTATAATAAATTATGGATTTGGAAGGGAAAAAAGAGGAAATAAAATAATTCAAAAGAATCACATACCACTGGTACGATATAAAAAAAAATAAATAAATCTGAAAGCAGTAACTGAAGGAGACAACAAAAAAAATATTGCTAAGTTAAGGTTAAGATGATAATTGTTCATAGAAACAACTAATTAGAAAGAAGTCTTATAGTGTCTGTGAATTATATTCTATTTAAGTGTAAAATTTTGTATACACATTAAATAAATACAAAAGAGAAACAGCTCACGCAGGAGATGCATAACTATAAAAAGTCTTCAGCAAGTTAAATTTTAACTAACATAAAATTAGCTTTATTTTGTATTAGCATATCTATATATATATATAAAAATCAAGTGTCTGTATGTTTGTCTGTTTTTCTGTCTGTTTGTTTGTTCCTTACACAAATCCACGCCGTTTGACCGACTTTGACCAAAGTTGGAATAATGGTAGGTCTTGATACGAGAAATCTCCTAGGCTCGGTCAAAAAAACCTACCAGCTGTCTGTCTGTTTGTCCCTTATACATATCCAAACCGTTCGTCCGATTTTGACTAAACTCGGTAAACATGTGGATCTTAATCTGAAGAGTGTCGTAGGCTAAGTCAAAAACGTCTACCAGCTGTCTGTCTGTATGTTTGTCCCTTATAAAAACCTACACCGTTCGTCCGATTTTGACTAAACTCGGTAAACATGTGGATCTTAATCTGGGGAGTGTCGTAGGCTAAGTCAAAAACGTCTACCAGCTGTCTGTCTGTATGTTTGTCCCTTATAAAAACCCACACCGTTCGTCCGATTGTGACTAAACTCGGTACACAGGTAGATCCTAATCTGGGGAGTGTCGTAGGCTAAGTCAAAAACGTCTATCAGCTGTTCGTCTGTATGTTTGTTCCCTATAAAAATCCACACCGTTCGTCCGATTTTGACTAAACTCGGTACACATTTAGATCCTAATCTGGAGAGTGCCGTAGGCTAGGTCAAAAACCTCTACCAGCTGTCTGTCAGTATGTTTGTTTCCTACAAAAATCCATACCATTCGACCGATTTTGACCTAAGTTGGAACACATGTAGATCTGTATACGGCGATTGCCATAGGCTAGGTCAAAACGGCTAACATATGTCTGTCTGTATGTTTGTTCTTTATACAAACCCACACCGTTTGACAGATTTTGATCAAACTGGGCATACATGTATGTCTTGATATGGGGGGGGGGGGTTATAGGTTAGGTCAATGTCGTCTAAGACTCCCAGTTGGAAGGTCACGGGTTCGAAACAGTTACAGATTCGTGTTATTAGATTTTAATAATACTTATTTGGTTTCTAATTTATTTAGGCTTTTCTATATGCAGAAAGTAGGTGTAGCATGGCACGCCGGGTAACAGCTAGTACTATATAAATACTTTATAAATTAATTAATAATATTTGTTTCAAAGTAAAACTCCAATGTTGCTGTTTATCAATTAGCTCCATCGTTTGTCATATGAATGCTATATATCTATGCTCGAGGCAACAAAAAAAATTGAGGTTGCTTTCATTTTAACAGGCACACAAACACAAATATGTATGGATAAAAAATGCATTCATTTTTTTATTACTTTTTTTTATTTATTTTTTTATGCTGCACCGACAAGTGGCACATTTGCGCCGACATCCATTTTGCGGCAAGGAAGCTTCTAAAAAGGCCTTAAGATAAGAAAAATTACTGCCGCCGGAAGAGCTCAAACCCCCTACTCTTGCATGAGAATTAAAGGCCACTAAGCCACGGAGAGACTTTCTAATTATTATTAGTGTACGCGCTGGGGATTGAAAAATTAATCCTCGGCACGTGGTTTGAGGGATGGGTTCAGAGTATGAGAAAAACCAATTAAACTTACCATTACGTTGCCAGCTGCTGAAGAAACAGGGCCCTGTTCGCAGCTCCTGGAAAGTAAAGAGAGAAGAGAGGCCGGAACGTAATGGGAATTGAGGGGGCAGTCCCGAGCTATAAGAATGAGATGTGATCTACTCTAGATCTGGAAACGAACTGCGCTGGTATATTAGGGAGGTGGGGGTACGACGTACTTTGTACCCTAAGTCTTAAAGTCCGCGCCCCAACATACCGCCCACCAAGAAACGATAGTTTCTTAAAAAGAGAAATAAGAAATCTTGAGAAAGAAGAAAATAAATTATAATAATAAATTTGTGGTTATCTTCC
This sequence comes from Gonocerus acuteangulatus, assembly GCA_946811695.1. Taxonomy (NCBI): domain Eukaryota; kingdom Metazoa; phylum Arthropoda; class Insecta; order Hemiptera; family Coreidae; genus Gonocerus; species Gonocerus acuteangulatus. The sequence continues at coordinate 45,071,906 of OX328127.1, forward strand.
AAAGGTTCATCACGAAAAGGTATGAGAGAGAGAAGTAGGAATAAAGGAAACGCAACTTCTTCACTTCCAAGGGGGCTGTCATGGAAGACTTCTTCGCGGGAAGCCCACGGAGAGGATGAGGACTAAGGAGGGATGAATCCTTTGGCAAATTATAATAAAGCCTCGCTTGGCGATAAGAAAGAGAGGCAACAAAACACTTGTGAAATAATAGAAAAATAAATGAATGCTTCTTGCGAGAGATAGAGAGAGAAAAAACAAACAATTAATGTGGTAGCAACAGTAGTTTTGTTACTGGCCTGACATAAGTGCCATGGGTTGTGCGGATTGACACCACACGCACCACGCCGTCACGTCCTGGATGTACGGCTTCAACCCGGCCAATAGGCCATGCGAGGGGTGGTAAAGAATTTTCCTTGAGGAAAACGACGTCGCCTACGGCAAGGTTTTCGGAGCACTTTGTCCACTTCTGTTTTTGCATGAGTGTGTTTAAATACTCAGAAGTCCAGCGTCTCCAGTAGGACGCATATAACGACATGACCCTTGTCCAACGTGATGCATATGAGGTACTTTCTTCTAGAGGTTCTGGAACGGCTAGGAGAGGGCCGCCCACCAAGAAATGACCAGGGGTTAGAAGATCAGGATCATCAAGAGGATGAGGGCAAGAGAGATAGAGTGGACGACTATTTAAGACGGCTTCAATGCGCGCAACTAGAGTAGTGAGTTCCTCGTAACTTAGAGCAGGATTCCGGCCAAGCATTCGTACCAAAAGGAGTTTGGCAGATTTTATGCCAGCTTCATGAAGGCCACCAAAATTAGGTGCATAAGGAGGATTAAAATGCCATCTTATGCTGCGGGATGCGAGAAATGCGCTAATTTCAGGAGAGGAAGCCTTCATCTGATCATAAACTTCTTTTAGGTGTCGAGAAAAACCAACAAAATTACGTCCACAGTCTGAATAAATGTCGTGGGGGAGACCTCGTCTCGCAACAAATCTGTCTAGAGTAGCGATAAATGCTTGGGTCGACAGAGAGGAAACAACTTACAGATGGACAGCCTTAGTACTGAAGCAAACGAAAAGACATAAGTAGCATTTTTTAGCAGCAGCATTTTTCCTGCTGCTTTCCTTAATGAGAAATGGGCCAGCGAAATCCACCCCGGTGCTTGTGAAAGGCTTTGAGACATTGACTCTTGGATAAGGCAGATTAGACATAACTGGCTGCGTAACTGAGGCTCTTAACTTGTGGCATGTAAGGCACTTGTGGATGCGCTTGCGCACTAGATCGCGAAGAGAAATTATCCAATAATATCGCTGGATCAAACTTTGAGTAGTCCTAGGTCCTGAGTGCAAGGAAACTAAATGATAATAGTCGCAGAGGAGTTCAGATATTCTTGATTTTTTAGGCAAAAGAATAGGATGCTTAGCGGACTCACTTAAGTTTGAGTACCTCAAGCGGCCACCAACTCTTATAAGTCCCTTTTTATCGAGATATGGGGACAGGGATACTATATTGGAAGGAACAGTTGAATTAGAAACAAATAAAAATGGGAAACTATCTTTCTGCACCAACGATATTATCAGGTCTTCTGCTAACGTTAACTCTTGGACAGAAAGAGCGCCCTTATGACGCGTGTTACTTGATCTAATGTTGTGAACAAATCTCAAAACATATGCTAGAACATATTTCAAACGAAGCCAAGAAGAAAACTTATTTATGAACTCGATTAGGTAAGGTGATGGAACAGAGGCGGATAATAACACTTTAAGCGGTTTCAGCTCTGGTATTTCTTCCTCAGGACTGACGACCTGCGTGGACGGCCATTCGCTGGGAATTTTTCTCAAAAAAGAGGGACCTTTCCACCACAAAGAGTTTTCTGAAAAATGCTCCGGAGAGCAGTCTCGAGTGGCTATATCGGCGGGGTTCTGGTCAGTCGAAACGTGCGACCAATTTGCTGGTGGGAAACTCGCTATTATTTCAGTCACCCTATTTGCAACGTAGGTTTTCAATAAATGTGGGGACTTGTTAATCCATGCTAGGACTACTGATGAGTCGGTGAAAAGAGATACAGAAATAAAGCTCAGATTTGATAAGTCGTTGACGACCGAGTTCATAAGCCGTGATAGCAATAAGGCTCCTGACAGTTCCAGTTTTGGTATGCTTATGGTTTTTATGGGAGCTACTCTGCTTTTGGCTTTGATTAAGAATACCCGAACAGCGTTGCCCGGGTCTTGTGAATGAAGATAGACGGCGGCTGCAAAACCCTTGGAGGAAGCGTCTGAAAATCCTACTAATCTGTGCACATAATTAGGAGAAGATATATAACGAGGGATTTTCACACTAGATACCAGCGGGAGACTTTCAGAAATTTTAAGCCACGTTTCTAAGGCATCACCGGTGAGATTTTCATCCCAATGTAGGTTTAATAACCACAGCTGCTGTAGAAAACATTTAATATTGAAGACTATAGGACATAAGTACCCAAGAGGATCAAAAATTCTAGACATATATGACAGAATATTTCTTTTGGTTATGGGCCCAGCGAAAGGAGTGATATAATATTTAAAAATGTCAGCCGTTGGCTCCCACATTAGACCTAATACCTTAATAATTTTATCGTCGGAAGAAAAAACTATAGGAGTTTCATGAAATTGATCAGGTATCACTGATAAGGCTGATAGGTCATTACTTGACCATTTTCTAAGTTCGAATTTACCTTTGTCGAGCAGGGCTACCAACTGGCGAATTATTTATAATATATAAGGTTTGGTTGCACTTTATAAAAATCCAGGCCAATGAGAATTATTTCATAAAAAAATGTCATTTGCGTACTCTTGGCCTACTTGGAAGTTATGTAGGTATGAGTACGCACTAGCAGTGATCGCAAAGGAAAGGCCCACTGCTTTCATAAGCAGTGTGTACCTACTATTCTGCACATTTCTTTAATACTAAGCAAAATTATTAGAAAAAATGATAAGTTTATTAAATTTCTTATGTTTGAAGCTATTAATTAATATTATTAAAAGTACTAAAACTATGTTTTAGCTCATAAAATCCAGACGAATTATGAACAGCCAATGACAACGTGGCATGATCTCTACTAAATTCCCCTGCAGTGCTGCCAAAAGTCCAAAATTCCGATGCACCCGACTGCGTACGTTTACCAGCATATAGTCGACATTTCTGTCTTTCGAGATTAGAATGCTTAGTTTCGTTGCGTGAAAACAAAAATAACAGCCGCTAATAAAAAATACATATTTCAAGTATCCCCAATTGTATGGACGAATAAACCGATATTGCAGGTTTCGGCAAAATTCTATCCTTTAGGCACCAACTTTTAAGAATAATAAATGCTTTCTTTCATTTCATATTTTAACTCTTAAGGTATTGAATTTTGTTGAGAATGAACAAATAAGAGCTATCGTGTAAAAAAGACACTCTCACGCTTACAAAAACCGACTCACAAACAGCACTTACAGTGCGCTTAGGTACGAAGCTTTATTCTTTTTTCTTTCCTTTTTCGAAACCCATTAAAAGAGAATTATGCAAAGAAAGACAATTTATTTTATTTCCATTAACCAGAGGCTGGCTAACATTGCAAGCATAGTAATTTATTTCATGTATCGCTCTAGGGAGTGGTTTAAATTTACAATTATATTGCTGTCTGGTTCCATAAGCTACAGAAAAAAAAGGAAAGAAAAAAAAAACGGTTTCTTATACGAGATAATGAGCTCCCCATGTTTCATTCTGAAAACAGACCTAAAATACATTCTTTAACTTATATTCTTTTATGAAATGTATTTCAGTTCAATTATAATATGTTTCGCTGCAGTTAAGCTAACTTCATAATACGTAGTTGGTAAATGTAGAATTAATTAATTTTATTTTTTCTCTTGTAAATTAAGGGATTACATCACTCATCCCAGTGAGCGGTAGCGGGTGGTAAAGTATTTATTTTGCAAGTTAACTAATCCAGTACTTTATTACTTACAAATAAAGTTATTTATTCTTTCTCTACTGTCTAAACTGCATGTAAGTAGAGTTTTAAGAGCTTAAACTAAGCTTGAAGGGGAATTAATAATTTAAGATAGGACTTGGAAATATAATGTAATATCTGCTGATTTACGTAATCTTTGCTGATATTCTTATAATGTTTATATCTGGTAGGATTTTGGTTTGGAAAGCTAAGAATAAAAATTCTTAACATCCCGCCTTCAATGGGATGAAACCAACACTTCACTTTGGAAATTTGAAGTATAATTTTGTCGAAATAGGTGGAACTATCAAAATGCACATATAAATCTATTTTGAGGGACAGTTATGAGGCTTTTAAATGATTACTTTTCACTTGCCAAGGTTTTGAGATATGAATGAAAGTATAGAAAAGTCACAATGTGCTCCGGTCTATTGTTAACTTATATATCTTATTTTTCAAAATTTCCAAACAAAAAACAACAACTAAATTCCGCAATTGTTTAGATTTCCCAGGTCAAAATGTCAAAATAAAAGACAAGAAGATGGAAGATTATTAAGGTAAATTTGTAGGTTAATCTCTTTAGATTTTGTTTTACTTAAAGTATTTTTAAGCAAAATTGCATCGAATTATGTCTGTGAACAGTACAGCTTGAAGAGGGAAATGAAAATAAATTCATCAAATTTATTTACATTCATGAAATTTATTTCAGGTGTGACAAAAGACAAATGAGTTGTCTCATTAATATTTAACAAAGTTAATTAAAAGAAAGCGCGCCTAATTAAAATATGACACTTTGCTAACGAAGATTCGTAACACGGATGACAAATGTTCTTTAAAAACAAAGAAAAAATGTTTGAAAATTAGAAGTGCCATTGCTAACAACCAACTGGAAGGCCGACCTATTAACCCTACAATACATTTCAGAGGAACGAATGTCAATAGCAGGATTTATTATAGAGGAGTAAAGGTTGGATTTATAGAACGATCGCATTTCTAGGGCAGATGCTTTCAACTACAGCAGGGATGGTTAGAAAAAAAATCCATTGAAAGAATTTATCCCCTCTTAAAATATCACGATAAGCTGAAAATAATAAGAAATAAAAATGTATCAAAACCAAGGACCGAAATAAAAATTAAATGTTTCCAAAAAGTTATGACAAAAAAATTACTTCATAATTTATATTATTAAAATTAATGAATAACTGTTATGAAATAATTTTCATTTTTAAGTTTCTAAAATAAAAATTATTAGAAAATTGTTTAAAAAAAATAATGAAATATATCAATTACGATGGAATTTTTATTTTTCAATAATAAAAATTAAAGGTTAAGTGAAATTTATTTGAAATAAAAATTAATAGTTATTTTCAGTCCCTGATCAAAACTAATAGTGGAACTCAGGGATAAGTGTATCGATAATATGCGAATTCAATAATGAATTCTAGAAATTATCGAAGAAACAATTTCTCATATCCTCCCATTAGAAACATTTTCAAATATAACCAAAAAACCAGAATCTGCTCAACAATAACATGTTTCTTAATTCTTACATCCGGTGTAGTTTGGACGGTGTAGAATTGAAAATCAATATATATCTCCTTCAACGAAACTAATCCACCCTTCCGGAACCTTTAAGCATAGCTTTCTTTAACTGATGTCGTCCTATATACATTTAGTATATTTATTAGTTACTTCATGTGTAGGCGGAAGGCCAATGAGTAAAATTCGAAATTAACGTATAGCCAATTTGTTGAAATAGTTCTATTAGGCAGTATCTACTTTTTAGGCTCCTGAAAAGGTATCAGATGATACGAAACATGTAGAGCTATTTTAATAAATTGACAATTATGTTAATTATGAATTTTATTCATTGACCTTCTGCCTACACATGAAATAATTGTTGAGATTTTGGTCACAATTTATCTTAATATATTTAGTAGGTTTCACAATTTAGGCTAGTTTTTACCCACATGATTTTGCATGGCGAATATTCGTATATTTTCGCAAATATCTCTAAATTTGTAAAAATACAAGCTGATGTGTGTGTGTGTGTGTGTGTGTTTAATAATTCGTCGACTGACAAAGCACCCATCATTTATGTAACTTATGTCAACGCCAATTACTCCTAAGGAGCATAGCAATTTGTAATAATTTATTAATTTTACCAATAAAATGTCTACGGCCTGATAAACCTCAGAATATTCTGATAAAATTGAACTTGTACATGAACAGATGTAAACCTGTACTCCTTTAAAATCTTAATTTGAAGCAAAGGGCACTTTCGAAACTATTGTATCAATAATAATAGCTATTAGTATTGATACAATAGTTTATTATATAAAGAATAATATATATAATAATAATATATATATATATATATATTATTAATGATACAAAAGATAATGTAGTTGACTATAGTCAACTACATTAAAACACTCATAAAAGCATACAACTATAAAGTACATAAAAGAATTTATTAAAATTGCGAACTTTACCCAGGATTGATAAATTTCAAAAATGCAAAATACCAATACAGGGTTACATAAATGCAACAAAAAAAAGTGCAGTATCTGACTGATCTTATACCTGGCAGAACTTTTAAACCGCTGTTCTCCGGCCAGTTAAGGATTTGAACAAATGCCGACAAGAAGAGGGAAAGCCAAACCCCGAAAATTCCTGTCCCTGACAGAAATCATTAATCATGAGAGAGGAGAAGACGGAACCCCAAGGGTTCATCATCACAATCATCGGCAAATGTATTCACTTTACCGTCTTTTTAGGAGACACCCCAGAAAAACGCCAGATCTCTAGGGGACATATTCTCGCCGATGCTTTAGAACTCAGAGAAAAGAAAAGGTCTTACTCGGAGGAACTAGATAGCGATGCTACGGGCATCAGCAGCCAATGTCATTCATGCTGAATAATACTTGCCTTATAAACTGAAGTTTAAATTTTAACCACAAGTACAGGACGAATCTGTAAAAACGTGGCTATATTTGGATTTTCAGAGGTTGCTAGCTAATTTTTGAAGGTATTTCTTTCGAACAATTCGCATAATTCTGAAAGAAACCTTCAAAGGCGTCGAAAGATTTGAAATGAAATTTACTATAATGCTAAAATGTATTTAAAGCTTTACAAAATAGAAATACTTATGAGGAAATGTTAAAAATAGACCTTTCTAATACCATCTTATCGTATCATTATCATGGTATAATACCATCTACTAGAATCTTCGGATTCTTTCTTTCCAGATTTCAGAATATGCTAATTTAGACTTCAACTAGAATCTCGAATTACAATTTATTTACTTAGATTATGTAAATGTCCATAAAAAAAAAAAAAAACCCTCAATAAATGTTTCTAAGGAAAATGATATTTTTTTCTAAGCTACATAACATTTTTATTTAACAATGCATCCCTAACAAAAAGTATAAGATGCTAAATTATTTTATCGTCGTTGTAAACCTTCAGTTACCTACACTCTCTGTGTCATTCTTTCGTTCAAAATTACAGGATTTACTCAAACAAAGAGTTTTATAACTAACTATAAATTTAGTTATAGATTTTAACGTCTATTATTATTAAATAAGAATTTCAGGAACGCGTTTCTGTGTACAGAAACGCAAATAAATATTACGCATGGAAAATATACTGCAAGTAATATAAGTAAGCAAAAAATGCCAGGATCAATGATAAATAATCACAATGATAAAAATCACACAAGTAATTCAATAAAAATCAAAAGCTGACTCAATAAATTATTAAATTCAAAAGAAATGAGGAAAAATTTCACCTCCAAATATAATGAAAGTTTCATTCAATGGCGTTCATGACCCTAAGGTTGACACGCCTTAAAAAAAAAAAAAAAAAAAAAAAAAAAAAAAAAAAAAAAAAAAAAAAAAAAAAAAAAAAAAAAAAAATCAGGAGGGGTTAATGTCCATAACATTACCACCCTTTTCTAGCCAGGAAAGGGCTGAAGCCTTTTCTTTTTTCTAAAGAAAAGCCACCACCCCTAGTGGGAATCGAAACCACGACCCTTGGCATGGAGTGTTAAATGCTAAAGCCTTTTAGCGCGGTTCCTCCCTCCCCCATAGGGAGGAACCCCGCTTATAAGGTTGATACAATGAAACAATCCGGAAGTGCCGACTAGAAAATTTTGCGTTTCAGAACCCCTAGAGACCGAAAATGATGGTGGTTCAAATTTGTATATATATATATATGTATATATTTATATATATATATATATATATATATATATATATATATTTGTCTGTTCGCTCTCTAGCTCGAAGACGAATGGTCCGATTTTGATGAAATTTGGTACAAAAATCCGTCGTCCAATTTGAAAGGTCAAGTTCGTTAACCAGCGAAATCCGCCTACCGGAAGATGGCGTTTGGGGCGAAATTCGCGCAAAAAAAATCGTAACGCTTACGTTTTTGAGTTCATAAGCTTCTAAGTACTCGTTTTATATGATTCCTGGGCTAGGAAAACGAATGAAACCATTTTCAAAGCGATAGCTTTAACCGTTTTTGAGAAAATTGGAAAAATATTTTTTGAATACCGTTTTTGGTTTGGGTACTTAGAATCATGGGATTCAGTTGAAACTTTATCTGCATGTTCTACTTTCATTAAAACTAATATGTTGAAAGTTTTGTTACGTTTGGAGTTAAGGAAGGGTTAGAATAAAATATTTTATGAACAGACATGAAAAGTTTTGGGAAGTTCGTATACTTTCATTAATATCTCGAACACGGTTGGGAAATCGTGGTAAGTGGATAGAAACTATTTGAAAGCTTACTAAATTCTCTACAAAAAAGATTCTAAAACTATTTTTGATTAGGTTATGTCAATCGGAGAAATAAGTGCTTAAAACTTCAAATACGTCTGTTTTGTTCTTATGAACGGGTTTTTGTCGTTCTTGTTGTAATTTTTGTCTCTTTCCCTTCGTTTTTTATTGCTTTTTAGTTTTGTAATTTCTTATGTTGCGAAAATTTTGTGTGTAAAACAGGATATGAAAAATGAGGCCAATTTTCTGTTGCTAGAAATAATATAAATTTTGGGAACTTTCTTTAATATCTCGAAAACTGTTGAGAATTTTGGTAAACGGAAGAATACCATTAGAAAGCTTATTAAATGCTCTACATAAAAGGTTCTAATGAAAGTTTTGATTAGGCGATGTCAATCGGAGAAATAAGAGCTTAAAGCTTTAAAGTAATTGATTTCGCTTATTCAAAGTGTTCTTTTCGCCTGTATTTTATTCCTTGTTATTTTTTAATTGCTTATAGTTGGATAATGTATTCGAAAATAAAACAGGTTAAGTAAAATAACAAAAACAATTTATTGTTAGAAATATAGATTTCCAAGATTCCAAGACCTTGCAACTAGCGGGACGGTTTCTTGTGTTGCCGACCCTTCCAGGTCAGATTGTAAATCCTACCTTTCAAGACTGGTGGAACCAAAATATAACTGTCAGGGTTCGGTCACTGCTACTTAATAAAACTACATTTTATCGTAAAAATGGTTTTATTGTGCCGACGTTTCGGCTTGAACTTCAAGCCTTCATCAGGGCTGTAAATACAAGTAGGACATATTTAACACTAATATATGCACATATCTATGTAAATATATATATATATATATATATATATATATATATATACATATATAATATATATATATTTATATATATGCATATACACATACACATATACACGCACACATATGTACATATATATGCCCACATACCTACACATATGGGGTATGTATTATTAAGTAGCAGTGACCTAACCCGGACAATCCCTACCTTGCATCATCAACGGTCAACGATCTCCTCTCAACAAAATAATAACTGCTTCTATTTTAATCTTTCGAAATTAGACTAGGGATAAGAACGGAACCGCGCTAAGATGAGGCAGTTCCTGCGAGTCGGACTTTTTATATTGAAATAATGCCAGAAAGTAGAAAAAACTAAACTTTTTTTTTCTTAAAAAAAGTCGAGTTTAGGTTTTATTTTTTACAGATAGCAATTTCAGGCGACAAATATTTATTTCTTACGAAAACAGAAATCTTTGATAGCTGTTCGTGTTTTGACTTTAAATATGTTGGTTATTTGAAAAATATCGATAAATATTTAGAATTATTAATATTGTTTATAAGCAGAAGAGATATTTATTTTACGAAGTCGCTAAAAGATTGGGATATGGCAAAAAGAAAACGGGTGATTCCCAGAAAAATCTACAATTCGAATGTTTCTGCTTGCCGTTTGTCAGCCTTCTTCAGCAATGAATAGCTGATGGAAGGCCAACGCTAGCAGTTAAGTGACCTTGGCTAAAAAATAGATTTTTTTTTTCTGTATTTTTCCTATGGTCACTTAACTGCTTTGGTCTTACACTACACCTTACGCATTCTTTGTGGAAGACGGCAGCCAAAGAGAGTCGAATATAGTTTATTCTAAAAATCTGAGGTTCTTTTCCTAACCTAATCCCCCTTATCACCTCAAAGACAAACTATCTTCATCTTATTACTATATACCTATATTTATATTTTAGATTCTTTGACTAGCCTCTAAGGTTGAAATTTAAATATATGTTGAATAGTTTTTAATTTTCTATGTATAATTGTGTCAAATTGGGGCGTTGCTCTGAAATAAAGTTTAAAAATAAATAGTCCCGAAGAGAAATACATTATTGTTAATAAGATTCTATTAAACATAATATATGGCGTAGGAAGACGACTGAACGATGGACTAAGCAAGTTCTTAGGAATATGAGCTGAAATTTAAGACGGATAATCGTGGCAGCCAGTTCATACAACGGGTTATAACAATGTAAGAGTTGTACTTGTCAGAAACAGGCACGCTAACCCCTTCTAAGGATAATTAACGAATATCACATATCTCAGTTCGAGAAATGTCTGATGTTCAGCCAAGTTTATTCCTTATTTTCGAATATAGTTCATCCTACTCAGAAAACAGGTATGAACTTATGAAGTTATTATTATATCTTCATATATTGAAAATGAAAAGTTATTCGGCTTAGAAACTTGAGTTTCATGTTTAATTATAAGTCAAAGAACAGTATATGGTTTCAACATTTAAAAAAATAAATAATTATAATAAAAATGGATATACAGCGCAGATTGTTAAGCAACTTGTAAAATTGCAATTTTTATTAAATGGGAATCTTTGTGCCACTAGCAGCAATAACATTGACCAACAATGAATATGTTTCGGGCTTAAAAATACCCAATTATTATTTATTTTCACCCCCTGAGTTCAAAAATCACCTCGAAAATGACCAATTAGCTATTGTTTTCAAGATAAAGTAACATGTCACTTTTTACATGCTCAACTTTCACTTTGTTGAAAAATTTAGTTTTTGGATGTTGGTACACCTGTTAACTGACAAAACCAAACGTTGTACAGCTATTTTGAGGTTATATACACATGAAAGAGACTTATGAGAACATGAAAGCCCTCCTCCACTCAAACAATTATGCTGAACACAAGTGGAAAATCTGTGATGATATAAAGGTCATCGCTAGTCTTTTAGGCAAGCAACTGGGGTATACTAAATACAGCTGTATTATTATGTATAATACACCTATTATAGGAAAGTAGGGATAGGAAATCACATTACATTCAAACAGACTGGCCTGCAAGAAATCTTGGCCCTAATGAAAAAAATATTGTTGCCCTGCCTCTCGTCGACCCGAAAGATGTATTTCTTCCATCACTACATATAAAACTCGGTTTGATGTAGATTTGAAGTTGATGTAAAACTTTAAACTTTGTCAAAGGCATGAACAAAGACGCAGAGGCCGTCTTTGTTGAGGAGAAGGAAGGTGTTTTTGTTGGGCAGCTTGGAATGCGTTCAAGGCAGTTATTAAAGGTTTTTTGGGGAAGAAAAGAGAAGATAACTATGTTCAGTTGGTGAGGATACTTCTACAAAAATATCATGAACTTGGATGCAACATGTCTCTCAAAATTAATTTTCTCCACTCTCATCTAGACTTTTCCCTCCTAGTTGTGGTGCGGTGAGTGATGAACACGGTGAAAGATTCCATGAGGATATTTCTGTAATGGAACAAAGATATCAGGGTCGTTGGAATGAATGAATGCTTGCAGATTACTGTTGGTGCGTGTGTAGGGATGCTCCACAACTCACCTACAAGAGACAGCCATGAAATCCACATGATGGTAATAATATCCAACCTCCCAAGTATTCTCCCATTAATTTTCAACTCTTAAAAAATTTAACTACTATTTAATAAATCCAAATTAGTTTATAATGTTGATAAACTTATGGTTTAAAATTTATAGATTTGCCTCAATTTGTTAACGTTGTATATTTTGACACATAGTGTATCACAGAAACTAGAGCTAATAACATTTTTAGCACTTTCCTCCGAAGGAAAGTAGCTATTGAAATTGGACTCATGACGGAATTTTTGAAAAATTTCTTCAAATCTTTATCGATCCTACCTAGTAGACACCGAAAATGACCCCCGTTAAAATTTATATATATCTATATATACATATATATATATGTATATATATATATATTGTTGAAAAAAACGAAAATGACAATGAAAAAGTCCGTCACGCAGGAGCTGCATAACTAAGCACTTTCCTCAGAATTTGGGTAGTGTAGACTGCTTTCCAGAACAATTTGCTTAAAATATCCTACATAAATAAAATAAAAACATGAATAGTTCTCTTTTAAATTTGTAATGAGTAACTGATCAATTATTAATTTGCTTCCAGAGTTATGTTTACACATGGTACCTGTTACACTACGTAATAAATACCAAAAACCTCATATTATCGTATTTTGATCTAACGCAGGAACAGGATACAGTCCCTCTAGATACAAAGCGCCCCTTGCGGCGGCTTTGTGAACCTACGTCTGGCGGGCTTTTCTATTGAAATATATTACAAAGTAAACCCCCGCTTTCCGATTGACCGATTCAGCTCATTTTTACAACACTTCTTTCTCATGAGTTACCCACGACGTATACCGCGTTTCGTTTCAATACAGCAGAAATTACGACCGGTATGAGTATATTAGGAATTTGGGTCCGGAGTAAACCCCCCTTCTAATGAACCGATTTAGTTTATTTTTACAACACATATTTACCTGTAGATTACCACTACGAATCCCGAGTTTCGTCGAAATATACCAAAAATCACGGCTGGTAGTGGCGAATTGGTATTGTGGGTCCGGAGTAAAACCCCCCTCCTAATGAACCGAATTAGTTTATTTTTACAACACATATTTACCTGTGGATTACCACTACGAATACCGAGTTTCGTGGAAATATACCAAAAATCACGGCTGGTAGTGGCGAATTGGTACTGTGGGTCCGGAGTAAACCCCCCCTCCTAATGAACCGATTTAGTTTATTTTTACAACACATATTTACCTTTATATCTCACTTTTCTCTCTATATTACCACTACGAATACCAAGTTTCGTTGAAATATAAGAAATATTACGGCTGACATGGTCAAATTAGTGTTTTGGGTTCGGGGTAAACCCCCCCTTCCGGTGGACCGACTTTGGTGGTTAACGAACTCGTTCAATCGTTTGCTAATTGAATGCTATATACCAAGTTTCGTGACGAAAAAACAAAAACTCTGGCCGCTATCGTGTTAACAGACATATATATATATATATATATATATATATATATATATATATATATATATATATATATATATATATATGTATATGTATATATATATATATATTGTGACGTGGCGCCCTTCGGGGAGTGAGAACCTGCTTTCTCTACCGCTTTGGACTGATAACATTTTGTGTTTTATATTTTATTCGGAATTCGCACCACTTGTAAATGTTTACTATCCACCAAAGATAGTCAATTTTCTTCTCCATTTTGGATGTAATAGTTTTTGTATACAATTTAAGATTTTTATTCTTCTGTTTTTTTTTCCCCGTGGTCGGTAGGCCTTGGGGAGTGGAGGCGTCGGTTCTGGGGAGTCTGGGAGATAATGGCGTAGAAGCATGTGCTAGAAAAAAAGTTTTCTTTGAGTTTTCCAGCTGTTTATGGAGGGACTGAGGCGTCCTATTTGTTAATAATGAAAATGAAGATCCAGTAGCACGAAGAGGCGGCATTTGTCTTCTCCTTTTATCGTTTTGGCCGAACATGTGATTGGAACTCCATGTGGTAGGCTTTTAGAGCATATTGTGGGACAAATGAGTAACCCATACATTTTATCTTCTGCTGGACACCAGGCTCCACTTTTTATTTATCTCCAGGCCTCATTTAAAATTTTGTCGTTCAATTACTGCCATGAGTGCAAGTAACTATATTGTGCATAGTTTAAAAATTTGGGAAAAGTTAAGTTTACTATCGCTAAATAAGTAATTGGCAATGCCAGATTACCAAAATTTTGTGTTGTAATTTGATATTGGTGTCTATGCCAGGTTTGGAATTGTTCACGTAGTTGCAATTCAATAATTCTTCACTATGTGTTTACTATGCCAATTTATTGGATAGTTATGGACTTCAGTTTTATCGTCATGTATTATTCTCATGTAGTTATTGGCCAGGCCAGACTATTGAATTTTAGGGGTCTTGAGAATTGTGCCTTTTCCCAAATTAAATATATTTGATATATATGTGTTTATGCCTTTATCGTAAGTCTATCTTTGGCTTCTTCCCAGATTACTGATTGTATCTGGTGTATGTTCATGATTTTATTCAAAGTCTATATTTTTGCTTCTTCCCAGTTTAATAATTATACCTGGTGTATGTATATATATATATATATATATATATATATATATATATATATATATATGCTTTTATCGAGAGTCTACTTTTGGCTTCTTCCCAGATTACTGATTGTATCTGGTGTATGTTCATGATTTTATTCAAAGTCTATATTTTTGCTTCTTCCCAGTTTAATAATTATACCTGGTGTATGTATATACATATATATTTATGCTTTTATTAAGAGTCTATTTTTGTTCTTCCCAGATTACTGATAGTATCTGGTCTATATGCATATATGTTTATCTATAGATATCTTTTACTATATTAGTCAATATTTGAATAATATTAATCCTTCTTGTGATATTTCTATATATATGCTTTTATTGAGAGTCTATTTTTGTTCTTCCCATATTACTGATAGTATCTGGTGTATATGCATATATGTCTATCTATCGATATCTTTTACTATATTATTCAATATTTGAATAATATAAATCCTTCTTGTGATATTTCTATGTATTAATGGTATATAAAATATATATATACATGCTTACCCTTTATTGGGAATTTATTTTTTTGGTATTCATAGATATTGATTGTGTTTGGGTATATGTGTGTTTACATTTTTTTATTGGGAACTATATGTGGTATTTCAAGATATTTATTATATTTAAGGTATATATATATATATATATATATATATATATATATATATATATATATATATATATGTATTTGTTTTTTTTTTTCTGGGAACCTTTTGTACTTATCTCAATATAGTTACCAGCTCTGAGTATCTTGTTGTGTTCTTTTTTTTTGTATTTGGATCACCTGGGTTTCATACCTCATTGAACCTGGCTATCCGTTGTCTATCCGGATAAATTGTACCACCCCAGGTGTTGGTAAGTGAGTCTTTCACATTAAATTTATTTCGGTACAATATATATATAGATATAAATTTTAACGGGAGTCATTTTCGGTGTCTACTAGGTAGGATCGATAAAGATTTGAAGAAATTTTTCAAAAATTCCGTCATGAGTCCAACCTCAATAGCTACTTTCCTTCGGAGGAAAGTGCTAAAATAGAATAAATTTTTCGCAAGACAGCTGGCACTGACTCGACTTACTGACAATGAATTACGTACAGTCAAAAATACAACTCAAGAGTGGACATCCAGCTATCGTGACAACTGAGAAATGTACTCGCTCGATTCAGAATTGGCCACACGAGACTAACACAGGAATATCTAATGAAAGGACTTAAGAAATAGACTTGAGGTACTTGGAATAGAGACTTTAATGTTAAACAGCTACTTACGGAATGCCTAAGACGACACAAACTACATATTCAACATGACATGAACGAATTGTTGAGGGACAGCAGTCATTACATAAACACAATATTCTATACAAGTATCCTAAGCTATACAATCTCATTTGAAGACATATTTTCAATAACAAATGGCATTCTGGACTATTACAGAACCTCTGTTTACGGGAATAATGAAATCATTTTTTTTTTTTTTTTTTTTTTTTTTTATCAAAATGCTGGTTCATTAGACCGTATCATATTGACGGAGTGAAATCGCCGTAGTACCTAACCATTTAATAATAATAATGTTTCTGATAAACGGCCATAGCCACGTTGAATGCACCGGTTCCGGTTGATTATCGAAGTCGAGCAACGTCAGGCATGGCCTGTACGTGAATGGGTGACCGACCACGTGCAGTTGGCATTATATAAAAGGGTGTCAACCTGTAGATAGCTAATAGTTAACATGCAGAAAAAAAAATCTCTATCGACAAACCAAAACGAGTACAACTCAAGCTGGCTGCCGATTATAAGCAAATCGAATGGAGACTTAAAAACTGAAAGACAGGAGAAGAATCTACCTGTTGTAAACCTCGAGTCAGGTTAATTCAATTCTATTATAAACCAGAGAATATCGACTTTTAATATTCCTACTAACAATCTTGCACTTACTCTTACAGAGATTTCATAATAAATGTTTTTAACACGAGAAAAAAATTGTTGATATACAAAATAATAAAAAAATGAAAACTTAATCCTATAATAAATAAATAAAATGAATTCGTCTATATTAAAAAATCATGAACACCCTCTTCCTAAAATAGACCCTTGTTCACCACGAACTATAGAGCATTTCCTTCCCAATTGTGGCCCAAAATAAAATATCCAATATAGATGAAATTATTTATTTATTTATTTATTCACGGAGCTTCACAACGGCAAGGCGATTTGCTCACATAAAAATAATCAATAAAAACTATATAAAGGGTAAAGAACATGAATTCATTATATTCAATTTCAAAAAAAGAAAAAGAAAAAAAATATTAAAAAATAAATGAGAAAAAAAAATTAAAATTAAAAAAAAAATTAATAATAACATTAATATAAAATAAAATAAATAATTAAATCAAACCAAACAATTGATTTCATAATTTAATGTATAGAATATAACAAAATAAAGAATGACAAATTGCGACAGTAATAAATAATACTTTTTTTTTATTGCAAGATGAAAATCATTATTGTGGGTGAATTGTAAGATATTTAATATAAAGACTTTATTTTCAATTTTGAAGCCTCTCCTCACACAACCACGCACACACACACACACACACACACACACACGCACGAACATCACACACGTGCGCGCACACACACCAAACACACACACACGGTAGGTTGTGTCATATTTTGTCATAAAGTTTTATTTTATGTAAGTTTTGTAAAATGGTAGCAATGTGAGGGCTTTGTTCGGAAAATAATTCAGACATGTGATATGGTATAGTTAAGTAGTCTCGTGTTTTGCATTCTGTTAGTAAGTGTTTAATTGTCAGTGGCCGGTTGCATGTCTGGCATATCGGTCTGTCTTGTTGTTTAGTTATGAGATAGGAATGCGTTAAGTGTGTATGTCCAATGCGTAGTCTTGTAATTACAACTTCATCACGTCTTGTTAATTGCGTATTAGCTTGCCATTCATGAGTACAGCTTTTTATCTCCCTTAGGAGGTTATCTCTTGTGCTGTACCATGAGGCTTCCCATTCAAGACGGATATTTTCTGTAATTAGTAAATGTAAGTAGATGAAATTAACTGCCTGGAATATTTCAAACGGTTTATAAAGCATACAATAGTTATTGTCAAAGACTGGGAAGAAACTTAGAAAAAAATAAATTTAAAAACTCTCTGGTACTTTTTTTTATAGTTTTTTTATTATATATATATATATATATATATTTTTTATTATATATATATATATTTTTTTTATTATATCTGGGCACATAAAGACATATCATTTATATTGAATCCGATGTATCTCTGACAATAACCGCACAAATATTTTGTAAATTCTATTCTATTAAAATGAAATTATGTTATTTAAAATTTGAGAAGGCATGCATAAAATTAAACAGTGACTAAAAATTAAAAATTAACTTCATTTCGTGAACGAGAAATCTATTTTTTCTACAAGGACCTAAATCAGTAGAGAATGAATTTTGCCAAATGAATAGTCGTCACAGTTAGTGTTGATATAATTAGGCAGATCAAAGGGAAAGCATTTTCTTTTCTTTTTTTTTTTTTTTTTTTTTTTTTTTGTTTAAATGTAATTTATAAAAATCCTGCACCATTGGCTTACTTGGAAAGCACTTAACATAAATTAGTGGAGATGTAAAGGAACAGAGAGCACTACAAGGTTTCCTAAGCGGTAAGCCGAGAGGCGACGGCCGACCACTTTATGCATATTCTAAACTCTGTAAGCAAGAAATGACAGAAGGTTCGTACAACGTATCGGGTTATTTTAAAGAAGAAATTTGAAATTCTAATTTGTTTTAACGCGGGTACAACAATGCTAGTAAGAATACGTTATAAACCACAACGAAACATGGTACTTTTGGTAAAAATAAAATATTCCAGACGCAAAGTTACGATGAAACGTTAATGTTGATTAATAAATGTAATCTATTTCGCTTAACTGCGCTAACGTTAGTTTCCTCTCTCACTATAATAAATTATGGATTTGGAAGGGAAAAAAGAGGAAATAAAATAATTCAAAAGAATCACATACCACTGGTACGATATAAAAAAAAATAAATAAATCTGAAAGCAGTAACTGAAGGAGACAACAAAAAAAATATTGCTAAGTTAAGGTTAAGATGATAATTGTTCATAGAAACAACTAATTAGAAAGAAGTCTTATAGTGTCTGTGAATTATATTCTATTTAAGTGTAAAATTTTGTATACACATTAAATAAATACAAAAGAGAAACAGCTCACGCAGGAGATGCATAACTATAAAAAGTCTTCAGCAAGTTAAATTTTAACTAACATAAAATTAGCTTTATTTTGTATTAGCATATCTATATATATATATAAAAATCAAGTGTCTGTATGTTTGTCTGTTTTTCTGTCTGTTTGTTTGTTCCTTACACAAATCCACGCCGTTTGACCGACTTTGACCAAAGTTGGAATAATGGTAGGTCTTGATACGAGAAATCTCCTAGGCTCGGTCAAAAAAACCTACCAGCTGTCTGTCTGTTTGTCCCTTATACATATCCAAACCGTTCGTCCGATTTTGACTAAACTCGGTAAACATGTGGATCTTAATCTGAGGAGTGTCGTAGGCTAAGTCAAAAACGTCTACCAGCTGTCTGTCTGTATGTTTGTCCCTTATAAAAACCTACACCGTTCGTCCGATTTTGACTAAACTCGGTAAACATGTGGATCTTAATCTGGGGAGTGTCGTAGGCTAAGTCAAAAACGTCTACCAGCTGTCTGTCTGTATGTTTGTCCCTTATAAAAACCCACACCGTTCGTCCGATTGTGACTAAACTCGGTACACAGGTAGATCCTAATCTGGGGAGTGTCGTAGGCTAAGTCAAAAACGTCTATCAGCTGTTCGTCTGTATGTTTGTTCCCTATAAAAATCCACACCGTTCGTCCGATTTTGACTAAACTCGGTACACATTTAGATCCTAATCTGGAGAGTGCCGTAGGCTAGGTCAAAAACCTCTACCAGCTGTCTGTCAGTATGTTTGTTTCCTACAAAAATCCATACCATTCGACCGATTTTGACCTAAGTTGGAACACATGTAGATCTGTATACGGCGATTGCCATAGGCTAGGTCAAAACGGCTAACATATGTCTGTCTGTATGTTTGTTCTTTATACAAACCCACACCGTTTGACAGATTTTGATCAAACTGGGCATACATGTATGTCTTGATATGGGGGGGGGGGGTTATAGGTTAGGTCAATGTCGTCTAAGACTCCCAGTTGGAAGGTCACGGGTTCGAAACAGTTACAGATTCGTGTTATTAGATTTTAATAATACTTATTTGGTTTCTAATTTATTTAGGCTTTTCTATATGCAGAAAGTAGGTGTAGCATGGCACGCCGGGTAACAGCTAGTACTATATAAATACTTTATAAATTAATTAATAATATTTGTTTCAAAGTAAAACTCCAATGTTGCTGTTTATCAATTAGCTCCATCGTTTGTCATATGAATGCTATATATCTATGCTCGAGGCAACAAAAAAAATTGAGGTTGCTTTCATTTTAACAGGCACACAAACACAAATATGTATGGATAAAAAATGCATTCATTTTTTTATTACTTTTTTTTATTTATTTTTTTATGCTGCACCGACAAGTGGCACATTTGCGCCGACATCCATTTTGCGGCAAGGAAGCTTCTAAAAAGGCCTTAAGATAAGAAAAATTACTGCCGCCGGAAGAGCTCAAACCCCCTACTCTTGCATGAGAATTAAAGGCCACTAAGCCACGGAGAGACTTTCTAATTATTATTAGTGTACGCGCTGGGGATTGAAAAATTAATCCTCGGCACGTGGTTTGAGGGATGGGTTCAGAGTATGAGAAAAACCAATTAAACTTACCATTACGTTGCCAGCTGCTGAAGAAACAGGGCCCTGTTCGCAGCTCCTGGAAAGTAAAGAGAGAAGAGAGGCCGGAACGTAATGGGAATTGAGGGGGCAGTCCCGAGCTATAAGAATGAGATGTGATCTACTCTAGATCTGGAAACGAACTGCGCTGGTATATTAGGGAGGTGGGGGTACGACGTACTTTGTACCCTAAGTCTTAAAGTCCGCGCCCCAACATACCGCCCACCAAGAAACGATAGTTTCTTAAAAAGAGAAATAAGAAATCTTGAGAAAGAAGAAAATAAATTATAATAATAAATTTGTGGTTATCTTCCAAAGGTTCATCACGAAAAGGTATGAGAGAGAGAAGTAGGAATAAAGGAAACGCAACTTCTTCACTTCCAAGGGGGCTGTCATGGAAGACTTCTTCGCGGGAAGCCCACGGAGAGGATGAGGACTAAGGAGGGATGAATCCTTTGGCAAATTATAATAAAGCCTCGCTTGGCGATAAGAAAGAGAGGCAACAAAACACTTGTGAAATAATAGAAAAATAAATGAATGCTTCTTGCGAGAGATAGAGAGAGAAAAAACAAACAATTAATGTGGTAGCAACAGTAGTTTTGTTACTGGCCTGACATAAGTGCCATGGGTTGTGCGGATTGACACCACACGCACCACGCCGTCACGTCCTGGATGTACGGCTTCAACCCGGCCAATAGGCCATGCGAGGGGTGGTAAAGAATTTTCCTTGAGGAAAACGACGTCGCCTACGGCAAGGTTTTCGGAGCACTTTGTCCACTTCTGTTTTTGCATGAGTGTGTTTAAATACTCAGAAGTCCAGCGTCTCCAGTAGGACGCATATAACGACATGACCCTTGTCCAACGTGATGCATATGAGGTACTTTCTTCTAGAGGTTCTGGAACGGCTAGGAGAGGGCCGCCCACCAAGAAATGACCAGGGGTTAGAAGATCAGGATCATCAAGAGGATGAGGGCAAGAGAGATAGAGTGGACGACTATTTAAGACGGCTTCAATGCGCGCAACTAGAGTAGTGAGTTCCTCGTAACTTAGAGCAGGATTCCGGCCAAGCATTCGTACCAAAAGGAGTTTGGCAGATTTTATGCCAGCTTCATGAAGGCCACCAAAATTAGGTGCATAAGGAGGATTAAAATGCCATCTTATGCTGCGGGATGCGAGAAATGCGCTAATTTCAGGAGAGGAAGCCTTCATCTGATCATAAACTTCTTTTAGGTGTCGAGAAAAACCAACAAAATTACGTCCACAGTCTGAATAAATGTCGTGGGGGAGACCTCGTCTCGCAACAAATCTGTCTAGAGTAGCGATAAATGCTTGGGTCGACAGAGAGGAAACAACTTACAGATGGACAGCCTTAGTACTGAAGCAAACGAAAAGACATAAGTAGCATTTTTTAGCAGCAGCATTTTTCCTGCTGCTTTCCTTAATGAGAAATGGGCCAGCGAAATCCACCCCGGTGCTTGTGAAAGGCTTTGAGACATTGACTCTTGGATAAGGCAGATTAGACATAACTGGCTGCGTAACTGAGGCTCTTAACTTGTGGCATGTAAGGCACTTGTGGATGCGCTTGCGCACTAGATCGCGAAGAGAAATTATCCAATAATATCGCTGGATCAAACTTTGAGTAGTCCTAGGTCCTGAGTGCAAGGAAACTAAATGATAATAGTCGCAGAGGAGTTCAGATATTCTTGATTTTTTAGGCAAAAGAATAGGATGCTTAGCGGACTCACTTAAGTTTGAGTACCTCAAGCGGCCACCAACTCTTATAAGTCCCTTTTTATCGAGATATGGGGACAGGGATGCTATATTGGAAGGAACAGTTGAATTAGAAACAAATAAAAATGGGAAACTATCTTTCTGCACCAACGATATTATCAGGTCTTCTGCTAACGTTAACTCTTGGACAGAAAGAGCGCCCTTATGACGCGTGTTACTTGATCTAATGTTGTGAACAAATCTCAAAACATATGCTAGAACATATTTCAAACGAAGCCAAGAAGAAAACTTATTTATGAACTCGATTAGGTAAGGTGATGGAACAGAGGCGGATAATAACACTTTAAGCGGTTTCAGCTCTGGTATTTCTTCCTCAGGACTGACGACCTGCGTGGACGGCCATTCGCTGGGAATTTTTCTCAAAAAAGAGGGACCTTTCCACCACAAAGAGTTTTCTGAAAAATGCTCCGGAGAGCAGTCTCGAGTGGCTATATCGGCGGGGTTCTGGTCAGTCGAAACGTGCGACCAATTTGCTGGTGGGAAACTCGCTATTATTTCAGTCACCCTATTTGCAACGTAGGTTTTCAATAAATGTGGGGACTTGTTAATCCATGCTAGGACTACTGATGAGTCGGTGAAAAGAGATACAGAAATAAAGCTCAGATTTGATAAGTCGTTGACGACCGAGTTCATAAGCCGTGATAGCAATAAGGCTCCTGACAGTTCCAGTTTTGGTATGCTTATGGTTTTTATGGGAGCTACTCTGCTTTTGGCTTTGATTAAGAATACCCGAACAGCGTTGCCCGGGTCTTGTGAATGAAGATAGACGGCGGCTGCAAAACCCTTGGAGGAAGCGTCTGAAAATCCTACTAATCTGTGCACATAATTAGGAGAAGATATATAACGAGGGATTTTCACACTAGATACCAGCGGGAGACTTTCAGAAATTTTAAGCCACGTTTCTAAGGCATCACCGGTGAGATTTTCATCCCAATGTAGGTTTAATAACCACAGCTGCTGTAGAAAACATTTAATATTGAAGACTATAGGACATAAGTACCCAAGAGGATCAAAAATTCTAGACATATATGACAGAATATTTCTTTTGGTTATGGGCCCAGCGAAAGGAGTGATATAATATTTAAAAATGTCAGCCGTTGGCTCCCACATTAGACCTAATACCTTAATAATTTTATCGTCGGAAGAAAAAACTATAGGAGTTTCATGAAATTGATCAGGTATCACTGATAAGGCTGATAGGTCATTACTTGACCATTTTCTAAGTTCGAATTTACCTTTGTCGAGCAGGGCTACCAACTGGCGAATTATTTCCTGACCCTCGTGAACACTGTCAGCTCCAGTGCATACATCATCCATGTAAATATCTCTTTCTAGTACTCGAGAGGCCAAAGGATATTCAGATCCTTCATCAATTTTTAATTGCATTAGAGAGCGCTGGGCTAAAAAAGAGGCGGGTACTTCTCCATAAGTGACTGTTTTAAGCTCGAATTCCTGAATATCTGCTTCCGGAGATCGGCGCCAGAAAATGTGTTGAAATTTTCTATCATTTTCGTTCAGTAAAATTTGCCTGTACATCATTTTAATATCACAGCATAAAGCAATTCTGTGAAACCGGAAGGACAACAAAATCGAATCTAGCCCCCTCTGAATTTTAGGACCTGGAAGTAAATTTTGATTTAAGGATACACCATTAGGGTCAAGTGATGAGGCATTAAAACAACTCGTAATTTTGTCGAAGTACTAAATTCTTTAAGCACACAATGATGAGGTAATATGTAACTAGAAGAGGAATTGGCTATTTCCATGTGGCCCAATTCTAAATATTCGTTTAGAAATTTATTATAGTCAAACATAATCTCAGGAGTTCGAGAAAGGCGCCTTTCTAAATTTAAAAAATATTTTAGCGCTTGGTTGCGATTATCGCTCAAAATTGGAGCATTAGGTTTGAAAGGCAATGACACCACATAGCGACCAGAAGTGTCTCTGGAATGAGTGGTCACAAAATGATTTTCAACGAATTCATCTTCAGGGTTTATAGGAATGGATGCACTCACTTCTTCAGTTTCCCAGAATTTGGAAACTAAAGAATCCAAAGAAGGAGTTATAGCCATCAAGGAACATATAGCAGAATCTTTATTTGGGTTTTTATTTTTTGGATTGATAACATTACCCCCGATAACCCAGCCAAAAACAGTGTTTATTGCGGAGGGGTTACCCTTAATTATTGTAATAGGTTCGTTTTCTAGAATGAATGGATATAAATCATTTCCAATTATGAATTCTACTGGAGAACTTTCAAAAAATTTATCATCGGCTAATTTTAAATTTTTAAATCTGTTTATTACCTCTACAGGTAGACTTTGTTGCGGTAGGTCGTTAGAAATGGTTGATAAGATAACAGATTGTGTTTTAAATTCTCTTTTAGAGTTGTCACGGGGAGACAAGATACAATCTACAGCTCCATATGTGGGTGTAGCAACATTGGATATCCCAGAAAGCGAGATAGAATTTTTGAATTTTTTGAATCCTAGACGCTTGACAGCTCCGAGAGATATAGCTGAAATTTGAGATCCAGAATCTAATATTCCTCGAATCGGTTGTTGACGGCCACTTGAATCTCTTATAAACATTTTCACAGTTCCAAGAAGTACCGTTATGGAATTAGCAGAGTGACAAGATAAAGTAACGGAATTATTTCTAGGCTCTTCATTAGTGATAAAAGTGGGAGTTATCGCATCGTTGGAATTAGGATCACAAGAATTTAAATTATCATTTGGATTATTATTACAAGTTGGAAAAGAATTAGAAGGGTGTAATAAGGTGTGATGGGATCTACTACACGATCTACAAACATTTTTCGATTTGCATTGATTTTTCATATGTGCACCAAGACAGTTAAAACATCGTTTAGAGCGTTTTAAAATTTCATATTTTTTATTGAGTTGACAATTAATTAGGACACGATGTTATCTTATGAGAATGTTTACAAATGGGACAGCCGGGATCTTCTCGTTCTATTTTATTCGAATTAGTTAGGAAAGTATTAACTTGTTTACTCTGAGTAATTCTGCCTTTTATTCCGAGATCTTGCATTATCTCAGATGATCTAGCACGTTCTATTACAAAATCAAGTAAATTTTTAAAAGTTGG
This sequence comes from Gonocerus acuteangulatus, assembly GCA_946811695.1. Classification (NCBI taxonomy): domain Eukaryota; kingdom Metazoa; phylum Arthropoda; class Insecta; order Hemiptera; family Coreidae; genus Gonocerus; species Gonocerus acuteangulatus. The sequence continues at coordinate 45,097,449 of OX328127.1, forward strand.
AACATTTACTGATTTGAAATGATTTTCGAATGCAATCTGAGTGGAACGATCTAAGTTCCTGTAGGCCAAATGAAAAAGAAGAACATCTTCTAAATTTGCTATATCAAGCACTTTCAGTGCATTTACAGAATTGGAATGTACGCTAATGAATTTCTGCAGATAATTATGGTTAGATGTCGTAATGGGAGAAAAGAACAAAATTTGATTTATATAATATGCGGCCAGACGTCTGTTTGACTGGTATCGATCTTTAAGCACCTGCAATGCTAAAGCGTAATTTTCGGTTGTAAGTTGGAAATTTGATATAAGAGATAGAGGCTCTCCTTCGAGTACCGACCTCAAATACTGAAATTTTTGAACTTGCGTCAGGCATTCGTCGGTATCGACTATACTGTTAAAGAGTGATATGAAGGTAGTCCAATCTTCGATTTTCCCCGAAAAACGTGGAATTTCTATCCTAGGGAGAAAGGATTTGGTTTGAAGAATAGGCTTCTCCTGCAAGCACGCGCCTGTCGGAGCTTCGGGATACAGCCTGTCCAGCCTAAGATATGTACTGCGTATGGAATGTATGACGTCATCGAAGGCTACGCGAACATTCTGAACTTCCAATTTCTCAGTTTCTATAGAAACTTCCGCGTTAATTTCCATAATCGTATCCTGTATTCTAGAGAAATTATTTTCCATTTGATCCAATTTGATATACGTAGGGGCGAAATCGCGAAAATTTTCCTTTTCTATATTTGTAGCCCTTTTTAAGTAATTGGAGGCCATTGCGAACATTTCCTCGCGCTTTTCCCTTAAAATAGCTAGTTGTTTAATGGGGTCTCGCTTCGACATCTTGAAGTTGGACGAATAAAAATTTTAATTCTATAAAATGGGGAACTAATATGTATTCCGCGATTCGGATTAGTCGTGGTTAAATCTCCACGGATTACTTACGCAATCCGCGGCCCGGAGGACCAAAAATGTACGCGCTGGGGATTGAAAAATTAATCCTCGGCACGTGGTTTGAGGGATGGGTTCAGAGTATGAGAAAAACCAATTAAACTTACCATTACGTTGCCAGCTGCTGAAGAAACAGGGCCCTGTTCGCAGCTCCTGGAAAGTAAAGAGAGAAGAGAGGCCGGAACGTAATGGGAATTGAGGGGGCAGTCCCGAGCTATAAGAATGAGATGTGATCTACTCTAGATCTGGAAACGAACTGCGCTGGTATATTAGGGAGGTGGGGGTACGACGTACTTTGTACCCTAAGTCTTAAAGTCCGCGCCCCAACAATTAGTTTTTAGCGCGGTTCCTCCCTCCCCCCTAGGGAGGAACCCCGCTTATAGGGTTGATACAATGAAACAAACTGGAAGTGCCGACTAGAAAATTTCGCGTTTCAGAACCCCTAGAGACCGAAAATAACGGTGGTTCAAATTTGTATATATATATATATATATTTGTCTGTTCGCTCTCTAGGTCGAAGACGAATGGTCCGATTTTGATGAAATTTGGTACAAAAATCAGTCGTCCAATACGAAAGGTCAAGTTCGTTAACCAGCAAAATCCGCCCACTGGAAGATGGAGTTTGGGGCGAAATTCGCGCAGAAAAAATCGTAACGCTTACGTTTTTGAGTTCATAAGCTTGTAAGTACTCTTTTTATAGGCTTCTTGGGCTTGGAAAACGAATGAAACCATTTTCAAGGCGATAGCTTTAACCGTTTTCGAGAAAATTGGAAAAAATAGTTTTTGAATACCGTTTTTGGTTTGGGTACTTAGAATCATGGGATTCAGTTGAAACATTTTCTGCATGTTCTACTTTCATTAAAACTAATATGTTGAAATTTTGGTTACGTTTGGAGTTAAGGAAGGGTTAGAATAAAATATTTTATTAACAGACATAAAAAGTTTTGGTAACTTTGTATATTTTCCTTAATATCTCGAAAAAGGTTAAGAATTTGGTAAACGAAAGAATACCATTAGAAAGCTTACTAAATGCTCTACAAAAAAGGTTCTGATGAAAGTTTTGATTAGGCGATGTCAATCGGAGAAATAAGTGCTTAAAACATTAAAGTAATTGATTTTGCTTATTCGAACTGTTCTTTTTGTCTGTTTTTATTCCTTGTTATTTTTTAATTGCTTATAGTTGGATAATGTATTTTACAATAAAACAGATTAGGCAAAATAAGAAAAACAATTCATTGTTAGAAATATAGCTTGCCAAGAGAAAAAGATTCGTTGACGTCTTTTGAATATTTTCAATTGCCTTTATGCTGTTGGTTCTTTTATTTTATTTTTTAATTGATTTTATCTGTAGAATTATTACTGTAGTAAAAGAACACAGGAATGTGTGAAAATATTTGATATTTTCCAATTCATTGAAACGTATGAAATGAAGTATCGGTAGAAGAGGATTCTAGGGTCTTGCGGACCTGACCCCAGGTATAGCCATAAAACCCTTTGAACAAAGGCCGAGGAAAATATTATCTGTTTCTATTCTATGCTTTTCAAATGAGAATAGGGATATGAACGGGAACCGGGGTCTCCCGTGGTCTAATGGCTAGCGCCTTGGATTCATAAGCGGGAGATGGTGGGTTCGATTCCCAACCTCCGGCAGGAATTTTATCATCCCACGGCTCGCTAGTGAAATTCCTCGCTACACCCTGGATGTCGGCGCTAATGACCTAGATGTAGATGTGCCGTAAAAAAAAAAAAAAAAAAAAAAAAAAAAAAAAAAAAAAAAAAACTGGAACCGCGCTAAGATGACGCAGTTCCTGCGAGTCGGACTTTTTCTTTTTACCAGGACAGTTTCAGTTTTATAGTCATGTTAGATGGTAACGGTTGATAAAACAATATTTGGTTGAATATAAAGTATAAATTTTTATTTGTAACATTGAGTATTTAATTTCAAGCTTTGAACCGTTGTGATGAAACCCCTACTATTTCCACAATCTCCAGGATTAACAATTTCTTATGAAAAACAAAGAGTTAATGGAAGGTTATCACCAGATAAATAAATAAATATATGTGTATATATATATATATATATATATATATATATTACTGTGCGTGAGGCTCTTTTTAACGCACCACTTCCAAGTTTTCTTCTTTTGACAATAATTGTTTTCTGAATAAATGTCTTGAAATTGGTTTTCTTGCGAGACTGACATTTTTTTAATAA